>OY757911.1:131469231-131784231 GCA_963585895.1 Sepioteuthis lessoniana
ATAAAATTAAAGTAACTGACTGACAGTTTATAAAAACTAAAAGAAGTCACGATCAAAGTGATAGAGCAAGCTAATCATTTACCACAAACAATTAGAATTGCTTCTCAGATCTGTGATGATCATCAGGTGTGCAGCCGGATTTCAATCCCAGCTTAAAGCATCTCGCTGAGCAGTTATGATACAACAAAAGAGTCAATATATATATATATATATATATATATATATATATATATATATATATATAATTAGAAGTTAATATATAACATAAATTGATTTTCTCCATTGGATATCAGTTGGAAGATGCTTCTCCGTATGAAGAATATATATAACTTCCCAAATGAAAAAATACTTACTCTTTAAAACCGGTTGATTAACCACTTTTTCATACATTTCCATCTAATGATTGTGTGCTCCACTTGAAATGGACTTCGAGAGTTCATGACTCGAATATTTTACATTTCATGACTCGAATATTTTACATTTATATATATACATATATTTTACATTTCATGACTCGAATATTTTACATTTATATATATATATATATATATATATATATATTAGAATGAATAGGTCCACGAAGAGATTTGTATTTTTATCGATAAATTTGATGGTGCTGTTTGAAATTTACTTGTAATTGTTTTTACTAGTAATTTTTGTGTGCGTGTATATATATACATATCTGTACGCGTGTCCATTTGTGGGTATATGGTTCATGTTTTGTTCAGCTTTGTTCTAAAATTATCTATAAAAATACAAATCTCTTCGTGGACCAACTCATTTTATAAAATGTCTTTCTCTTTGGACCTTCAACAAATATATATATATATATATATATATATCTGTATCTCTCTTGTGAGAGCACCTGCTTAATTTTGAAAGGGTGGGTTTCAAATTAGCCCTGACTTGACCGGCTTGTTTGACTATTTGAGTGTTGTTTTTTTTTCACAGTACAATTTTCAAAAAGTAGCCTTTCTAATCAGTAGCGAATTGTTGCCGGATTTATTTGTTTGCATAGGTCTATATGGCTGAAAAATTGATATTCTTTACAAATCTTGAGATTAACTTTCATATCAAATCCAGTTAGCACATATGTTTTCGGACTTTTTATCGATTTGTCTTCCTTTTTTACTGTTATTGGTTTTATGTTTATGTTTTTCTGTTCTTTCTATGATTGCGAATTTTGCATCATCGTTAAAGTCATCACTGTGCGAAAGTGCTGCTCGACTAATATTAGATTGTTCTGATTCATAGATTTGATCCTGTGTCAGTAGTTATTTAATCTAGAGCCAAACAACCATTCTGTTTTTCCAACATATTGTATTTGGTAGTGTGTACCTTCCAGTAAAAAAATACATTTCAGGTTCTGCAGTTTGATTCGTGATAAATCTTTAAGTCGTTTTGGTTGTGAAATTAGTGAATGAATTGATTGATTTGATGTGTTTACAGCATAGGTAATTCTTGATATTGCAAGGTTGACAGAATTTTGTTAATTTTATAGTTGGTTTCCAATGGATTAATTTATGGTCTAGTATCTTCTTGCTATCTATCATCTCTGAATATATTAGGTGGACGATAGGTTAGTTTGACTTGTTCTTAAAAATATTATTTAAGTTGGGATTTTCTCACAAAATTTTCCAACAGTGGTTATCAGGGATAGTGTTATTGAGTGTTGTTACGAAGAGGAAAATATTCGCCTGTGTATATGATAAATATGTCATCAATGTATTTTTCGTAAAAAAGCCAGTCATTCTTAATTTCCAGGTAGATGCACATATTTTCAAATTCATTTAAGTAGACGGTTGTATATGAAGCGGCTACAACAGTGCCCATGGCGCATCCTTTTCTTTACATGAACTGTCGACCGTTAAAGTTGAATATATATATAAATATGTGTATGTATGTGTTTATACGTTCAAGTTGACTGTTACGTACAAAGATAGACTACTTGCACGTGTATTCAAATATGAATTTGATCAAATGCACTTATGTTAGAGAAAAAAAAAAGGTTTGCTTAGATCAGGTGATTGCAAAACGATCGATGATTAACAGAGAATATATGTTGGGATATTCTTTTTTGTTATATATATATATATATATTGTCATCCACAGACAGTGTCCTTTTTTTCTCAAATCTTCAGTGCAGCTAAACACGTAAGATGCTTGAAGCTTTACGTTAGACTTAATATCATACTGCTCAACCGACAAACGAACCACGTCATCACAGGAATTATAAGGCATTAAATAGTTATAATCTTAATTAACTAGTTCTTTGGGGGCTTTTAAAAGTATCTTTTTTAATTGAAGTGCTCATTACCATCCAATAGAGAATGATAAAGCCTGAAATAAATCGTTGTTTACTCACACTTCTTTGGCTATTCCGTAACTGTCAGTTTCATGCAATCATTTTGAGTAAAAAGAAAAAATTCAACTGTCTTGGTAGTAATATTAGCCAATCAAAAGAGGAGTGAACTACGATTCATTTTAGGTTATATGTATATATATATATATATATATATATTTATATATATATATATATGTGTGTGTGTGTGTATGTGTGTGTTCGTTCAAGTTGACTGATACGTGCGAAGATACAAACGATTTGCATATGTATTGAAATAAGAATTCAATCATGTGCACATATTCAAAATACAAAAAAGGGAGTAGCCGTTCAAGATATCCGGAAAAAAATTTTCGAGTAATTTTTTTTTTTTTGTTTGTTTGTTTTGTCTTGTTTTTGTTTGTGGTTTGTTTGGGGGTTTTGTGCTTTTTTCTTTTTTGGTTTTTGTCTGTTTGTTTGTGTGTTTATTTTAGTTTTTGGTTTTGGTTTTGCTTTTTGCTTTTTGGAGGTTTTTTTCTTGGTTGGGGGTTGTGATTTTAACACATTAGAGCCGCAAACTAACCTCAATTTTTTTTTTAAAAAAAAGGTAATTATTAGTGAGGTTCACTTTCACATTCGAATTCATTGTTGAATGGTCATCTGATTTTTTACGAAAAATAAAAAAATTGCGGTGAGTTTGGAATCTAATTAGTTCAAATCACAGAAAAAAAGTGCAAGGAAAATTTTTCCCGATGAACTTGAACAGGTGCACGTGTAAAATTTTACTGAAAAAATATCCGCCTCGATCTTATGACTAAAATGACCAGATTAACTGAGAAAACTCTCACTGATAACATCAGCAGCAGCGAGGAATAAAAAAGACAAACGCTGAAAATGACACCAACTGCATGATTTTGTTTATTGGCTTGAAAGCTCACATGAACTTCCCTACCCCCTCCAACAGCTGCTAACTATTCACTAACTGCAAACCTCCAATCCCGACAAGCAAAAGGTATTTGAAATTTTGTAATTGCTTTTTACACTCTTTGGTCCTGTTTATGATATGTTACTAATTAAGATTTACGACCTTAGCCATTCTTGAACTGTTTTATTGAGTCAAAACATAAATAAAACGATTGTTGAAGCTGAAATGCTTGTCAACAAACAATGTGGCAGTCTGTCGTTCGAGAAGAAAAGGGATGTTAAAGTTAAAGGTAAAAGAAGTAAATGTTTACTTGTGAGAGAAAGGGAGTATGTATGTGTGAGTATAATTCCGTTGCAGCGTATATATTCTAGTTTACGTGCAAGTTGTCTGTTTTGGGGTAATGGTTAACTTATTACTTGTACATTAGAGCAAGTCGATTTTTCACAATTTTTCTTTCTTTTTTTTTGATCATATTTGAACAAGTTTAGAAAATTGGCGAATAATATGATAAAAACTGTTACCAAAACTTAAATTCCTAGCTTGTACTATGATTTTAAGAAACAATAAAAAAAATTGACTACTGAATCATTTTCGCAAATTTCGTGTAAAAATTGTACAATGTTATCCATAAATAATGAAACGGTTGCTGTTTTATTTTAATATACTTTATGTTTTATTTTTATAGTGTCAAAAGAACAGTTAACTTTTGAAGTTTCTCATACTATTAATGGACTTGAAACTTTTACTTTTAAATGTTCTAACGCTGAATATTTTCATGATATTATGGTTTTCGGTAGATGAAATATTGCTGCCGAGGTATATGAACTTGTCATCTAATTTTGGAAGCATGCCACCCACTCAAAGTGGAGATGGCTCCTTCTTGTTTAAAGCACATAAACTTTGTTTTATTTGTATTCACGTAGAGACCAGTACCGCCTGCTGCTTGCTCGTGACTATGCATCAGGTGTATTTGCAAGAAGCGCTAGATCATATGGGTTGGCTGCTTCTGTTATAGTTTCTACGTACTAGCAAAAGCTATTGAAAGGTTATCGATCGTATGAAAATCTGATCTCTCCAATAAAATAAAACAAGATTTCTTCCAAGGTGTAGCTGTTTAAATGCAACTGTATGGATGCACCACATGGACGTTAAAGAAACCCATGGAGAAAAGGCTAGATGGAAACTATACAAGAATTCTATTCGCTGTTTTGAATTTATCCCGGAAACAACACCATAAAACAGCAGCTATAAGACCACTTACATCCCACCTCACAAACAATCCAAATAAGCCGAGCAACTGGAGAAGAGAGAACAGACTCATGTGGCGTTTTCTAATGACCTTCTACACATGGACGCGCCAGTGTTGGCGGACCAGCAAAGATTTACATACTTCAACTCTGTGTGGACACTGAACGTCATTTGGAGGACATGTCAGGAGCGATGGAATATAGGGACAAATGGCAATTATTTATGCGTAAAAGCATAACAGAAAGACAAGCCACAATCAACTCAGTTGATATGAAGAGTACTACGGTTTGCTGATTGGCATGGATTGGACAAATGAAAAATAGATTACGCAGATATTTTCTTGGCAACAACGTTGTCATTACTGTAGAAAAAAAACTGGTGCCACCGCTCGTAGAGAATTTTTCTAGACTGATCAACTAGATTTTTTCATCACTCGTGAGAATACATGGATAATGATGATGACTATGGAGAAAATAGCATTTTGTAGTTGAAAAATTGCTCTATCCAGCGATGATATAATGCAATTTCTGTTTAAATAAATGAAAAGCACCATTTTTGGAGTGCATCTTGAATATTTGATCCTCAAAATCAAAAATATAATTTGAAAGTCAACAATAATTTCCTTTTAATATAACTTTTAATTGAAATATTTTTAATTTGCAACTACATCAAGAAGCTTGAAAATCGTTAGTACAAAAAGTTTTTTAAAAATTTCTAAAATATTCAGCAGTTGAAATGACTGACCATGCGCTATCCGCATAAGAGCATCTATTTCTTTCAATTGTTTAAACTATGACGCGTTCAAAGGACGAACATTACTGAGATTTCTTGCTTATATAAATCTTACAAATATAGGAGAGGAAATTTGATGTGAAATTCCCCTTTTGCAAAACGTGACAATATTTTTCGTTGAGTCAATAAATTTCGTGACCATGCATGATCGGGTGTGTCCAGTTCGACCAGAAAATCTCTACGAAAGTCATATTCGCGGATTGGGCGGTCGAAGACAACTATTTTCAGGCCTTCAAAGAAATTAGAATAGTTCAAATACAAGTTGTCAAAAAGATGGTTACCTCTTTCCTAAAACACCATTAATTTAATTGTTACACAACCTGCCCTCAGAGGAGCCTAATCACGTGTCAACGCTGTACTCAGAAACTACCGTATTTTTCTGTTAAAAGAATATCATGCACTAACTTCATCTAAACAATTCACGGATGCATTCCGGTTAGCAAACTCGCTCATCGTTTATTTTGCGTTTAATGTTGAGATAGTATCAGCTTCTCTTATTTTCAAGACATGAAGTTGAAAAGCTTTACAAGAGTCATATATATATGTATAAGAGTCCCAAACTGTGATTGCCCAGTCGGCTGGGGCTGTAGAATACACCGACTGCTTCTCTACAATGGGATAAGATCATCCCTCCCAACAAGTGTCCTGGATATGACACTAAATAATCAGATGGTGAGGTTCTAGTAATGCTAGAGCTTTGGGGGATGCGAAGTACCCTTTCATTGCCATTTCTCCTTGGTCAACCCTGGCCCAGGGTGGTAGCACCTGATATGGTCCTATCTATAGGTTAAACAGATCTAAATTGTGTACTTATGTTAAACTGAATATTTTGAAATAGAAATGTTTTTTGACATTGAAACTGTGTACTTATGCTAAACTGAATTGATTGAAATAGAACTGTTTTGATATTTAAGTGTGTGTAAACAAAAGTTATACTTATACTAAACTGAATTGTTTGGAATAGAATTGTTTATATGTATAAAAATGGATTTAGCATTAATAATCTACAATGGTTGATGTTCCATAAAACCAAACCAAACCCTGGTTGCGCAATATTTTGTTAATGTGAGGCACTATTCGGCATCTCCAGATGCTTTTGCCGAAGATGTGTGAGAAGGTGTCGAACCACATTGGACTGTGAGATGCCGATCTCACTTGAAAACACTCCGAGTGCTTCTTACTGAATTTGCGTGAAGCACAGTCTCAGAATCCACAGTGATAGGTCTACCTGACCTCGCCAAACCGTCGACATTCTTGAAAGTGAAATTTCTTGAACACTCTGGATACTGTATTGTACCTTCACCTTTCGAACCATAAATGTTTTTGGTTGTTTCCGCAATGCAATTCGAACTTGTAAAATATAAGTTCCCGAATTAGAAAACGTTGCACATTCATCTGTGTGGCTTTCAAATCACATACAAAGTGAAGAAATACGTAACGCGTCAATGCACTGACTCGGGTATCTGCAACGGTCTGAACAGCTTTGATCCCATGTTATACGCACAATAGTAAATTATTGCAATCCTTTTGACTCGGCTTGATATATAAATTGAATAATGAAAGATATGGAGAATGTAATATAAGCATAAAAGAAAAATCCCATTCTTTCGGAAACCTAAAAGCAACATTCATAATGATTAAAATTAAAGCTACAATTTTTTTAAAAATGTAGTCTACATAATCATATGTCCAAACTGCAAAGAGATATGCATAGGTTTCACTCAAGCACTGAACAATGGTCTCTTATCATAAAAGAAACATTAGATTACTAGAAAATAGAAAACTTTATGCATCAAAATACATTTATGAATGCGGTAATGGAGCCTTTAAGATAATGCCAATATATCAGGCGGATAACAACTCATTACAAAGCAAGATTTAAACCAACATTTAACAACATATACGCACACATACATACTGACTAGTTTAAAAACACATCTTTTTCTTGAGTCAAATGTATCATCACCCACATTAAGCCCATCCAATTCCCTGAAAGATAGTTTTGTGTGTATATACGTAAGTGAATAAACCCATGGACGACCAAACTCAATACCTAACCAGGTCCTGGACGTGAGTTTGACGACTTTACGCTCAGGATCGCTAGTTCGATCGGGGAACTACTGCTGCTCCTCTATAAGAGTGGCTTCTATAGAAGAGAATAAAACAGCCATCGAAAGATAACCATGACCCACACTCAAACCACAAACACAAACCGCATCGCTCTTCGCGCGGGTAAAAAAGGGGCGCGTCCTGCTGAGGTTGGAGCCCTGGCCTCGGTGTTCGAAAAATCAGCTACAGAGCTCAAACAATCAAAACTACTAAAATGCAAGCAAACACTACAAATAGCCACATTTAACGTAAGAACCTTAAATAGAATAGGACAACTCCCAGAGCTAATCGCATCGGCCGAAGAACATAAGATAGACATAATATGCATACAAGAACACAGATACACGCACACAGAAGATATCAAATATCACGAAACTGGCAATGGCTGGTCGCTCGTCACTGTATCCGCATGGAAAAACTCTGTCAACGCCGCAGTAGGAGGGGTAGGATTACTTATAGGACCTAGAGCATTAAAAACGCTAAATAGCGTTGAGAAAATACAACCTAGAATGATGGCAGCTACATTTAACGGAAACCCCAGAGCAACAATCATCTCATGCTACAGCCCCACCAATGTTAGTGAAGAAACTGAACTAGTCACCTTCTACGATGAGTTATCCTCATTAGTGCGTAGCATCCCGAAACACTACATGTTAGTCATTGGCGGAGACATGAATGCACAAATCGGGAAAAACGGAAACAACAAATACAGCCTCCACAACACGTCAAATAGGAATGGGCAACATCTAACAGATTTCATGATAGAAAATAGATTAGCATGCCTCAATACAAACTACCAAAAAAGAGAGGGCAAACTATGGACATACACGTACGCAAACAATACTAAAGCACAGATAGACTACGTCCTTATAAACAAGAAATGGAAGAATAGTGCATTGAATTGCGAGGCATACTCCTCTTTTGAGGGTGTGTCCACCAATCACCGAATAGTCACGGCGAAAATACGGTTAAGCCTACGAAAAAACGCCAAACGAACAGCGACCACCAAACACTATGACTGGGCCCTATTAAACAACAAAGATGTAAGAGATAAATACGTATTAGAATTAAGAAACAGATTCGAAACACTACAAGAAAAGACGGAAAAAAAGTACACCAAACGACGAATACGAAAATTTCGTCAATGCACACCTCGAGGCATCAGCAAAATACATTCCAACAAAAATTAAAACTAAATATAGAGTACCATGGGAAACTTTAGCGGTGAGAGAAAAACGTGCACTAGTGAAAACAGCCTCCAAAAACTATCGAAAAAACCCAACAAACACAAATGCCTTAAAACTAAAAACGGCACAATATCAATTAGCAGGCATATATATAAAGGAACAGACAGAATACATTCAAAATCAGATAGATAAGATTAGAGACTCGGTGGAAGATAGACAATCTAGAATAGCCTGGCAAACAATAAACGAAGTGAGCAGAAGAAAGAACACAGCCAAAGCAAAACTTAAAGCAGCAAACCAACAAGAAAGAATAAAACTGTGGAAACAGCACTTCGAAAACTTACTTGGAAACCCACCAAAAATAACGCATGAACCAATCACCAGAATAATTAGCAAACAATTAGACATTAAACTAGGACCGTTCACACAAGAAGAACTCGACTCGGTTCTCAGAAAAATTAAAAATAGGAAAGCTGCAGGGCTGGACGAAATTCCCCCGGAAGTATGGAAGACCAGACAATTCGACGACATACTGCTCCGACACTGCAACGCAGTATACAATCAATATCCGATAGATAGATGGATGAAGGGATGCATACTCCCCATCCCTAAAAAGGGGGACCTCGGATTAGCCAAAAACTACCGAGGCATAACACTTACATCCATAGCTGCCAAAATCTACAATGCCCTACTACGAAACCGAATAGAACCCAAAATCGACAACATACTTAGAAAAAACCAAAATGGCTTCCGAAGAAATAGATCCACGACCTCACAAATATTAACCATCCGCAGAATCCTTGAAGGTGTACGGGCAAAGAACCTACAAGCGACATTAATATTTGTCGACTTTACCAAGGCTTTCGACTCCATTCACAGAGGAAAGATGGAACAAATCCTACTAGCGTACGGCATACCTAAAGAAACCGTAGCGGCAATAACGATTCTCTATAGAAACACTAAAGTAAAAGTACGATCACCGGATGGAGACACAGAATACTTTGACATTGTAGCAGGAGTACTACAAGGGGACACGCTGGCCCCGTACCTCTTTATCATTTGTCTAGACTACGTACTTAGAACATCGATTGACAAAATCAAAGAGAATGGCTTCGAACTGACGAAGAGAAGAAGCAGAAGATACCCCGCAACAACAATTACCGACGCCGACTACGCCGATGACATAGCGATACTGGCAAATACACCTGACCAAGCCGAAACACTTCTGCATAGTTTGGAACGAGCAGCAGCAAGCATAGGCCTCCATGTTAATGCACACAAAACGGAATATATGTGCTATAACCAAACGGGGGACATCTCCACTCTAGAAGGAACCCCACTTAAACTAGTAGACAAATTCACATACCTAGGAAGTAGCGTCGAATCAACTGAAAAGGACATCGAAACGAGGTTAACGAAAGCATGGACAGCTATCAATAGGCTATCGATTATATGGAAATCAGACCTAACCGATAAAATGAAACGCAGTTTCTTCCAGGCAGCGGTCACATCGATACTGCTATATGGATGCACTACATGAACGCTAACAAAACGGCTGGAAAAGAAACTAGATGGCAATTACACAAGAATGCTGCGTGCAATCCTGAACAAGTCCTGGCAGCAACACCCCACAAGACACCAACTGTACGGCCACCTGCCCCCTATCACGAAAACTATCCAAGTTAGACAAACCAGACATGCAGGACACTGCTGGAGAAGCAGAGATGAACTCATAAGAGATGTACTCTTATGGATCCCCACACATGGCCGCGCAAAAGCAGGACGACCAGCTCGAACGTACAGCAGCTATGTGAGGATACAGGTTGTTGTCCGGAAGACCTACCTAGGGCGATGAACGATAGAAGGAGTGGCGAGAGAGGGTCAGGGATATCCGTGCTGCCAGCACGATATGATGATGATGATGATATATATATATATATACGTATGTGCACACATCCACACAAGATATAGATATAGATATAGTAAACAAAAACAGTTACATAGACTAGAAGTAAAAGGAAAAGAAATAACAAAGAAGGACAAAAATCCATCCAATAGCCTTGAAAACACGTGTACGAATGTATGTATCCATGAGTGTACATATATGTATACGTGTGTACGCACAAACTCACACACAAAATACATAATGATATGAAAACAAAAAAAAAGCAAAAAGCAAGAACAAAAAAGTGACATAAACTAGAAGACTTCAGGGATAATTAACACAAATGGAACATTCACAGGCACAAAACCTGGAATTAAACAACATCTAAATAATAGCTTAACTTGCCAATCACATCACCTGAAGAGAACGTAAAAGTGTTATATTTTGACATTTTGACCCGGCCAAAAATGCCATTCCAAGGTGATGCACCGGAAGGAGGTGACGCATTCTAATGGCAGTTATGAGAGGAAATAGGGTGGGCGGAAATTGGCTGATGAAATGGGACGAGCTAAAAAAATTCCCATGGTACACTCATAGACTGATGCACCGGAAGAGAGTGACCTCTGAACTGCATGACAGTTATTTCCGCTTGATGACGATTAAACATTCGATTTCAAAGATCGAGTGGGCGTCGAACGATTATATAACTCAGTTGAGTTCGACGAGCCAGTTGGAGTCCCAGTAGCGTTGGAGACGGAGATAGACGAGAAGTGGTAAGGAAAGCCACACCAGGCCGAAGGGGCTTGGGGCCCTGATGAGTTGGGGTCCAGAGAAGATGCTGATAAGATGCAATAAAGAAAGCTCTCACCCAGCAGAGTGGGTCCTGGGCCTCCGGTTGAGCAGTCCTGAAGAACGAGAAAGACACAACGCTGGCGGCCATAACAGTGGGGTCAAAATATTGCAGTTTCTGGTCGGTCTCTAGATCCCTCTCACAGTAAAACCCCACACAACCTTTTTGAACCCTTGCTATAAAGTGAAAGGTAAATATTTTTTTAAGGAAGTTTTCCTGCGTCTGTTGTTCATTGCGTCGGTATGCATCCAGTATATATATGTATGTAACCTGCATGAACATGTATATGAGAATGCAACAAAAGCCCGAAATACGTGCAGCGTACAAGTATATAAAATAATGATAATAAAAGAAACTAAATAGCAAATGTAAAATCATTTGCGAATCAATTCATTTTGTGACGGCGAATTGACTAAAATCCCCAAAACAGGACTTTATTTTCGCACGTGTGAAGACGGGGCAGGTTGGCACTTGATCCCCTATGGAATAAGTCCTCGTTCAGAGTTTTTCTCTCAGGCATATAAGAACTGGCATATTACGTGAGGGATTAATTTAGAGCCAGACTGACCGCCGCTGGCAAAGGGGTTCCAAATTTCACACTATCACACACCTACCGGGCCGCTAAACTTCTTTCCCTTAGATAACAGAAGAATACGGGCCTATAGGTCTTAGTCGTAATAATATTAATATTGTCGTAGTCGGCAACTCCGGTTTTCCCGTGTGATATTTTAGGAATTAATAGGACAATTCTAAGCAAGATAACATAAGGCGAATAGAAGCTGAAAAGAAGCATGAAATAACAACATAGACCACATGGTAACATAAAAATACATGAATTCCTTTACTACAGTTATATACACCTTTCAAGGTGTCAAAACATATGATAATTGGACAGTCCACGAATATAAATGTCTTTTCTTGACTTTTATCTTTCTTCAAATAGAGAGAGAGAGAGAGTGGTAAACGAAATTTGGGTATAAAGGAAAATGGCCCCAAAGTTACTTATCTTATTTTTTTTCGACGGGGTTCCACTGGAGAATCTTTTCTTCTTTCACGGGCTAATAGACTTTGTTCTATTTTTTTACACTGGCTTGAAGAGCCTGGGGTCCTTCGTGTCTCAGTAATTCTTTTGTCTTCCACCCGGAGTAAAATGGCTATGGTTCGTCCGCCCGCTACGAACCCTGCTCAAAAACTCATCTTTCTTACTATCTATTTCCGCTGAGGGGAAGGGGTCCCCACTTCCGTTTTGAGGTCCCAGCCAATCATTTGGCTTCTCTCTTCCTCTTTCCTGGTCAGCCGATTTCTTAGGGCTACTAGATTCCACCCAAGTCTGGTTACTGGGTACAAACATCTGTTGGTCCTCATCCCGAACTCTGTGACCCACATTCTCTCTTAACGGTCACTTTTTTGACGGCTAGATACTATTAATTCAAAACAGGAGGATAGTATTAATCTTCCTCCTCCCAGTTGGATATCACGTGACAATTTTAATATATATATATAAGCAGACAGACAGACAGACAGGCAGAAAGAGAGAAAAGAGAGAGAACGAGAGTGGTGCTCGTGATTTAATAGTTACCGTTGTAGGAAATGGACCCTGCGAATGGATTTCAAATCGTGGATGAAGCTATTTGCCTTGTGTTAATAACCTTGAGAAAGGTATGAATTCTTCTCCTTCCAGCTATTAGGAAAGAGTAAAGCAAACTGGGTATTTACTTTGGTATGAAAACCGACCTAGGAGAAGGAAAACTGACTTCAAACCTGATAATCTTTGCTTAAAAAGATTGACCTTGTCTTATATCACATCCTGCTCGTATATATATATTGAAAAGTCGTGGATTTGGAACACTTTCATTATCTATTTATGTTTCATTAAAGGTTACAATTTCACACAGAGATTATATGTTACTATATTATCCATGATGCAACTCTATACTCTGATACAATATAAAGCTGTTGAAATGATTGTACTTGATGCTATTGGAAATTATTAAGGAAGTCACCTTTTACGTGCCCCGTGATTGGCTAAAAAACAACCAATCACGGACTGCTATCTGCACATCTGTCGTAACACCACACGTGCACGCGTTCTTCAAACTAATAGACCATTTTACCTTTTGACACCAACGATGTAACGCGAAATCTTGACTGCTGACGAATCAGACTGTTAGTTAGCAACTCCAAGTGGTGCTCTACATACGAGGATGGTCATCCCATGAGAGACGCTACGCACGTGGGGACTCAAAATTCTCCTTCTTCAAGCTTTTGAATTTGTACGGACCAACCACCAAAACTACATAAAATTGAAATAATTGTTACCAAGACAAATGCTATGGTTGAGTCTGCAAAAAGTACCTCTTATTGCAATTATTCTTCTTTTCTTCTTTACTTTATCTCTTTCACTAAATATAAACCGTTTTTCTTTCAACCAAACTGTTGTTTTGTCCTTTTTCTCTTGTCTCGTCTCATGCTACTGTAAGCCTTATTTTTCCTTACACTGCAGATATTGATTTCGTCTTATTCTTAACGAGTAAAATCCCAACACTTTGCAAAAAAGAGAGATTCTTCGTTCGCATCTTGCGGGGCAATGTACTTTTTGTAATTTGCAAAAAAAAAGGAAATTTCTTATCAAGGCGTTTACGTGACTGACTTGAGTAGATATATATATTAAAAAGTATTTAAAAAGCTTTCTGAGATAGACAGCAGTGTCTCTACTCCTGCGTCTCCTCCCATTTCGGTACCGGAACAAAATGGCACAACAAAACCACAACTGTTGACACATGTGCCTAAGATTCAATGTACGAAATTTAGTGGTGAGGTGATTGGCAAATTTGAATTCAAAAATTTCCCGGCTCAATTTGAGAATTGTGTTACCTCGGTAGAATCCCAAAAAGTCGAGCTATCGCTTTTAAAAGATTTTTTGACCAGCTACGCGTCTCAAGTGATTTCGAATCTTTCTCTCAAAAATGAAAATTATGACGTGGCTATTAATTTATTAAAAAATAATTTTTTAGATGTACCTTCATCATAGATGAAATATTCAAACAAATTCTGGACCATAGTCCTAAGTTTGACCCAGACTTTGCCAATGTAAGGAAGTTTTTATCAGGGGTTAATGCACACTTTTCTGAGCTTAAATCATTGTTTGGCTTGGATGTTTTTGAAGAGAACTCCCCTGGATTTGAATTAATCAGCCATTTTTTCAAAACTGCCTTCTTTTCAAAAAGAATTAATTCAGAAGTTCGACAGTAACTATCCGAAAATCAACCAGATTTTTTATGGTTATAACGAGGTTATAAAAACCTTAAAAAGGACTAGTTCCAAAAAGATTAAGGAGAATAACCACAATAATCAACACCAGAATGGTTTTAAGTCATGACAGGGGAATTTTAATAAGAACCATACCTTTAAAAAAAGTGCTTCTACACTTGAAAACATTTCCACAGAGCCTAGTAAAACTGATACCCACTGTAAACTTTGTTCCATAAACGGACATGTTATGGGTCAGTGTGCCAAATACTCTTCATTTGATTCTAGACGCTCGAGATGTAAAGAGCTTGACTTGTGCCTTCTTTGCGCAAGTGATAACCATAAAGCTGGTAGTTGCCCTGGTCCAAAAAATAATCCGCCACCTGTATGTGGATTCTACAGTTCAGGAAGCCACATTAGCCTTCTCTGCAAAAAGTATTCTGATAATAAAGGCACTTTTGTTTCTACGCACGTGTGCACCAACACTGGCACGTGTGCACCAACACTCAAGTGGAGAGGAATTTAGAGAAAATGTTCGATGTATATTTACTGGGCATATCTCCCGAAGAACAGTCTGTCTGTAATTATGATAAAAGGAAAATTAAAGAATTTGAAAACTCCATCAAATTCAAAGATAACGCCTATCAAATTAAGCTCCTTTGGCATGAGGACAAAACAAAGTCTGTGCCTTCCAACCACAGAGTTACCCTTTCAATTTTAAACAGTGGTTAACAAACTCGAGCAAAAAAAATTACCTAATAACTATATGGAGGTATTCCATCAGCAGGAGCGTGAAGGTATAATCGAACGTTTGAAGGTGGTGCCCGAAGATTTTACCAAGCATATCTGGATACCATATAGGCCTGTTTTCTAGACGGACGGACAAACCACAACTAAGATTATACCAATACTCAACTGCTCCCTAAAAGCTCATGGTAAATACTCCCTAAATGAAGCTGCATATCCTGGCATTAATTCAATAGGAGATATGCAAGAGTTACTGCTACTTTTTAGAACTAATAAATATATCATGTTAGCAGATATACGTAAAGCCATCCTAGTGATTAAACTCGGATCTCGAGAGGACCATAACAGGTTTTGTTTCTTCATGAAGGAAGGAAATAAACTGTTTTGTTTTAGGTATACCACCATTGATTTTAATACCAGGCCCTTCATTTTGAATTTCATAATAAAATACCATGCAAACAATTTCACCGCCTATAACTGTATTGATATGTTTTTAAAAAATTCTATGTAGATAATCTGATTAAAACAGGGAATTCTATTGGTGTGTTATCAGATCTATACACAAGGGCTTATAAGCATATGGAAAAGGTAATTTTAACCTTTGATCGTCGGATTCAAATTGTAGAAAGCTTAAAAATGTAATGATAAAAGATTAAAAATTCGTAAAACATGGCTGTGAGCTTGAAAAAGTTTTGGGGTATAAATATTCCACTTTAGAAGACACACTTCAGATTTCTGGGTCCTATGTTGATCAGTCGGTTAACACTAAAAGGCGAATATTAATCCAAACAGCAAGGTTTTTCGACCTCCTGTCTTTGTGTTTGCCTGTTACTCTCTAAGGTAAAATACTTTTAAGAGATTTCTGGTCTCAAAAGTTGGGGTGGGATGATATTGTTTCAGAAGAATATCAGACCCTATGGTCGGCTTTATCACATGACCTGGCCAAGCTTGATTCATTAAAGTTCTCTAGATTTGCAACCAGCGAGGATAATTCAGCCGATTTTTATACATTTTGTGATGCCCCTAAGAGGGATTTCGGTTTTGCAGCTTATAGCGAGCAAGATGGTGAGTCCCACCTGACATTTTCAAAAGCTAAGGTGGCACCTATGAAGCCTAATAGCTTACCCACGCTCAAATTGCTGGTTGTGGTTTTGTCCAACCAGTGTTTACTGCCCCTGTTGAAAGCTTACTCCCGAATTAGGATCAGAGATATTGTGATATCGGTAGATGCTCAGGTTGTGTTGTCATAGCTTTTGTCTGACAACATTAAAACCAAGAATCAGTTTGTAAAAAATAGACTTAAGGACATTCATCAAATGATTAGGGGATTGAAAGAAGAGAAATCTTTATCAGTAAAATTCATGTTATGTTCATACTGATCAAAACCCTGCTGATTTACTCTCAAGGGGGATAACTTTGGAAAAATTTCAACAACATCTGAGACTTTAGTCCTTGGGACCTGAATGGCTCAGTTAAAGTCTCATAGAATGACCAACAAGTGAACTTCAATTCTTAAGTTCAAAAAATGAATTCATTGTGTAGTCTACTTCATTGAATTACACTGTAACCAACAGTGAGCCTCAACCAGTGATACCCTTTGATAAATACTCGACTTTTAATAAACTTATTAATTTTACTGCTAATATATTTAAGATCCGAAACAAATTAAAGCACGTGAACCATGGTCCAAGCAACAGCGCTAAAATTTATTTGCTTAAGGTAATACAACAACAAGGCTTCGAAGAAGAACTTGATTACCTTCAATCCCCTCAAGGTAAAAAAAAGTACCCGAGTCAGTAAAAAATTTGAATTTGTACATAGATCAGAGGGAGATGATCCGAACTAATGTCAGAATAAGTAAAAATACAACATATGAGGATGAAATTATCAACCCTATCTTGTTGGCTAAAAACCACAATTTAACCAAGCTTATGATCATTGAAAATCACAAAAGATGCAAACATCTTGGCATACAGCAACTCTAAATGAAATTAGACTGTCAGGGTTTTGGAACCCTAAAGCGAGACAAGCTGTCAAAAGTATTATTTCATAATGTACAATATGCCAGAAATTCAATAATCTGGCTTTCAAATATCCCAAAGTTACAAATCTTCCTAAAAGCAGAGTCAATCTCATTAAACCATATCTTCATACTGGAATTGACTACACTGGACATGTTTGGGTAAAAGGTAACCACAGTGTTTGTAAAATGTATCTACTTATATTTATGTGTCTCAGCATTAGAGCAGTACATGTAGAGTTGTAAAAGATATGAGCACTCAATCATTTATTCTTACCTTGATCAGAATTACAAACATATATGGTATACCCTCGCACATTTACAGCGATAACACCGTATATTTCATTACTGGTTGTAACCTCATAGTGGAGGTTTTTGCCTCAAGTGAGTTCAATGAGCACTTTCAGGTCTATCGCATAAAACACGTTAGAATTCCTTTATATGCTGCATGGGTGGATAGTACATGGGAATGCATGATCCGATAACCATTAGGTACTCTTTATGCAAAACTATTGGACGTTCCCGAATCAAATATTCAAGGCCTCTTACGTACAGATGTTCTTCAGATTCGAACCTTGAAATAATAACACCGAATTGCTTTCTACGTCCTAATGTAAATGTAGGACTTATATTGAAAATGGATGATCAGGATGTTTTGAAAGCTGACCCTTCTTCAAGATCTGGTATTATTAAATCTATTGAAGATCGTGATGCTATGTTATCTAAGTTCCGTGAGCTCTGGTATCAGGATTATTCATTGAGTTTAAGAGAGCAGTGTAGAGATCTGCACAAGATTAATTTCCAAAATAAAATAGATTTTGATGATGTGGTTCTTGGGAAAAACTCCGCTAAGACTAGACCATTCTGGCTTCTGGGAAGCGTTCTGGAATTAAAAATGGGTATCGATAACAAAGTTCGTTCCGTGAAAGTCAAAAGAGATGGCGGCTCTGTTCAGATTCATTCCATTAAATTGTTGTATCCACTAGAGCTTTCATTGAATCATGCACACTACCGTGGTACTGTTCCCAGCTCAGAAGCAGCTGGTGACGAGGGAATCGACAACTCTCATGAGTCCTGAGAAAGTCCATATGCTGATAGTACTCCCAACCTTGTTTCACAACGCTCCAAAAGGAATAAAAAATCTCAAGGGAAAACGTAACTCTCCCAATGATCTGTATGTATTACTGAAAGTAGTCATTACCAATAAGTTATATTAAAAAAACACTTTAAAAGGTTAAAGTCCTAAATTACAATTAGTATCTCCTACTTAAGATTTCCTTCTTTATTCTTCCTCCCTTGGAACTTTCCTTTTTGCAAAAAAATCAAGTTTTGTGAGTCTTTTCTCTCTATTGTCGTTTTCTGCCTAAAAAAATCAAGTTTTTTGAGCTTTCTCACTTTTATGACGATAAAAACAAAAAAAAATCTTCAGATGCATCATTTTTGTCAAATTTTAAGTTTTCGTGAACTTTTCTCAGTTTTATGGCAATTTCTGCCTTTTACAACACTTGTACAACGAAACAAAAAAATTAATTGTTGTCTTGTTCCTTTTCTCTAGTCTCGTCTCGTGCTACTGTAAGCCTTATTTTTCCTTACACTGCAGATATTGATTTCGTTTTATTCTTAACCGGTAAAATCCCAATAATCCATCCTCATTCGAGCGTCAATTTCTTTATTTTGTTTTAGCAATAACGAACGTTTTCGAGACTTGTTGCTGAGGATTTACTGAAATACAATTGATTTGAACCTGAAAAATATTTCTAATCAACAAAACAAGTATCAAAAATATTAAATTACCTTTTTCTTCTTAATCCTGTTTTCGAAATTCATTATCTAAATAGTTGTTTTGACATATATGCGCATACATTATGGTAATAATTAGCGAACAACTCTCACAGACAAAAATGTTTTCGATTTTCACTAAGTGTTACCTCGATTTATGTCGCTTTAAATATAGAAATGCGTTAGATTATTGTGTTTTACATAGTAATGAGTTCGATTCTCAATTAATGTCCTGTACTTGTAGTCTTGTACTAAATCTAAGCTTCGGTTACTTTATATGGTCGTGGATTCCGGCTTAGTTTAATGATTCAAATCAAATGTAGAGGATAATCGTCTTCTGTGGATCTTTGATCGCCTGAGGGTAGGAAAAAACAATGATAGCAAAGTCTTTTGAAATATTGTAGCACGTTTATTATTTTCAAATGCCTGTTCGGGATATTGAAGCCACTTTTCTAAAGGCGATAAAATTCTTGTTAAGAGCTGATTCTAATCCTGAATAAATCATCCACCGTTCTGAATCTTTGATTTCATTCTTTCCCCAAGTAGCACATAAATCATCGCCTTATCTGTCGGTCTGTGAGTCAGTCTCTTTTGCCAGCACGTGGAATTCATATTTATGCCTGCTCGATGTCTGTTAAGGGACATTTACCCTCCATCTTCACAGAAGATATCGATGAGACCTGTACTTTCTCAAACTGCATTCGATGACAATAAGGTCATTTCCAGATCATTACATCATATCCCTGCTCTCAGTGTCCCAAAGAAAATCCTTATTCGACAACTTAAGCCACTATTCTTCCTAGTTCTTTCAACTGAAACTACAACAGATATTTTCATTAATCTCTTTGAATGGATTACTGAAATATGCTGGTCACAAAATTCGGATCCCTGCTTTAGCGAGATTCGAAACCTGATCGATGGGTCTGAAGTTAAATTAGTTAGAATTTGAAAAATATCTATTGTCGACAAAGCAAATATCAGAAAAGATACACGCGCAGACCGATAGTCAGTTTTTTCTTACTTGGTGTCCTATATTTGCAGTCTTGTGCTAAACTAAAATACAGTTATTTTTAGGGTAGAGGTACCCACTTAGTTTCATGGTTAATGGGCTAACCTCTAAGATTATTGATTCTTAGTTCAATTCTTCCTGGCTGTGCCAAATGGCTGGCCTTGTGACAAGCTAAGTTAAACTTAGTAAATAACAACATACATGCATGACAATGGGTGTAGCAACTTTTTACAACCATTACTGCCTGGGTGGTAGTTATGGGAGAGTGATTTGCCCAAGTACTCACTCACTCACTCACTCACTCGCCCACTCTGTCATCCATTGTGGCACGCTAGATGCAAGACACTTTTGTCAAGATATTTGGCTGTGAGACACAGCATAGAGATGTAAATTTGTCTATTTCCCCAGAGCATTAGTGCTAAGTGAGCATTAAGCAGTTTCACTTGAAATTCGAACTCGTCTTAACGAAAATTTACATGCATCAGATCCGTCAACAAAAACCACACACGCACACTCACATGTACATACATACGAAGAGAGATCAAAAAGTTGTCAGACTGAAACACTTATTAGCTGAAATCTAATATGATTTTTTCGATCTATATATAGAAATGTGTTGACTTAAGTGCATTGACAAATAAGGAGATTATGTTGAAAAATATATTCTTATTTGAATTAAAGAACTTATTAATGCAACCACACACACACTTACACACACGCTGAGGCAGAAGTAATGGGAACTTTATAATGATGTAGTATGATTTCCCGAATTATTTCTACTCCACCTTATGCATTTATTTATGCATACATGGTTCACCTTAGAGTGGTAACTTGTTCTATATCTTAAAATATTTTATTATTGTAATATTTGAGATTTGCTCTACTCTTTTCTTTATTTCAACTTTCGTGTACTGTGATAGTTTTATTGGTTTTGCTGGTGTTTTAGATTTTATCTAACAGTGAATGGACCAATTTTAATTGCGTTTATATATATGAGGTGTGTGTGTGTGTGTGTGTGTGTGTGTGTGTGTGTGTGTGTGTGTGTGTGTGTGTGTGTGTGTGTGTGTGTGTGTTTGCTCACGTACGTCTGTATTCGTGTATTCTTTGTTTGCTCCCTTTGGATTTTAAGAAACGCATAGAAAAAAACCTAGGTGAGAACAATACAATGGGACTACGTGCTGTTTTGAACAAACCCTAGAAACCCTAGAAACAGCATCCTACAAAACAGTAGCTGTACGGCAACTTATCACCCATTACACAAACCATCCAAGAAAGACAAGCAAGATATGGTGGAGAAGTAAAAGGACGAAGTCATAAATGACGTTCTCCTATGGACTCCTACGCATGGACAAGTTAGCATTGGCCAAGCAACAAAAACTTCATTCATCAACTCTGTGCGGACACTGATTGCTGCCTAGATGGCTTACCCCAGAATGATGGCCAGTCAGGACAGATGGCCAGACAGATGCAAGGGAATCGGTGCCGTCGGCACACCTTCATGATGATGATGATGATGATTGATATATTTGCAGATTCAGATTGATGGACACCACTTAATGTAATATTAAACCATATGCCCATGCCTCTGTGTTCCTGGCTCTATGCACCTGTCTATGCAAAAAAAAAGTTGCATTTTTGTCAGTTGAAGGTTTCCATTGAAAAAGAGAAGTTTTAATCAACCGTCCACATGGCTAATAACAAGTATATTATCTGCATTAAAAGCTCTGATAATACTTGAATGCCTTAAGAGAAAAGAGAAAAAAATATGGCCCAATCTTTATGACAAGCACGCAACTATTTTGTGACATCTGCTTCATCAACCGGAACTGATTCTTTCCGCTTTCAATTTATTTTCTGTCTTTTTATCCATTGTTTTTATCAATTTTTTTAACCTTTCAGATACTTCTTATTTCTCCCTCTTACACACATATTCCTCTCTTTCTTTTTCTATTCGTTCTTCTCGTTCACCTTTTCCATTATTCGTATCTCGCTTTCTTACTCTATTTTCTCTTTGCTTTTCTCCTCCTCTTCTCCTTTCATTTCTTAATCACTCCTACTTCCTTCTTACCTTCTTAATTTCTATCGTTTCTTCAGCTTCATCTTCCTACCTCCCTTTCTTGTATTTCAGACTATTTTCTTTTCCTCTATTATTGCCACCTAGTCAACTACTGCTTCCACCGTCTCCCGTTTATCTTTTCCTCGCATCCCCAATTAAACTTTTTAAAACATTCTTTAGTCTTTCAACTTCTTCTTGGAACTTTGCTTAACCTTTTTTTTGGGGGGGTGTGACTCTTCTCTCCTTTATTTTTCGGTTTTTCATCCCTCACCAACACATAAATGTACTCACATTTTCTCTCTCTCTCTCTCTCTCTCTCTCTCTCTCTCTCTCTCTCTCTCTCTCTCTCTCTTTCAGTTTAATTCAAGATTTACTATATCACTCATAAATAAGAACACTATTTTTAATAAAAAAATCAATTGAGAGTACAATCGAAAATAAAATTAGGAATGTCATAATATAATGAGAAAGAATTAAGGGACACTTTCAAGAATGTCCATTAAAGTCATCATTAGACCCCAAAATCAAAGGCTTAAATCAACATAGAATACTTACATTAACCCTATTTACCACAAGGGAACCTTGAGTTATTGTTAGAGAGCTAGGCTAGCAGACTACTGTTATTGAATTCGATTTTCTCTGGGTACTTCATACTTCTAGGCTTGTACCACCATTGTCGACAGGTATAATAAAATTGATTGCAGTGACTCCAAACTTACAATGATTAAGCAAATGTCTTCTCTATTATCCCATTACTAAAGGACTATGACCAACAAAATATCTGTGATCCCAGGATATATTGTTTTTTTTTTAAATTTTCCAAAACTTTTTAGGCTTTTGTTTTTTTAGCAATGTAATTATAATGCTAAACCAGCCCCTTACTTTGTGATCATCAAGTTCGCTAAACTGTTTCTTTTCATTTTTGCTTAACAGTTTAAAGTAGACATCTAACTAAAAATCTCCAAAACGAAGTTTTTCTTAGACATTTAAACAAAGGTGAAAAAATGTGATGTTAATATTTGTGGTCTGAATTATTTAATAAAATTGAAATATATTTTATTTTATTTCTTAAAAGTATATCAACTTCTTATGGGATATTTATAGCCAATTTTAATATAAATGTTTGATTGTAATCATAATTATATTTTCAATGTTCAATCATATTTTTAATTGCACTTTTTTATTTGGCTATAATCATTTACCAAAGAGTTGTATGATGTCAACTATTCCAATCTAAATCAAATTATTTACAAGCATTATATATGGTTTCAAGTAACGAATAAAAATTATCTTCCCTAAACAATTATTGTACCATTATTTCTATAGAGGAGTGGGTGTTGGATTATTGTTTTGGGTAGAAGCAATAAGCAACATCTTGTCTAAAATGAAAAACCATCGACATTGCATTCTAGGAATAATTAATCTTCTAATAACCATTAAAAAAACTTATCTATTTATTTACTTACCCCTCCGCACGAGCAGGATTTGATTTCAACCCAACCCACTATTCTTTCCGCCACGTCTGTCTATTTCGATAAATAGATCGTGATTTTATCACTCTAACACGTCGTTTTGATCCCTCGGGTTGACGTCTTCGCTGAATTCGGACCCTGAATTCTCTTCTCAGCGACTGGAAAGATAAGGTGGTTACATTCGAAGTTGTAGAGTTAACACAACTTCGGGCTTGATCGTCTGGTTTCATTTATCTGAAATGTTGTGTTAACTCCAATCAAGAAACAGGTGTATTCCAAATTGGTGGGCTGTGGTTATCTTCCTGCTTTTTGTCTTGTGATCGGAACAGCAGATCAGTAGGTACCGAATGATTAAAGATGCCAGTTGGATATATATATATACACTTTAATTACAAATATATATAATAAAGAAATACAATGCATCCTAATAACATCAGTAAGATAGAAGAATTGTGCTTGGATCGAGTTAAGTTCGGCTGAAAGAAAAAACAGTAGTGAACCAAATTATATTATACGCTAGGATCTGGAGAGTCTTTCGTGAGAAACGCATAATCTCCTGTAAACGTATGTTCCTCTTTCTGACTGACTGATATGTCGAATTAGGGAGTGTCTGTGTGTTCGTTGTCTTCGGACCCGCGAATTGTGAAACGATGTGTTCGCTTTGATTTCGTCCTGCCATCTCCCCGTTCATGACGTTAGATCTCACCCTAGGTATCAATTCTCGTTTCAGGCTTGTTTCTGATGATTTGAAAATAGATTCTCAAATCAATTATTGTGGAAGTAAATAATGAAAATGAACCCGACATTATGAAGAAAATAAAAAAACGTAATCCAAAAGTGATGAATTTATTATAATGGGAAGTCAACGTTAAAACGTTTCGGTTTTATTAAAACCTTCATCAGGACTTTAAGATGGTGAAAAAAGTGTTGCTAGAACAACGATGTATGTTTTAATAAAATAAAATAACAGGAGAAAAAAAAATATGTATATATAAAGAAAGATCATATTACCGTTCAAACATTGAATCAGAGTTCTTTTTTGAAAATGTATCACGTGATTGTCACAAGCAATGATGTTTAAATATATTGAACTTCTAGGATATACAATGAATTTAAATATGATAAAACCAAAAATTTACCAAAACACTCCAAAGAAAAGAAGAGAAGAAAGGAAGGAAAAGAAAAGAAAAAGAAAAAAAGGAAGGAATAAAAGAAAACAAAAAGAGAAGAGAGGAAAGGAAAGGAAAGAAAACAAAACAAAACAAATAAACCCACCACATGTAGATAAATATGGATAAATCCTATAAATCTTAATAAATCTTATTAAAATCGACCGTGTGTAAAGTGTTATATCTATTTATTTCGTAATATGTTTTATGTTCCATCTAAAGAAAGTAAAAATTTGATAGATACTTAGTGAAAGTTCTAAAGGAATAATGCAACTATCACAAACAAATACATACCTAAGAAAGGGGATATATTAAAAAAAACACAGTCGTAAGATTATATGTATAAACAAAGTGATCATGAGAAATATGTAAGAGAATAAAATTTGCAATAAATTTAACTCATGGGGTTGAAAGAAGTATGATATGTTTAGAAAGATAATTGATTAAAGTTTGATATGTCATAGCTATTCAGAACTAATTTACCTGAGAAAGGGGATAGATTGAAAAACCGGATCGTGTATTAACGGTGGGTAAAAGCGAAATTGTACCGGTTTCAAAAATTTGTCTCAATCTTTTGTCATGGATATGAGCTAGCATCGTAGCTGCATTAAAATCAAATTTGTGGTCAGTTTTGGATATATGTAAGAAAAGTACATTACTAAGATTGCTTAATCTAATATCGCGTTCATTATTATATAGCCGTTTATTAATGTTTCTGGAAGTTTCTCCTATATATTTCAATTTATAGCCTTTGCAAGGAATCGAATAGACACCAGGATCAGACTTAATAACCAACGAGACCCAATCTTAAGTCTACCACGAATAGTTTTAGAAGATAAAGTGACAGTTTTAATACCAAGGTTATTCAAATTATTTTCTATAAAGTGAGTGGAATTATTAGGTAAAATAATGTATTTATGGGGAAGTTTTATTTTATTAGAAGGCATATTGATGGAAGTTTGAGATCGTTTTCTTTGGTGGATTTTAAGGGATATGGATTTAGCAAATTGTATAAAATGTTTAAGGTAAAGAAGGTTTAGAAAGGAATTTTCTATGTAACTAAATCTTTTAACTAGATATTTCAGTGGGGGATGGAGATACAGAAAGCCCTAAAGTAAAAGCCTACAATAATTCCTCTTTTCGTTTTGGGGTTGTGGTGTGAATATAAATATATGTGGTCATTTTTACAGGTGTATTTACGTTAGACTATGAATTCTAATTTGTCATTATTTCTTACAAATAAGACAACTAAGAAAAGGTAAAGAGTTGTTGGATTCAAGTTCATATATAAACTTTATGGAAGGTTCTAGATTTTTTAATCTGTCAGTGATCTTTGTTAAATTCTCGTAGGTAAATAAGTAAAATGTCGTCTATGTATCGGATGTAATTAGAATTAATAGGGATTATATATTTAAAAGGACCAGAATCAAGGAATGCATGCGAGAATAACACTAAGAGGAGAACCCATAGGCAAACAAAATTTCTGTTTATAAAAAGATTTGTTGCGTTGGAAATAACCATATGACTTGAATAAGGTACAGATTTTAATTAATTTAGAGACAAGTGGAGGTAATGGTGTTTGTTTTACAAAGTGGTTCTCTAAACGTTCAATACATTTATAAGCTGGTACATTAGTATAGAGGGATTTCATGGCAAGACTAGTTAAAGATTTGTTTTTCGTATCAATGATAATTATTTTGTTAAGGAGTGAGCCAGAATTATAGACAAGTGCATCGCTGATAGAAATCCACAACGTTTTGGGGGTGTCCTCGTGGTATAATGGTTAAAGCGATGGACTACGGAATCGTAGTACGCGAGTTCGTACTCCAGTCGTGCTATTACGTTCACTCTCGGGCAAATACCCTTGGGAAAGGTATGAACCCCCTTATCCTCCCAGCTATGGGTTAAATAGTACCACCACTGTTCTTCTAGGAGAATGGCTTTGGCATTAAATAATCCACAAAGGTTGATATGCCATTAAACAAAGAAACCAAACCAATCAACAACGTTTTAGCTGTTTTGCGATGTTATTGGGACCAGATCCAATACCAGAGATGATTGCTCTCAAAAGAATATCAGGTTTATGGGTGATATGATCTTTCTTTGTTATATATTTTTCTTTTCTCCTGTTATTTTATTTAATCAAAACATCCACCGTTGTTCTAGCAACACTTTTTTCACCATCTTAAAGTCCTGGTGAAGGTTTTAATAAAACCGCTATGGTTTAACGTTGACTTTCCATTAAAATAAATTCGTCAATTTTGGATAACTTTGTTTTTTTATTTTCTTGATAAGTTATTGTCTAAGTCGAGGTCAGAGGGTCATTCCTATCGTCATTATCATGTATTCAAGTACTTGTTAACTCAAACGAACTCATTTCTCGTGTCATCCTAATTTGACAACCGAGGTTAACTTCATCTCATACCGTGGTTACGCCTGCACGTTTCCTTAACCTGAATCAGTTCTCTGAGAAAATATTTTCAATAGTTTTTCTTTTTTCTTCTTTTTAACCTTTCTTTCACCCGTCTCGATCCAGATCGGTATAAAATTAATAATACAAAACCTAGAAGTTAACATCGTTGCACCGACACAAGATCAATTTAAAGCAGAGTTTAAGAGTTTTCAATTCAGAGCGTCCTTCTCCTAAACCGATTGCCGTACCAAAGATGGAAAAGCCGGTTTTCTGTAATATTTACTCATTGCTGGAGTGAGAATAATTGATTCATACCTTTTCCAAGGGTATTAGCGCGATGTAAAATGCAATCTCGTCCAGGATTTGAACACATGTCGCCGTGTCCATTTCTTCGACGATAACCATTATACGACAAACACCTTCATTATGGAAGACATTTAACGTGACATCTCCTCTAGGAAAAAGGACATGTTACCGATGTTTGATTGACTATTTGGATTCGCCTCTTTGAAATTTTACTGTCTCTATATTTAATGCTGAATTGAATTGTGTAATCTTTACTGACTCGGTACTTGATACCTATCATTTGTGAGTTAACTGGAATTAAACCTTTTTCACGAGTTCATTACTTTATAATTACAATTTATTACTATATTGCCGTTTGATAAGCCATACCATCCAATAAAGGTTTTTCAAAAGTTTTCAGAATATTTCTTTTTTACTCCTTACGCTCTGTTTTGTCCTTTATTTTCCGTTTCATCAACTTTTTAATTTTCTTTGCTTCCTTTGTTATCTCTGATGACATTTACATTGAATTTATAACCTGTTAGCGCATCAGGATTACATACACCGAGCAATTCCTCTTTATGGAATCTCTCAGGTCAATGGTGGTTATTTGATAATAATCATCTCCTTTCCAAGAAATAAGTGACAGTATTTTTTTTTTTTTTTACTTTTTGTTTTCAATGGCAAAAGGTTACTAGTGTGCAAATCTCAGTAAGGATTGAACTTGCTATGTCCATTTTTATTAAACAAATGAACATTCTGGCTTTATAAAATATTCCTTAAACTTAAATTATCTAATTGATGGTATAATTTTTTCCAAACTATGCTAAGAGAATTATGATTGAAAAATCCAATATGAGGGAAAAATTATGAAATTCATTGACAAAAAAAACATGAATTAAGAGTTAGTAGCTCTTCCTTGAGTTTTTGTCGTAGTCTTAATTTTTTAAATCATGCCGTTAATTTGAATAATCTAATCTTGTTTGTTTAAGGTATATTTCATAAAGCTAGATTGTTCAGCTGTTAAAGACAAAAAGGCTTGCGTCCCACCTGTTTTTAGTTTATTTACTTTTAAGTAAAAAAACAACCAAGGTAAACATCATCTAAATATGCTAGTTCCATAATTTTCTCAGGGGTACTTAATAAACCCTTGATTTATAGTAACTAAATCATTAGTTTATAGAATTATTTTTTAAGTCGAGATTTTCTTCTGGTCCTTTTCATTATATTTGAATTTCAAACTTACAAAATTTATGTTGAGGACGACACCCAGTTTCTCGCTAAATTTAGGTTTTAAAAATTTAACTAATACACTAGACAGTATTTACTAAAACTGTGAAGTCTTGTACAAGAAGGAAAGGACGACCTCACAACATTAGAATGATGATTTACTAATTTCAGCTTTGCCTGTTACAAATGTGTAGCATACAGTGGAATTGAAATCGCTAAATTTATTAAATGATCCGAGACAAGTTTGATAATTAATGGAGCACAGTAATATATTCGTTCTTTTGCTCTCTTATTTAATATCCAACTTTTTCTCTATTCTCATTTTCAATATTCTGCACATCAGCTTATTCTCTCTTTCTTACTCATTTGTATCTTTTCTCATTTTGTTTTTTAGTCTTTCTTTCTCCTGACACAACTTTTATTCATATTTCACTTCTATCCACTCTCCTCGTCTTCATTCTCCTACTTATCCTCTTTATATCTCCTATTCTAAGCCTTTTCTTCTATCTAACCCCTCCTTTTTTGTTTATCTTTAACTAATTTCCGCTTACACACCTTTTCTTTCCATTCCCGATTTCTCTCCTTTTCTTATCATTCTGTTTCTATAAAAAAAAATTCTGTTCTTCCGAAGTCTTTTTAATTCTTCCTAGACTAATTTTTTTTCTCTCCTTATCTACATTTATCTGGACAACGTTTGCTGAGTTTGGCACAAGGCCATAACATTCTCTCATGTATTCTTTTCTTTCTTGTCCATCTCTTGCTATTCCATTCTCTTGCTTTATTTTTCTATCAATTTTATCTTTTTTTTCTCTCTCTCTCTCTTGATTTATATATTTAGTACTGAGATTTGTTTTTCTCCATTACCGTTAGTTCAATTTTCTTCGAGACTTTCATTTACTATCTACTTTATTTATTTTATTTTCTTCAGTTACTTTTTATATTATTCACTCACTAAATCATTTCTTTTGTCACTTAATGATAACTTCTTCAAAAGTTCATTGTTATCTTTTATCTATCATTTATTTTGATTTGTGTTTTATTTAGATTTTTCTTTCATGTAGCTTTATCTTGTGGGGAAATAAAAAAAAACATTAACTTGAAAATATATAATAAACATAGAATTAAAAATAACTATCTCCCTGGAGGCCTCTGACAAGGAAGCAAAATCGGTGCATGCCTAAAGAGTGGGGTTTGCTGGAGCCAAAGAGAAACTCTTTCTCAGTTCCCTTGACATATCTCGACTGGGCGGATGCATCTTTTTCTCACGGCAACCAGTCGGAGCACACGCGTGGTATCTCCGGCTAGTATCAGCGTTAGCTCAACATGCCAACAGAACAAAGACACATGGTGAACCCTTATATTCACAGTTTCCCAAAAATGATTCCTGAGATTCTTTTGCCGCCTTGACTGGAAAGCACGATTATTTCAACTGCTTTAGTAAAACATTCCCACCACAAAGTAGTCGTAATCCTCCAAAATAAAAATTCAGTTTAAAAGTATCCCTTTCTTTTTATTTTCCGTCCTTAAGGACGGAAAATAAAAAGAAAGGGATACTTTTAAACTGAATTTTCTTTTGCAACTTCAACAGACAAAAAGAAGATACCAAGTGAATGGCGATAAGTAGGAAGGAGTCAGTTTTCCTCACCTTTTTCTTTGCCTCTTCTTTTTCTTATCCTCCTTTGTTTCTTCTCATTTTCTTTTGTTTCTCTCATTATTTTCTTTTTAATTTTCCTCTTTTTTGTCTTCTTTTTATTTCTGTTTTATTTTTCTGCTTATTGTTCATTTTTCGTTATTTATTTTATTTCTTTTGTTTCTAATCTATTTTCCTTTTCGGTTTTTATGTTCTCCTTTCGTTTCTTTTCACTTTTTTAGTTTCTTCTTCTTCTTCTTCTTCTTCTTCTTCTTCTTCTTCTTCTTCTTCTTCTTCTTCCCGTTCATCTCTATTACAATCAACTCATTCATTGTCTCTATTATCATTACTGTTTTAAAAACTACGTTCCACTCATTTCCTTCATTTATCTTATCTATTTATTCTCTATTTATTAATTCTGTTTTTAATTTCTTTACTCTTCTCTCAGTTCTTTTTAATTATTTTTAACTCGATTTTTAATCATTTTCTCTTCCTTTTTCTTTTATCTTTTTTCTTTTTAACTTTTTCGTTTTTTATATTATTACGTCTTGCCTTCGTCCCTTGTTATCTCTCAAGTAAGAAAAAAAAAACACTTGATCTGTTCTCCTTCTTAACTGTCACTTTCTTTTGCTTCATTCCTTGATTCTTTTTTTTTTTTTTTTTTTTTGCCTTTTTCTATTTTCTACTCGTCCGCCAATTATACACATTACTGCTTCATTTCCGACACGGATCGACGACCGTTCAATTTGCATCAACGTGCCAGTCTTATTTCTTAGCTCAAGGGAATTTCAAGTGTTTTCAATATATTTCCTCAAAATATTTTCCTCCCATATCTTCCTACTTTCCTCACTTCGTTTACCTATACAATGCCTTTTAATTACGTTTTCGGTTTTGTTTTTTAACCATCTCTATAAGCTCAAGCGACTATTTTGGAACGAAAATATTCGAGCCTATCAAATTAGTCTGTTCTATAGATTGATATGGTTATAGTCATCAATTCTTTTAGTATCAAACGAAGTGATTAGGTTATTTGTTTCGATTTTACAACAATTTCATAGTGATTCAAAATACAATATCAATGGTCGTTATAGCGGAAAATATTTGTACTCTTTTATATTGGGTTGAATCTCTATCGCTGAGTGGCTAAAATTAATATTGTTCACAGACATAATTTCAAATGGCTGATATAATTCGGTGGAATGTTATAAGTCTTTTTAGACTCCTATCTTTACTTAAATTTCTAATATATTGGTCCTTGTAAAATATACTAACAACGCTGAGAAAACCGTGTGAATAATGAGTTATTGTACGAGTGAAGGAAGGAGTAGTGAGAGAGTGAGTGAATGCAGGACGGAGGCAGTAAGAGAGTGAGCTAGGAAGAGAATGAGTGAGGAGGAGGGAAAGAGAATAAGTTAGAAGTGAAATAGAGAGAAAGTAAATGCTGGAGAGAGGGAATGAGAGAGTAAGTGAGGAAGTGACTGAAAGAATAAGTTGGAAGTGAGAGAAGTATAGAGGTAAGGCTTGAATGAAGGAAGAAGGGGAGTGATAAGTTAAAGAATAAGTGGTTTCAAGTTTATGAAATAAAATAATTAGAAACATTAAAAGATGCAGCATAGCATAGGATTAGATCACACACATACACACACACACACACACACACACACACACACACACACATATATATATATATATATATATATATATGTATGTATCTATGTATACCAAGCTAAGCTGAGAGAAAGTAGAAGAGGGAAGGAAACAGAAGACAACAAGGCTAGAAGGATATTCAAAAACAAAACAAATAAAAAAATTTATTTTTTTTTATTTTATTTTATTTTATTTTATTTTTTATTTTATTTTTTTTTTTTTTTTGCTTTTCAATGTTTCACAGCAATTGTAACGCTATAGAGTCTCATAGGTCAGTCAGAGAAATTTTATTCACCAGAGGAAAAAAACGATTTGGATTTTGGAAGAATACAGTAATACTTAACAAATGTGTAATGGCATAATGGGTTTTTGAAATAGAGTGTAGATTAATTATGTTATTTTGACGAGAAATGAATTTGACGAAAGCGAATCATTATCGGAAAAGAATGAAAAGCAAATGTATTGTTATTGTTAAACCGAAAAGCAGTCAGAAGATAGGTGAGTTATTTTGACAGATCAAGGCTACCTGTCAATTATCCAAAGCGACATTTCTAAAATTAAAACAAACCTTCGAAAATGGATTTTTTTCTCGTTCAACAATCTCGAAATTATACATATCAGCAAAATATCATTGAAATCTAAATCAGGAGAAAAATGATATTTTTTGTGGGTTTCCCTCGTCCCGACCCTCAAATGAAGATGTACGTAAAATGACACGGATAGTCCCTCGCTGTAGTAGACCACAAGAGACAGGGGAAGAACAGCAAATGAGTCAGTGAGCAGTTTCCCCGACGGACTATTAATACATGAACTGGTCTCTGACTAAAATTTGACACCTCCAGGATGGGTGAATATATATATCATTTTTGAAAGACATTTTTAGATACTAAATGTTGTTATTTTGCAAACTGTATTTTGTTCTCTGTTTCGATTTTTTTTACTTTTTTGATCGTGCGATCTCATTCGTTTACTCACTGACCGGAGACTCCGACGAGTGATTGATCAGCTGTCTGTATCTGAAAAAACACAGCGTGGGCAGATAACGAATCGGCCGTGTCACCCGAAGATAAGTCCTACCGGCGGAACGATTTGTGGATCCTGTGTTTGGCGAGAACGACTGTACCGTCACACAATTTATTATTAATATTATTATTTACTTGCACAGAATTATATGGTTTCAAGTATTCCTGTTTAATACTAATAATTTATACACAAGTATATGATTCAAAGTTACTATTCCAATTCAGTTTGCTTGCTCACACTTATAAGGTTTCAAGAGTGCCTATCTAACACCAATATATAATTTCAACCAGCAATTATTTAGTTTCAAGTAACTAATTGTAAAAATCCTTAGTAAGCAAATTATAGCTTCGTGTAACTATGTTGAATAATGACCTTTGATAAGTTACGTGGGTGGCATAACTTGATGTACCCCTGTTCCTAAAGTAAACAGAACGATGCCTCAGCGGAAATGGCGCGTAAGTTGAGTGGGAGGGCATCGTTGTACTCATGCTAAACTGAATTGTTTGAAATAGAACTGACTATTTGTATGAAAATGGATTTAGCATTAAATAACCTACAAAGGTTGATATACCATAAACCCAAACAACTGACCAACCAACATCTTCTTCCCTGTATACAACTATTTCTAGAACAAAGAATTGAACACAGTTTTTGGTTATCAAGTATTCATATCGAATATTTTTAAACAGATCTATTTCATTCACAGATGGGTCCCGAACAGTACTACCACTCCTGGTTAAAGAGACCAGGAATTAACGCCAATGAGGCTGACTCCGTTCTCCACAGAGCTTTATAGCAGGATCTTCAACATCAGATGCAGATTAGGAACCGTTTTTGGAAGTGGGGTATTTTCCCTCCGCAGAGAATGCAGTCGAGGTCTTCAAAGCCAAGTTCGAAGAAATTCAAATATAAGAATGCAGCGCAAATATTCTCACTATGACTGGTCCCTGTATAACAAAAGGAGAATTAGTGATAAATATACGATAATACAAAGAAACAAATTCACTGCACTTCAAGAGATATCAGAAGCCTTACTCCAAATGACTAATATGATAATTTTGTCAATGCCCACATGGAAGTAGCAGCAGAATGCATAGCAAACAAACTAAGAGCAAAACAGAAATATCCCTGGGAGACATTAGCAGTTAAGAAAAAACGTGACGACGTGAAAACCGCATCCTTATACAATAAAAGAAACCTAACTAATGCCAACGCTCAGAAATTTAAGAAGGCACAAAATGAACTAACGCTTACCTAAAAGGAAAAATTGAATACATCCAAGACAAGATCAATGAGATTAGAGACTCAGTTGAAGATAGACAATCTAGGATATCATGGCAGACAGTAAATGAAGTGAGTAGAAGGAAGTGCACTGCGAAAGCTAAACTAAAATCTGCGTGCCAAAAAAAAACAAAAAAAACGAATACACTTGTGGAAACAACATTTCAAGAATCTGCTTGGAAAATCTCGGAAAGTTACGTTTGAACCTATCGAGAAAATTATTAATAATCAACTAGATATCAAACGAGGACAGTAGTACTAACAAAAATTAAAAACAGGACTTGATGAAATACCCCCAGAAGTATGGAAAACAAGGAAATTAGACGACCTACTGTTCCGATTCTGCAACGCCATATATAACCAGAACGCAATAGAGTGATGGACAAAGGGCTGCATCCTCCCTTTACCCAAGCAATGTGACCTCAGAATAGCCAAGAACTACCGAAGTATAATCCTTACTTCCGTAGCAGCCAATATTTTCAATGCTCTACAAATCAACTGCATCAAACCAGAAATTGAGAAAATGCTTTGGAAGAACCAAAATGGCTTTCGGAGAAATCGATCCACGTCATCACAAATTTTGACAATCCGTCAAATTTTAGATGTTCGAGCAAAAAACCTCGAGACAACACAATTATTTGTAGAGTTCTCTAATTATTTGACTCCATACACGGAGGAAAGATGGAGCAAATACTTCGAGACCCAAAGAAACCGTCGCAGCCATAATAATGCTCTATGAAAACATAAAAATTAAAGTTCGATCACCAAATGGAAAAAGAGACTTCTATAACATTGTCGTAAGTGTGCTGTAAGAGGATGCATTAGCCCCATATCTGTTTATTATCTGCCTAGACTTTTTATTATCTGCTTCAAATGTCGATAGATTTAATGAAAGAAAATGGCTTTACTTTGGCAAAGACAAGCAGCAGACGATACCCTGCGCAGACTATTAGGGACGCAGACTACGCTCATGACATAGCAAATACATCCCCCAGGCCAAATCCCTGCAACATAGTCTAGAACAGGCAGCAGGTGGCATAGGCTTCCGTGTGAACGCAGACAAAACAGAGTTCGTGTGCTTTAATCAAAGAGGTGACATCTCCACACTAAATGGTGGTTCACTGAAACTAGTGGAAAAGTTCACCGACCTCGGAAGCAGCGTCTCATCTACCGAAAATGACACCAACATGCTACTTCCAAAGCTATCGATAGACCATTGGTCATATGGAAGTCAGACCAATCCGATAAAATAAAACGCAGTTTTTTCCTAGCTGAGGTCGTATCAGCACTAATATATGAATGCACCACATGGACGCTGACTAAGCATATGGAGAAAAAACTTGACAGTAATTACACAAGAATGCTACGAGCTGTATTGAACAAATCCTGGAGGAAACATCCCACAAAACAGCAGCTGTACAGCCACCTACCACCCATCTCAAAAATCATCCAAATTAGACGAACAAGACATGAGAGACACTGCTGAAGAAGTAAGGACGAACTCATAAGCGATGTACTCCTGTGGGCCCCTTCACACTGACTAGCAAGTATTTACAACAGCTCTGTTAGGGTTATATTGTGATACGTGAATGCATAGATTTGTTTAGCGTTAAATTTTCAGAGGGTCAATAACTCTTTGAATAAAAGCTATGTTGCTTTTTCCAAAATTATTTACTAAAATTTTTTCTGTAACTGAGCACTAACTGTGGAAAAAGAAATTAATTGATAAAAAATCCTGAAAATGTTTTAAACCTTTCACCAATGAAAGATTACATATTTTATACTTGATTTCGAATTTGAACAAAGAAATAAGAAAAAAAAAGAAAAAAATTCATTAAGCAAAATAATACTTTTCATTTGAATTAGTAGGCGTATGTTTTGACAACAAATTAGGACATCTTTTTAATTCTAAGCCAACTCCTCTCTTCCTACTTTTCATCTCACTCACTGATGTTCCAAAAATCATTTTAGTCCAATGTACAAGGTACATCTGCTGATATATATATATATATATATATATATATATATATATATATATATATATATATATATATAACTCAAATACACATATATATATAAGCCTGATGAATGAAACTAAAACTTGCAAGTATTGTTACTGTGTCTACGCTATCCTAACTTTTAAAAATATTAAAGAACTGCATCGAAACGAAAAAGCTATAGTGTCTTTCAATTGAGAGATCTCAGTAACGAAAGCAGTCGATAATGTGTGATATACTGGCACCAACCTTATTTACAAAATATTTGACAACATGACTTGTGTATACTTTACATAACTGTGATGAGGGGGTAAATTTAAAATTTCGGACATCTGGACGAGTCTTTATGACAATAAGTTTGGAGTAAACTAAAATAATGTATACTCCAGCTCCTTGTTGATCCATATAACCGGGTTATATGGATGAATGTAAATGAGTTACGAGTTGTAGAAATATTATATGATTTACCTCTCCCCTCAATACAAGAGTGTGAAAACAAACGTTAGGAAATAATATCTCCTATTAAGAGAAAGCACTTACAAAATCTACTATACTAAACAAATTCTTTAACAAAAATATCTTTAAAATAAACTATTTTTGCATGAAAACAATTAAAAAAATATTGACATAATCGTTTGATTTCAAATGAGAAGGATATAATAACAAGAATAACAGATGTAACTTCGGGGATACAGCTAGTGGGCCTTTGAATGGTAATTGCTTAATCAACATTGTAACATATAAGAAAAAGAAGATAGCAATAATGAAAACATATTTTAAGAGTACAACATAATTTAAACATCTATGGTTTTTTGCCATATGTTTAAATTATGTTCTACAATAAGAATATTTTTTCATCAGTGTTCTTGTTTTCTTCTACTTTGATGGTAGCCTTATTTAGGATGTAATGGGCAATAAAATAGAATATTGGGAAAAAATTATCGTTTATTTATACACACCTTTTTTTTTTTCAATGACCCTTCTTTTCTTAATTCTTCCCAAATTACGGATACATAATAAAGTTGAGAAAATATGAAGGAAATGAGGAAAAAGAAAAGAAATGAATGAAGAGCAGTAGAGTTGATTGTGATATATATATATATATATATATATATATATATATATGTGTGTGTGTGTGTGTGTGTGTGTGTGTGTGTGTGTGTGTGTGTGTGATTATTATTATCATTTTCCTCCTTTCAAAGTTTTTCCTACCAGTGTTAGGTAATGGTTTTCCACTGGAGTCTAAGTGACAGTTTGTCTCTTCAAGTCTCTAGGATTCTTATTTTTCTGGCTGATTTCAACAATGCTGTAGTTTGGATGTTATCCACTCGTTCTCTTATTTCCAAGTCCTCTAGTCCTTGTGCCAAGCCTTCGGTGGCTATACCTATCACGCCAATTGCAATTGTTATCTCCGTCACTTCCTTGGTCCATAGTTTTTCTGTTCTCTAGCAAGGTCTCGATACTTATCTTTCTTTATGAATCCTAGAGTTGAGCAACATGATGATAATTTCTTATGGATATTCTAAAAAGTTTAAACTACCAGTGCAAAAAGACGTCACAGTATATTTACTTGTAGATAAAACTCACCTAAAACCTTATTTTGATTAAAAAAAACGATATTGTTGACTTCACAAACAACAGCAATTTAGATGCAACAAGTGCTTTTGCTTTTATGCTTCGTAGAATATTCTCACAATACAATGATGTGCATGTTATGCCAACGAAATATCTTAAAAGTTGAGTCCCCGTGGTTTAATAGCTCAAATGTTAGTCTGCAACCCCGGAGTTCGAACTCCAGTCGAGGTATGACGTTCACTTTCGAACTAATATCCTTAGGGGAAAATAGGAACCCTCTTATCCCACAGATATATGTTAAATAGCATTCCTGTTGTTCTTCTACAAGGGTAGATTTCGTATTAAATAACCCCAAAAGCAAAGAAAGCAAACTCTAAATGTCTTAAAGCTGAAAATTTCTCTGATATAGTCAAACTTGCAATTATGGGTTTAGAGTAATGTTGATCATAGCAAATAATAATGCAATAAATTAGAAAGTTATCTTTCTTTTGTAGATCAGCAAAACTTCCCATTGTATATCCACATTCAGTTATTAAATCTAAAGTTTTTCTGAAGTTATTATGCAAATTAAATAAATTTCAATAATTCAAGTGGTTCCGAACCAATATTTATCAAATCTAGACTTTTCAATTTCTTTGCCTAGTAAAGTATTTGACTAATTTTTTTACCATTAGTAATGGTTAATTTTTATGTATTTGAAATTTACAAAAATGAACTGATTGAAGTTAGTATGCAAATTAAACTAACATTAGCTTAAGACCCATGAAATCTAATGAAAATTATTTTTTACATTTTGTACAAAAATATATTGAAATATAGGTAAAAGGAAGGATCTAACAACTGCTGAAAAACAGAAAATAACAAAGTTATTGAGTGAGGGGATGTCCACTTAAGTTATATCAAAGAAACTTTGCAGATATCATCAAACGATAAAGAAGGCTTCTGAAAATAGACATAAGTTGAGAACTCGAAGTAAAGGAAAAGGTTTTAACAATTTGCTTCTTCCACGAGATGAACATTAACTACAGCGATTTGCAGCGAAACAACCACTTTTGACAATCGCTCAGGTCTTTAAAAAGCTTTAATTGTGAGTCAAGAAGGACAAAACGTGTAGAATATTTTGGGAAATAGGATCTGAAAAATCTCCATGGCAACTTCCTCTCACTAGATATTCTAAAGCACCAAAATTGGGCCTAGAAATTCTTAGAAATTGACTTTTCCAAAGTAATTTTCGCGGAAGAATCTTAGTGACATATGTTGCACCTGCTGGATGTGTACTATTTACCAACCCCTCCGCTCGGGCAGGATATGACACAAGGTCAATTTTTAAGCGGAGTTTAACAGGTTTTGAATTCAGAGTTTTCCTTCTCCTAGACTAGTTGCCTCACCAAGGCTGAAGAACCTTGTCCGTCCTACTATTTATCCATAGCTGGAGGGAGAATAAGGGGGTTCATACCTTTCCCAAGGGTATTTGCCCGAAAGTGAACGTAATAGCGCGACTGGAGTACGAACTCGCGTACTACGATTCCGCTGGATGTGTAATTGATTGATTTTTATCCGATCCAGACGTTTCTGTGGCTAAAAAAAGGCAACAAGACGGTAATTTAATGATATAGGCTGAATTGACAACCAAACCATTATTGGGCCATTTATAGTGTATGAAGGAATTAAACTGAACATTCCTAACTATAAACATTTCTTGGGCTTGAATTCTTTTGCATGGTATGTGTTTATGTTCCGAGGGAGTCTCGCCGGAGGAGCGTGAGGATGCGAGAGTCTCGTGATGCATGCGCAGCGAGCGCTCTCGGGGTGCAGTTTTCTTCCTCCTTTTCGGATCGAGACGTGAAGAGGAGAAGACGGAAGAGACAGCGAGGAAGGATTTCGTGGTACCCTTTGGATGCAATAGCTGCCGAATTGAAGACGCAAGTTTTCTTGTGCTGCACTGGTTTAAACGTGAGTAGTCGTTTACCTTATTTTTCTTGTTTGGCCATTCAAGTTTATAGGGTAGCTGCTGTGTGTTTTTGTTATACTCACGGTGAAAGAAGCGTGCGAAGGTCCTACCCAAGTTTCGAGGTCTGCAGGAAGAACTGAAGTTACCGGCTGTGTTGTTGACTAACTTCGTTTTATTAATTTCGCTACACTTCTGTAAATAAACAATAAAGAAAGAAATATAAATTCACTACATGGTACAAGTCCTATCAGTCTCACAGTCTCAAAGTGAAGTGTGTATTTATGAACGGCAATACTTTTTCAAAGGTATCTTAGATTTCTCGTGATTTCTTTCAGCAAGAAAGATTTACTGGAGAGAAGATCCTTGAATGGCTACCATCAAGTCCCGATTTGAATTCGATCGAAAATCTATATTCAGTTGTGAAGATGAAATTATTTAAAGGTAGCAAACAATATAATCACAAAAAAATCTATGAGAAGCAATTAAAACTACAGTGTCAAAAATTAAACCAACAGAAGTAAAAAAAATTAACCACATCAATGAATCATAGATTACTAACGGTTATTAATAATAAGGGTTACTATGTTTATATGCAAAGGATTCAAAAATGTTTGTTATTTGTTATATTTTAGGTGTTGATCAGTTTTTGATTATTTTATATCCTTCTCATTGAAGTAAAATGTGATTATTTTGTTTCGCCTAATAAATTCAGCTGGTAGTTTTTTTAGAATACATCAAATAACCTCATTGACGCAATAAAACAATGATACTATCAAAAATGTTTACTCAGGTTTGTTTTGACATCTTAATTTCTTAATTTTTTCCAACCAATTTTGACTCATTGAAGTTTATATGATTTTCTTAATAAATTCAAACAAGGTGTCGAGATCTTTTCTTTCGATTCGACTTAGTCCATGTATTAATATGCATAAGAAACAACTGATTTGGTCAAAAATATGTAAGTAAATGCGTGATATTCTCAAAACGTTGTCATAGTGAAAATCATGAATAAGATAGTATCCAAAGTGCCTTATTTTGTTCCTTACAGAAACTTCATGTCCTAAAATTCTTGTTAATTTTGAAATATTGTTATCGATTGACCTCAACGGTTCTCTCCCTCTCTCTCTCTCTCTCTCTCTCTCTCTCTCTCTCTCTCTCTCTCTCTCTAATCTCGAAATATAAAATGTTACTTTAGTTCAACAAAATATTTAATCAATGCCTTATCTAGGGTCTGCTGGCCTTAACGAAACAGAAATGTTCGTCTAACTTTGCAAGAGTTGCTGAATACATAAACATATTTTATACTTCATAGACATTACTGAATGTAAAAACATCATTTAAAGGCTGTCAGTTACACAATAAATCTGCTAATCCACTGAAAGTAAATGATAAAAATTGTATATTTCTCAATGTATTCTTCAACTGGTCACAATCTTTGAATAGTATTCCAGGGTGTAATAGAAAACTAGCCAAGTAAACCGTCACTGCTTTGTGCAATTCTGGAACCGAATAAGAATTATATAGAAGAATTTAAAATGATGTATGTATTTCCAGGCAAATTTCAAACAGATCTCATAGAGGAAAAGTTTGCTCAATACCAAAACCCTGGTGGGGATCAATATAATATCTTTATACGTTAAGTGTTTGAGTGTAAACAAAAAACAGAATGTTGTCAGTTTTAAAATTGAGCCTGCCAAAGTATTGATTTGAAGAATGTACAAGATGAAATGATAGAGGAACAAAAGTTGGATATTTATAAATCTAACATTGATAAAACAGATGATAATGATAATTTATGCAATGAAGTTCGTAGTGCTAATCACATTGTTAATGTCATATAGTTTTTGAAAAAAGGAAATGTTACATTTTGCGAGAATTTTATGACTGGAAGAGATCATGTGGAAGTAAATAAACAGTTATTTTCAGGGAATTAATCGAGTGTCCCCGCTATATCTTAATAATACTGCAACAAATGCCGTTCTCTGTAATTATGTAGTCATTGGTAAACAAAAACAAAATTTTCTATAAATCCAAAGAAATTAACCATGTACATTACTTTGAATGTTTCAGCAGATAATGATCATCATTTTTATGTAGACTTTTGTGACGAGGATCACAGTATAGAAAAAATAGAACAATTCTTGTCCGGAGATCTTTAAATTCTATGTCGAATAATTTTTATGCTTAGGGATATAATAATATTACTTGTAACAAGTTAAACAAAGTAGAACACCTCAAAACTCAAGCTACAAATATTTGAATTTATGTTGTTTTTTGAGTTATTTGTTTATTCATTCATTGTTTGGTTGTTTCTTTCTTTATTTATTTAATTGTTTGTTTGTTTATTCGCTTCTTTGTTTATATCTTTACTTTTTTCTGTTTCTTTGCAATTTATTCAAACATTTTTTGTTTGTTTATAATTTATTCATTTTTTGTTTATTTATTTGTTGTTTGACTGTTTTGGAATTATTCTTTCTTTCTTCGTTTACTTAATCATGGTTTTTCCGTTTTTTATTTATTCATTCATGGTTTGTTTTTAACTTATTTATTTATCTATTTATTTATCTTAAACTTATTCATTCATAGTTTGTTTTCAATTTTTTCACTTATCTATTATTTGTTTTAATTCATTCATTCATTGTTTGTTCATAATTTATTGTTTGTTAAATCGTTTGTTAAGCCTTTGTTTATTTGTTTATTTCCTATTCATAATAATTAAGTTGCTTCATTTGAGAATATAGATTCTTAATAATAAACTAAGTATTTTTATACACCAAAGATGTTTCACATAGCAACAAATATAAAACTTTAAATATTTTTCTTTAAAAAATATTGACTAAAGTCACTGTAAAGTACAAATAGAACCTTCAATTCTTCCTTTTTTTTCTTTAATGCAATCAAAAAATATTCTGTCAATATTGTTTACAGGATAATTCTTAAATCGTTATTCTTTGTTTTTAATCAATGGAGGTCTTAGGTAAAATCGAACCTAGTGTTCTTTATTTTTTGCAATGTAATTTGAAAAAGTATTCTATACTTTTAAAAAACAGTGTAATCCTTCATCTTCAGCAGATTTGCGTATACAATGTTTTATGACGTCACGTTCACTTGAGCTTTCTTTTATTCTCAGTGGTCGAGGGTCTTCGCTCTGCTACCAACAAAGCAGAGTAGGTCAAAGGTAATACACGGGTCTCACAGATTGCTTTATTTTCAAATCAATAACATTTGAGACCAACTTGCAATGTAACTGACAATCATATTACGAAAATCGAAATCCAATTATTCGTGCCTTTGACTTTTATTTTTTGTTGTTTTTTTGGTGGTGTTGTTTTTTGGGGTTTTTTTTGGGGGGGGGTGTCCTTGGATATCGACCAAAGCAACCCAACTGCAATTACAAAGGGCGAGAAAGGCCCAAAGAAATTTAAAAGTTTCTAACATTTTTCTTGATACGATGTGGAAAAAACATTGCAAGTAGAGTCTGAGATTTAAAACAAATGATTTAGTAATTTCACTGCTTGTTTATCCAACCGCAGAGCAACAAGAGGAATAACTCAAAGATATTTCTTCCCGGAATTATTCAGTTATTTAAAACAAACATTCTTTGCTTCAAACTTTCTATCCACGCAGTACACCAGACCAACAATCAGCCTTGTCAGCGGGATTAAGTATCCTCTACAGAGAGCAAAAGCCGAGCAAAAAAAAGGTGTTTCGGATATGACACTAAACTGCATCTGGTTGTGAAACTTCAGTTCTGGAAATCTGGGAAGTATAAAGTACCCCTTCACTGCAATTATTCTCAGGTCCATATGGACCATCAGTGGTAGTATCTGTTAGGGTCACATCTATGGATCAAATAAATCAGTTTTAGAATTATTCATTTTCGACAAGAACTTGAGCGAAAAGAAACCTTTAGAAACAACTTTATATTATGCCAAAAATGATCAATGTTGGCATGATCATTAGAAAACAATCCCTGGGGACTTTGATATATCGTTAAAGCGAAAGAAATCTCTTTAGAAACGTCTATACAATAAAGTAAATATGTACTCCCTTTTGTTCACCCTTTTATATCCCATAAACCCTTAAAGTTTTCTCCTCTCTACGTAATGCGCGTGTGATGTTTTTCCTCTGTCCGAGCTTATCCATTCCTAATCCCTTTTCCACAGCGGAATGTCACTTTTAACAGGTTATTGGCCCAGAATGGATAATGGCAGTCGCTAGAACAGACTCCTATTCGACGGAGATGAAGAAAGATAAATTTTGAGAAACTAAGTTCTTAGGCCATCTACGATCACTCGGCCTAAAGACACCATCTTAGGCATAAATCTCGAGAGAGGAAACGAAGATGAGAGGAATAAAGAAGAAGCCTATGCGGAACTGATACAGTTCTTTGATAACAAAAGGTTATTGATAATGAGAGAAGCTGCAGACAACGGCAAAAAAGCCCACAACATATAACACAGACAGTGCGCAGGTAAAGGAAATCTGAGTTATCTCGTTGTACACCCAATTAACTTCTCTCAAAATATATTGTAACGAAAGCATGACGAACTGCATAATAACCGCAGCCATTTTAACAGCCCTGAGAAATGCCGGACAAACAGTGGACGATGATTGGATTATCGCAATGATATTGAGAGACTTGCCAAGATACTTTGACCCCTTTTTTGTCCCCATGATTCACAGCAACAAGGTGTTGACGTTCTCAGAATTCAAAACCGAGCTCCACAACTTCAAGGAAACGCTAAAACACAGGGACACTCTGGTATCGACGACATGAAGTTAATTTCCTCATTTGTAAAGACTATGAAAAATGAGAGCCACGACAGATGAGACGTCTCATGTTTTACATGTGGTGGAAAGGGACACATGACTAAAATTTGTCCCAACATATACACCAAAGGACGAAAACCATGGTGAAGCTATTGTAAAAGCACCATCCACAAAAAACAATTCTGTTGCTATAAACTAAGGCATACTACGAAAAAGTTATCAGACGTGGAAGAAAGCTCGTTCGCATTCAAAATAGACGACTTTAATTAAAAAAAGACGACAATACCAACGGAACTGATGATCGATGTAAGAGCTAGTTCATATAAAATTAGAGACGCGAAAAAGTTTTAAAATTACTACCAAACATTCCAACCAGAAAATCACAACATAGATCTAGTTGATGAGGCAAAAACCAACGATGTAGCGTTGAAAAGTGGAAACGCCGAAGTATACCTTCAAATTAGGTAAAAGCCACGTGGTGGTTACTCTCAGAAAGGCACAACTCATCCCCTCCCTCCCGCAGGATATATTTTCTGTAAAAGTCGCAACTAGAAATGCAGTGAAAGTTACTTTTAAAGAAAATAAAAACGAACTCAAGCATAAAAGCGACAAAAAAATTAAAATACATGTTTACAACAGACTTTACAACTTAATGAGAATAAGAATACAGATGACAGTTGTCGAGGATGTTATGATATCTACACGTGGCATAAAATACTGGATCATTGCAACTACGACGACACCGTTAAATTACTTGACGTGGTTGATGCAACAGAAATTGCGAAATCAGCACGAAAGGAAAATTTTCCCAAAGTAGGAACAGATAGCCTGACACGCGGGCGACATCCATATTGCAGTTAGTCGACACGCACCAAGCCGGACCCATAGAACCAGCAGACTTAAACGGAAACAGATACGCCGTTTCATTTACTGATGATTTTTCTGGCGCTATGTTCGTATATTTCACGAAAAATAAAGGCGAAACTGCGTTAGCCACGGAAAAATTTATCGCGGATTCTTCTCCCTACGGCAAAATAAAAAACACCGAGATCGGACAATGGCTTAGAATTCAGTTCAAACGATTTTAAATCGTTACTCTGCAGAAATAACAAAGCATGAGACCTCAGCTTCATACTCGCTCCCATCAGAATGGAACAACCGAAAGAAATTAGCGAACACAATTCGAAATGGCAAGGTGTATGATCGTAGAAAGCAGTCAACCAAAAACTCAGTGAACGAATGCTGTTATGACGTCTGTAATAGCCAGAAACAGATGCTTTAACAACTGCCCGAAGCAGACCCCCTTCTACGCAGTAACGGGGAGGAAACCCGACATTTCAAAAATTGATATTTTTTCGTTCAGCGTGTTATACTTACAAACACCTGAAAAAGAAATTAGATCCAAGATACGAATAAGGAATATTCGTCCGATACAACAGAAGCAGTCCAGAGTATTTAGTCTACAACTCCGAAAGCGTCACTGAGCAGCAAACCCTAACCTACCTCCCAAATGTTGACGACGATGATGTTCCTCGAGGGATCTGACGAAAATCCTAAATCGGAAGAACCTTCTACCACGCAGCCTAGCGTCGGTAAACAAATACAGAGGAGGAGAGCCATACTCGAAGATACTCAAAACGGGAACGGAACAACTCCTGCTACTTGGAGGACTCTGTAACAAAAGCCGAAGATAAGAAAGACCATGCAACAAAGCCATGTGTAATGTACCACGAACCTATAGGAAGCTCCGAACTCCACAGAAGCACATCACTGAATCGAAGCAATGCAGGAGGAAATGGACTCCCTAAAAGAAAACGTATTCAGATTGAAGACCCAACTCGAAGGCAAAAATGCGATAAGTGCTGGATGGGAGTATATAATAAAAGATATCTCGGATATATCCCCAAAATGCAAAGCGAGATTTGTTGCAAGCGGGTACAACCAAATTAAGTGATTAAACTAGATGGAAACTTTCTCTCCAACAGCAGACATCACATCCATACCCATATTAATCCAAATGGCTGCTCGGTGCGACCTCATCATACATCAAATGGATGTAAAAACAGCCAATCTTCATGCCCCAATCGTTTCCGAAATCGACAAAGGAATTTGAAGTAAAGTGAAATACAGACAAGAAACCAGTCTGTACATTAAATAAGTCCCTTTACGGCTCGAAGTAATCAGGCAGAAACTGGAATAAAATCTTACATGACTGCCTCACTCGAATCGACTTCGTACAAAATCAAACACAACACTGCGTCAACACTCGACACAACAAGGAAAGAATCATTATCATCTCATGGGTCGACGATTTAATTCTAGATGCTGACAAGGATTCACTAAATAACACTAAATGTATGCTAACTTCACAGTTCAAGATAAACAAGCTCGGAAAACTCTGCCATTTTCTAGGCATAGATTTTAATAAAACCCAAGGGTTAATACATATGAGCCAAGAAAAATACTCAACAAAGATATTGTATAGATTCGACATGTCAGATTTCAAACCACGAATGAAGCCATGCAAACAAAAATTGGATTTCACTAAGAGTAATACTGATGGCCTGACCGACCCAAGAAAATACCGCAAAGTCATTGGTAGCTTAATTCATTGATGACCTGCACTAGGCTGGATCTTAGTTATATTGTCGGCAAACTGTTGCAATCCTTACCCGAGCCATATGAACGACAATGAATAACGGTCAAACATGTACTAAGGTACATAAAGAGTACGACGGAGTTCCAGTTGTGTTACAGAAAAAGGGACGACAGACTTAGATTTAATTGCGTTCAGCGATGCTGATTGGGCATCAGATCAAAGTGACAGATGCAGCACATCTGGTTACTACTTTAGTATAACCGAGGATGATCCACCCATTTCCTGGAAATCAAAGAAACAAAACACGGTCGCATTATCTACATGCGATGCTGAGTACATGGTTCTGGCAAAGGTAACAGGAATGTCTATACCTCACTCAACTATTAAATGAGATGGACCCTCTACGCCCTCGTAAAAATTTTCTCGGACAAACAGGATGCAATAGGACTTTCTAGGGATCCTGTACACCGACAAAGGTAAAAACACATAAAATACCATTTTATCAGGGACACCCTGCACTACGACAGTATGAATATTATTTACTGTCCTTCAATCGATATGCTCACAGACATAACGACAAAATCCCTTTTAAACTAAGAAAATCACGTACATACAACGTCTGGTAAAGTCACACTTTAGTCAGAGCACCGAAGTTAAGCAACCAGAAGGCTGTTTAGTACAGAGATGAGTCACTAATTAGTTATTAGAAGAACTTTAAGCAACTTAAGATCTGTGTGACAGATGAAACAATGCTTATATTGTAAATAACAAGGAAATCTCATTCATTTTAAGTTTCTTCAAAATCGTGCTTGCCCTCTCAATGAGCCTTAAGATATGTTGACTTTATACCTGATGTGAAGTAGGATAGCTCATCCTAAAAGGGGTGTCTTCAGCTGATGGAGAGGCACCAGTTCTCGAGATCTAGGGAGTGTAGAACACCCCTTTATTGCCATTTCTCACAATTCCAATCTGACTTGAAATGGTAGTATCTGTCAGTGCCCTAGGGATCCCCCGTAGCTAAATTGCTGGACTGTGACCGTGAAGTAAACGTATTCGAATTCCACTCGTGCTATTACGTTCACTTTCACACTAATACTCTTGGGTAAAGATAATAACCCTCTTATTCCCCCAGCTATATGTTTAATAATACTGCTACTGTTCTTCTATAAGAATGACTTTGGCATTAAATAATCATATACCATCAAACAAAAGAAAACAAATGAAAAACAATTGTTAGAGTCCCATCTATGGGTCAAATAAATGTTTGAAAATTATTTGTTTTCGATCGAACCGCGGTAAAAGAAGCTACAACTACACAAAAAAGGTAAATATGAATGTACGCGATTTCCTAACCACTGAGCATAAAATAGCAAAAATCGGGTTGACATACCGTTGAAATCAATGAAAATGATGTAACTATTTTACATTTTTACGAAAGTAGATTATTTTAATAATTGCTTTTTTCAACTTCATTTTTTTTTATTTTGAACATAAACTGTTTTAAGAATTGGATGAGAAATAGAATAAAAATAAAAATATGACGTGAAGGAACAGAGTTCATCGCAAAATAAAACTCTGCTTTGATGATAATTTATGATTGTTGTGATGATAAAGAAAGAAATAAAGTAAAAATATTTAATAAACGAAAAAAGAAAAGAAAAGTGAGTTTCATAGAAAAGCGAAATCACAGTTAGTGAGCGTCGTGATCTGCATCGCCAAGAACTAATGAAGTGGAACGATTTACAGACAGTCGTTTTTAATGGACTATTTCCTGACGAGCTGACTGCAAGAATTACATATAAAGGGGGAGGAAAGCGTTCATAAAAAATGCCAATGAGTTCGTCTAAAGAAGAAGAAGAAGAACAACAACAACAACAACCCAGAGGCGAGACAAGATGGATAAGAGCTGCCTTTTTGAGGTTAGAATTATTTCAAATTCTGCAAAGTTGACAACTTTTTTAAAATTTAATGTCATCTTTTTAAGAAGACTTGTTTATGCATAAGTACATTACTAGTTTTCGTCTATGGATTACCCATTTGCTGTTGGTACCAAATAAACCGATACAACCCATCTGTAACAATTACTTGTGGTAAACCACCTCAGATATCGTGCTGTTGTCTCAAAAGCAAATACATTTTTTACTAGACACAAACCTAGTTTTGAATCCTGGATTTTCCATTTGATGGTGCGACAGTAGTTTTCGTGGGGGTACTCCTTGATTGCTATTACTCCAGGTTGATCCGAAGTGGTAGTACCTGTTTGGATCTTATCCATGAGTCAAATAAATCTGTTTGAAAATCATTAAAATTTGATAGAATATGTAAAACCAAATAACTGCATGCCAACAAATGATTACACTGGTTTACAAAAATAAATTTTTGGTCTGAGGCAAGAATGGGGATAGATGTTTTTTGTTAATTTGGGTGTGCTGAATTCAAATTTATAAATAGTTTTGCTCTATCACCACTAGTTTTCTGGCTTTTAAATAGCATAAACAGAGAATATATGTGCATATTTCAAGAGTTGCAGCAGCTTATAACAGATAAAACAGGATAGATAAAGAACACTGATTGAATCAATATACTTGGATGACACAATTACACAATTCATAGTACCACAGACAGTCAAAAGTGTGTTTTCTTAGAATATCTGGTCTATTTTGCCTCCGGGATTTCACGCAAGAGCATCCAGCAGAAGTCTCCCATCATGCCGGGGTCCCATTTGCCTTGATAGTTGCTCTCCATATTCGTAATGTCTTGGTGGAATTTTTCTCCATGCTCGTCACTCACTGCTCCAAGGTTTGGCGGGAAGAAGTTGAGGTGGGAATGGAGAAAAGGAATCTTGAGTGACATTCGGCTTCCCCATATCCTCGTAAGACTTTAGCAACTTCTCAATACAGGCTTGGTAATCTGGTACGCGTGTGTTACCAAGGAAGCCATTACAGACTGACTTGAATACTTCCCATGCTCTCAGTTCCTTTAAGTTAAGAAGCTCCTCAAAATCAGTATCCTTCAGCACTTCTCGGATCAGAGGTCTGACAAAGATGCCCTCTTTGAGCTTGACAGCACTAAGACCTGAGAACACAGTAAACAGGTTTTGGAAGGCAGCACCATTTTTATGCAACGCCTTCACGAAATTCTTCATCAAACCAAGCTTGATGTGAAGAGGAGGAAGAAGCACCTTTTTCATGTCCACCAGAGGATTCTCCTTGAGGCTGTGTTCGCCAAGAACAAAAGTGCTTCTAGACCCCCAGTCTTTCTGCTTGTAATGCTGGGATACAGCTCGACTATCCCAGAGACAGAGAAAACAACAGTACTTTGTGAAGCCCGCTCATACCCATAAAAAGACCAATGACCTTATTTGTTCTGATCCTTACATCTTCCTGGACTAGGTTCCACTGTTTAAGCCGAGAAGCTAAGAGCTCTGATTGCTGTTTTGACAGATACAAATCACGAGCAAGATAATTCAGGTCTTCTTGCATAATCCAGTGTGGCTCGTTGCCACTTGTTCCTGAATATGTAGACTCAATATCTTCCAAAGATATTGACTCGGCAGATTCCTCCCTTGAGGACATTTCTTCATCTGATGAGGAAAGAATATCCTTATTTACTGGAGGTGTGGGTACATGAAGATCATCTGAATGGGGAACGGGTCTCATAGCAGATCGAAGGTTGGGATATTTGATCTTTTTCCTAGACGATGCATTGAAACCAATCATATTAGTTAAACAAAAATAACAATCATCCGCATGGTTTCGCGGCTCTCTCCAAATCATCGGGACTGCAAAGTTGAAAGCCGCTTTCTTGCCATTAAACCATGCAGTTAGTCCATTGTAGCAGGGTTTACAACAGATGTGTGGAGCCCAAGACTTGTCCTGATCACAAAGTTTACCGTCAAAATAGTGAAAGTAGGCGGTTCTGAGGAGGGAAGTGATGGTTCGACACTGTGCAACTGTTGTGAAGTCCCCACACACGCATCAGAAAGAATTAGCCTTGTTGAGGCGTTCTCGACATTTTGACGTGATTGAAGCAATTGGAGAATCTGAAAATATAACAAATTAAAACTAAATGTGCATTTAAAAATGTAATACTAATATTTAGTAACCCAAAAGATGTGTAATACGATAGTTGAGGGACACCAACCTCCTACGCCGCCTGCGAGACAACCTCTTCCAATGACTGCCAGAGTGTGGATTGAGACCTGCTGCCTTAACTGTCAAAATCCGTCTTGATATATAACTATACATATATATATATATAATGTAATGCTATCACTTACATTTAGTGCATAATAACTAAAAAATAAGCCATAAGTCTCACAATATTAGAATTAACCCTTAATTCATATAGGCCTTTTTGTACCGTATATGCACAAAATGCACACTATGCATATCTAAAAAAAACTAGAGATGATGAGTAAAAACGGATTTCAAATTTGAATTCAGCAACCTCAAATTAGGTAAAAACAGGTATTTTTGTGCTTGCCTCAATTTCTTTGTAAACCAGTGTTATTATTAAATGAGAATTATTAATGTTCGATAGAAATGGTTGAAACCATTTAATTGTATGCAAATTATTTGGATTAGAAATAGTTACATGAAGCTATAATTGTTTACTAAGGATTATTATAATTTACTTAAAACCATATTTGTGTGAATTATTATACAAGAAACTTGAATTAGGATTGTGTGAAAAGTTTCTATTAGCTACTTAAAACTAAAGAATCGTTGAACTTTTTAGTCCGCCCGGTTGGCTGGGTCTGTAGGATACGTCAACTACACCTCTACAGAGGGGTAAGACCGAGGATGGCAATCTGTGATGCTTAAGGACAAGGTCCTGATGTTTGAGCCGTACTTTTCCCGGCAACCGAGTGGTCAAGTGACTTGCAACACACCACTTTGGCTCTGACTGGGCGAGACAAGCGATCAAACAGGCCCGATTCGATCAAGCCCTAGCACCTATATGTTTTGTCCCGACCGCATTTTTCAACCTGTACAAGCAGCAAGCTCCAAACTCTTATTTTTTAAGTGTTAGAAGGTAATGGCAGAGGGTCAATTACGTTGAGAGAATAGGAATTTAAACATTGCTAAATTACACGGTAATTAGTAACGTTTACGGAAAACTTGAAATTGGCTAGGGCTCGAAACCCTACTCCCAGCTCGAGTATACTGGTAGTGTATCGCCGTCTCAACCAAGGCGAATGGGTTTCCCCTTTAGTACATTCCCAATACAAGTTGGACTCCGTGGTGGGTGATGGAGCACGGGGCCAGTGAAAAATAAACATCACTTATGTCGTCTTCAAACAAAAAACAAAATAATCTATCAGAATAAAACTCGGAGAATGAGCCAGCAGACTTCCCCATATTCATTGTCATTGAATCTTTGGAAGAGGCTGCCTGGCTATATTCTCCCTATATTCTCTTAATCGAAAAATTGTCGCAACGAGAGCTACCCCAAAACGTAAAGAAAATACGGAATGGAAACTTGCTTCTGGAGGTGGGCATCCGGAGGCAAGCTGAAAACATCCTCAAGATAAAAGTTTGCACATGACCAAATACAGAGCATCTCCCAACGAAAAACTGAACACTTCTAAAAGAGTTATCAGAAGTAGGGAGTTGACCTTTGCTACAGCAGAGGAGACGACAGCAGCCCAGGGAAAATGGGGCTTGACAAACATAAAAAATTGTCGGGTCCTATATGGAAAAAAACACTTACATCTAGGTTGCACGGAGCGTGGATCCAATCAACCAAAGCAATAAATACAGAGCTCTGGTGAAGAAAATGGTCCAATTGGAACCAAATGATTGGTCAAATTTACAGGAACACCTGAAAAAACTATACTCGTCCGAATTTCAGCAAGCACAAACGAAAAGATGCCACAAATAGAGAAATCCAATGAGGTAGTCCAAGGAAAGATACATAGAATCTAGCACTCAAACACGAACCATTCCTCCTAAAAATAGAAATTCTCCTCCAGCAAAATAGCTCCTACATAAGTCTCCAATCCGTCCACCAAAAACTGAAAAATAGACTAAAAGATTTGTCTCATAAAAAGTCAGAACTACTCAAACAACAATCACGAACTCGAGTTGACCAACATGGAAAAATACATATGAACTCTAAAGTGAAGGATGAAAGACCAGGATGTGCATTCAAACAGTCTTTAGCCAAATTCGATACAGACAAACATCAAGAATAAAGTCACTTATAAGAATAAATAAACAATGCAATGTTCAGGGATCGACAAAATCCCGACATAGATCTTATAGTATAGAAGGTATGGATAGTGACACTGACCTCGTAGTTACCATCCTAAATCTAGAAAATGTAATGAATAACTACAATACTTGAAACGCTTTAACTATGTGCAAAAGATGAGCTCGATCTCTTTTTAAAAAGTTACCTACAAACCCTCCACTTGAAAACATGTATAAATAAGATTCGGCTCGAAATACCCACCAAGGTTTGATATGCCATTAAGTCAAATAACCTAACATACTATATATATATATATATATATGTTTATATATGTATCCAATACGTAAATGTTTATAAACAGGAATTGGCATTAATTTACCAAGATGGATTCACATGCCATAAATACCAACTATTTTTATTGTGAGTCATGGTAATCTTTTGTTGGCTGTTTTCATTCTCATCCACTGAAGCCACCCTTATAGATGAGCAGCAGTTGTTCCCCGATCGAACTATTCATTTCTGGCACTTGAACTGAAGGGTTCATACGCCCAGGACCTGGTTAGGGATTGCGTTGAGCCGTCAAAGGTTTTATTGACTTGCCTTTACGTCCATCACGCTGCTTCCCATGGCTTTCGAAAATAACTTTTTTAGATTCATTAAAGTATTTATTGATGCTTCTTACCATCCTAACAGGCATTCTATTTTACATTTACTTGGGTTTTTAGGTTCTAATAAAGTCCAATAGTGTTAGCTTCTCTTGACCAGGTTCAATTTTAATTTGGAATTACAGTAAAATAGTCTTTGTATTTAAGACACAGATAGTACCTCCAGAGGTATGGAAGACCAGACAATTCGACGACATACTGCTCCAACCCAGTAATGCCGTATATAATCAAAACCTGATAGACAGATGGGCGAAGGGATGCATCCTCCCCTTCCTAAAAAAGGGTGACCTCGGATTAGCCTAGAACTACCGAGGTATAACCCTTACATCCATAGCGGCCAAGATATACAATGCGCATAGAACCCAAAATTGAAAACATACTTAAGAAGAACCAAAATGGCTTCCGGAGGAATAGATCCACGACATCACAAATTTTGACTATCCTTCGAATTCTTGAAGGTGTACATGCAAAAAATCTAGGGGCAACAATATTATTTATTGACTTTACCAAGGCCTTTGACTCCATTCACAGAGGAAAGATGGAGCAAATTCTACTCAACTACAGCCTACCAAAAGAAACCGTTGCAGTCATGATGATGCTATATAGAAACACCAAAGTAAAAGTCCGTTCTCCGGATGGAGACACAGACTACTTCGACATTGGGATATCCATGCTGATGGCGCGACGTAATGATGATGATGATTTATTGTGAGTAAATAAAACTATTGGCATTGGGTAGAATGCTTGGAACAATTTGACTGTATGCAAACAAATGAGCATTAGTGTGTTAAAATAGTCACCTAAAAACTATTTACTTACAAATCATATCTACTCACAATACATGTATGAAAAGGTCGGACATTAAATAACCTATAAGGGTTAATATGCCATCAAACCAAACCAAACCAAACCCAACTTTTATAGTAGTAGATAGTAGAAATTATTGAGACAAAGTGCACTTTCTAAAAGCTGCAATGAACTTTCAAACTATAAAGTTAAAACGATCAAAAACGTTCAGAAATCAATAACACGTAAGGAGGTGATATTCCGTTAAACAAATAAACTAAACTTTAGATGTGCTGCTACATTAGAAAAGTGTCCGTAAAAGCTTTGTTTTGTTAATTTGAAGAAGTCTCGCATTATTAATTCGTTGTTCTCATTTATAATGGCAGGAAAGTTATGAATAAAACAAACGATATACCGTAAAGCTGCATTCTCAATGACAATGTCAGTTTTTAAGCGGAGTACAGCTGGTTTGAATTCAGTATTCTTTCTCCTAAAGCGGTTCTCATGTCAAGACTAAAGAGCCTTGTCTGCCCTACTATTTAACTTTAGTTGATGAGAAGAGATAGACCCATGCCTTTCCCAAGCATGAAACGAAATTCAAATAGTCTCCTCCAGTGTTCGAACTTGTCTCACTGAGTCCATTTCCAACGATGATAACCGTTATGCTAAGCGCACCTCCTTCGTTTACCATTTTCGGCCGATAAATTTTTTTATAAACGATCTTTAGCCGTACACATTCATTTATATTTTTTAGATTGGATACCATCAAATGTGACATAATATTTTATTGCCATTGAATTTATGGCGGTCAGATTTTACGTTATAATCAATAAAAACTTGTTTTTTTTTCTTTTTTTTTCTTTTTCTTTAATTTATTTTTTTATTTTAAGACAAGTTTTTACCTTTATTTATTTCTAGCCAAAATCCAAACAATTTTTTTTTTCAATCTAAAAATAAAGTGTCAATTTACAAGAACAGTTATAACTGCTAGAGAAAGATTATCCACAAGGAATTGTGAAAGAGACTGAAATTCGATTATACTTAAAAATGCTATTTGCGCAAAGTAGAATCTGCTCTAGAAGATGAAACGCATAAAATTTTCTGTGGTTTTGAAATACTAACAGCTCATCCAATCCTAGTCAGAAGACTAAGCCTAAAAAGAAATACATAACTTATCTAGTTGATTTTGCCGTTTCACCAGACCACTTTTAAAAAAAGATTGCGAAAAACTAATATGCCCTATTTAAATTTATCCGCGAATTTCATTTTCGCGGAGAAGCTTGGAACTTCTCAATCGCATATATCGAATTTATAGAGTATAGAAAGTAAACTCTTTTTAAATTTGCCTTTAAATGTGTTAATAAGCGAAATTTTATAAGATATTTAGAAATTTGATGAAATTTCACAAAAAAACAGAAATTCCCAAAATAGAAACAAAATTTGTTCCCAATTTTAAAAAAGTATATAAAACTATCAGTCCGCGAGAGAGAGAGAGAGAGAGAGAGAGAGAGAGAGAGAGAGAACTTTTCTAGTGGAAATGATTTAATCCGTTTTTGTCCTTGATGATAATATCTAAAATCGACAAATTATTTTTAAAATTTTTTCTTCTGATTTCCATTCAAAAATCAAACCACAAAATTTTAACCCACCACTTCATCCCCATAACAAGTAAAAGCCGAATTTGTGAGAATTTGGATCCCGCTTCTAAAATATTTCAACTAATTCAGAAGCTATGCTTTAATGAGCACCCAGGCATAGAGAGAATCAAATTTATAATCTGATTTCTCCCCACCCCCTCTTTCCCTCTCTCTCTCTCTCTCTCTCTCTCTCTCTCTCTCTCTCTCTCTCTCTCTCCCTTGCCCATTCCGTTTCTAACCTCCTCTCCCCAGTTCTCGTTGGCCTTCTTTCTTTCAATCGGGTCTTAACTTTAATATACCCTCATCTGGTATTAATGACAAACAATCCCATTTCTCAAAACAATACTGAGGTCGACTGAAAATCAGCTTATACTAGATCTTCACAATTCCTTTCAGGTTAAATAATAATAATAATAATAATAATAATAATAATAATAATAATAATAATAATAACAACAACGACGACGACAGCTGTGATTATGATGATGACTACGAAAATGTAAGGTCAATTAAAATCAAATCAGTGATCATAATTATATTTGTACAAAATATCATATTCTTACTATAATGCATGAAAACGTTTTAGAGTTAAATTAGAAAACACAAATATTCCAACTACTTTACTTCTACTGATGATAATGATGATGATGGTGATAATGATTATTTCGTGGAGGAGTCATTTGTTCCAACTCTTTTAACTTGGGAATTCAGAGAAGAAGAAGAAGAAGAAGAAGAAGAAGACTGTGAACTTTCAGTATGCAAAATCAAGACCAGTGTTTTATATTCACAACCCGAGGAATGAGTATTTAAAAAAAAAAAAAAAGAAAAAAAAAGCGATGATTGACTATTCTTCATCAAAAGAAGAATAAAAACAATGTCAGTATTATTAAAACCTTTGAACCTGAACAGCCGGTATTTGTGCCGCAAACTAAAAACACCTAAACATTCTACACCGCTGTCACCGAGAGAATGTTGCAATCTTAAATTTTATATGCAATTTAATTATTCTTTAATATATTTTGAATTTTCTATAGAATTTCAATAAAAAATTTAAGATATATTTTTAAAGATTATTTAATATTCTATGAAGCGTTTAAATAAGAGATTATTACATTTTCAGCTATTTTGCCCGCCAAGAGCCCAGGAGGCCTACAGTCGTAGGAGGCTCAGTGTTCTAAGGGTTAAAATAGAATTATTAGCAGGTGTAACTTACAACACATAACAATGGAGAGAGTTACTGTGGCGTAGTGGCTAACTTTCTGGACTGTGACAACGTAGTAAGCGAGTTCGAACTCCACTCACGCAATTACGTTTACTTTCGGGTCAATACCCTTGGAAAAGGTATGAACCCCATTATTCGCACACACACCCAGCCATGGATTAAATAGTACCAAAACTTTCTTTTTCCAAGGATGGATTTGTCATTAAATATCCAATTAAGGTTGATATGCTATAACTTCACTACAACAAATAATGACAATAGGTACTGTATCAACATTACATTTAAAAACTACTTTGCCACAATTGATAAGTTGATATAATTGTCAGAATACTGTTAGCATATCTAACAATAATAGAAAAAAATTGATTCACAGTAGTAGTAGTAGTAGTAAGAAGAAGAAGACATAAATTCAAAACGTCATCTCCGGTAGATAAAAAGGGATTAGAACGAAATATTTTCTGTTCATTCGAAGAAAATCCCCCGTTATGGTTTCTCTTTCGGAATTTGATAAGACGGCCAAATCTCACGATTTCTTGAGAGAATTGGATTTTATCCATTTTTGTTCGATTACCGTAAACAATCCTTCGTGTGAGTGTCTTTGTTCATTTTGCATCTCTACGTATTGAATAGATAGATAGATAGATAGATAGATAGATAGTAGGTTGGTTGGTTTGTTGAATTTTATAGCTTATCAACCCATATAAGTTATTTAAGCAAAGTCCTGTAATATATATATATATATATATATATATATATATATATATATATATATATATATATATATATATATATGATTTGTAAACGAATACTTTTTAGGTAACATTTTAAACGAACCAGAGCTCATTTGTTTGTGCACAATTAAATAGTTTCAAGCACTGCTATCTAATGCCAAATAATCAATTTAACATCAATCATTTGATTGCATACCATTAAATAGTTTCAAGTGTAGTTAAAATTATTAAACAGTTCTATTTAACCCATAGATGGGACCCTAACAGGTACAACCACTTCAAGTCAGAGTGGACTTGTGAGTTATGGTGATGAAAGAGTACTCTACACTCTCCAGAGCTGCTAGACTGGAGCCTCACCATCAGATTGTTTAGTCTTATATCTAAGACACTCGTTAGGTGGGGCTCCACTACAAAGACGCAGACAGCGTATTCTACAGTCCCAGCCGAACAAGATAGATAGATAGATAGAAAATGACTGGGTTACCTTGAGCAATATTTTTTTAATATCAAAATTAATTTATCATACTATTTTAACGCTATTACTGATAAATAAATACATCCTAACCAATATTTCTAATAAAATGTTAATTTCATTCTAAACCATACATACCAAAATTTTATTATTCTTAAATGAACGTTATTAGTATAATTTAGTACCAAACTTTACAGCAACGAAACCTTATAACTTAACATATATATACAACTAACAAAATAAGCCCACCAGAACGCAAAATTCTATACAGTAAATATATTTTCAAACTAAACTCGTATCTATACTTCGTTAAAGAGTTTCAATGCTGTCGAATTCGATAACAAAAAATACCTAATAATATCCGTTTTATTATTTTTAGTTTAGACGGAAATTAACTTTTTAGAAACAATTGATGCGAGTGTACTAATTAATGGGTGAATGTGTAGATTTCACTTTTAAATCAGCCGGAAAAAATGTTAGTTTTTTAAACAACTGACTCGCATGCAATGGCAATTGCAATTGGTATCTTGCTTGTAACTATTTCACACAACCAGGAGTGAGGAACTTTTTTCATGTTTAAAGGCCACATTCATATTTGTTATCAACGAAAAATGGAACGCTCAATAATTTTTCATATATTCACATCAAAATCTCAAGTTTAATCTGGTAATTGATAACTTAGTCCAAATTTAATTAATGTATGCTTACTTTAAAAAATGAAAAACTTTAACTTTTTGATGACATTGTCTACTTTCCTTTTTGTCAAAAAAAGTGAACTGATTCAAATGTGAAGTTGCAAGGTTGCACTTGACTGTTAAGAAGATTGGTGGTAGCCTTAAAACCGCAAGAAACTCCCCGTTGAATAAAACAGTCTCAAAAGAAAAAAATAACCGAAGAAATTTGTAAATAAGGTTATCTTATGAATCAGCAAAGTATATTCATCAATATTTCCATGTTTATTGCACATTTTCATCGCAACATTTATTGTTATTGTATTTTTTTATAAAATTTGTATTCGGTCAGCGTAAGAGCAGTATCTGTTCAAATGGAATCATCATTTTCTGCAAAAGTGATTTTAAAAAATGTGGGTGGAGTGTGGAAAAGCATCAAGAATGGAACGAGATGATATATAAACGACAGAGATCCCACATGGTCAAGTGACTTTAAGTCAAAGCGAGCATTCGAGAAATGATCCCCCAACCAGGTAGCAGGGTTGTATTTTCGTGCACTAATTCAAAACTAGCGACCTCAAAAAGGTAACTGAACTTTTGATCAAATATTGGCATTAACAAGCATGTTTTCTGTCGCTATAATAATAATAATAATAATAATAATTGTTATTATTACTCAGAGTTTTTCATATCAGCGTAAGCTGATGGTCTTTCACTGGGGATTGAGTGACAGCAAGTCTCCTCAAGTCTCCAGGACTCTTCTCAGTATTCTGGCCGTTTTCAATAATGCTGTTGTTTGGATGGTCTCCACACGGCCGCCAACTTCCAAATCTTCCAGGCCCTTTAATAATCCTTTAGTTACCGTGCCAAAAGCACCAATCACAATTGGTATAATTGTCACCTTCATGTTCCATAGTTTTTTCAATTCTCTAGCAAGGTCGAGGTACTTATTCTTCTTTTCACATTCTTTCAGTTTTATTCTGCGGTCTACCGGGACAGTAAAGACGATAATTTTGCAGATTTTCTTTTTTTTTTTTTTGTTGATTATTATAAGGTCTGGTCTTCGGGCCGGGATTAGGTATATCAAAGTCCCTTAGGAGTTTATGTGTGTCATTTTCTAGGACAGGTGCTGGGTTGTGCATATACCATTTGTTGGCATGGTCAAATTTAAATTTCTTGCACATTTCCCAGTGGATCACCTTGCCCACCCAGTCGTGTCTAGTCTTATACTCTTTCTGTGATAATTTGCTGCATTCGCTTATTATGTGATTGATGGTTTCATCTCTGTCACCGCATAGTCTGCATTTGCTATCTTGTTGCGTCTTATCTATCCTCGCTTTGATATGATTGGTTCTTATGGCACTATTTTGTGTTGACATTAGGAGACATTCTGTTTCTCTCTTAAAGATTCCTTTTCTTAGCCATGTCCAAGTTTTGTCGTGTGAGGTGTTGTTTATTAGTCATTTAAAACGCCCATGGAGTTGTTTTTCTTCCCATTTTTGTTTTCTAGTTTTTGTCATTCTGTTGTCTATCGTGTTGTCAGTATTGTTTTTGATGGCCGTAATCAGTCCTCTTTCGTGTTTTTCTATGTAGTCTTCAAGTCGTTTCGTATCTGTTCAATTGGAATCTTCATTTTCTGCTAAAGTAATTAAAAAAGCGGGGTGGAAACTGTCGAGTGTCGAACGAGACAATATATAAATGAGAGAGTTCACACATCGTTAAGTGAATTTAAGTCAAAGCGAGCATTAGCAATAGGTCCCCAGCAAAGGTGTTTCTGTTTCTATCATATTTTAAAAACTAACGCTTTTAATTTAGCTAATGCCCTTTTACTCTTGAAAGGTTGTCCACAAAACCCCCAAATATGACCAAATTTGACCAAAGACAAGAAGTATTTTGTAGGGTATGAAATCCACAAAAGTAAATAGCTGGACTTCAACTAAGTTAAAACTTAGGAATGCACAGCTGGGATAGAAGGGAGGGATGAAAGGTAGAGGGAAAAGGAGATGGGAAAGTTTTTATGAGTGACCCGCTGTAAAAGAACTCCTACCATAAGAGTTCTCGGCCACACCTGTGTAAGGCACTCAGATAATAAACAACCCTGGATCTGGTATAGCCACAATATACTACCCATGAAAAATGACAAATCGAAACATAATTCAACATGGAGCCCAGATGACAGGTTTGGAAGAAGAGCCTAAGGTGGAAATACATCTCGACGCACTCAAGGCAACACTTAAAAAATACCAAACTGGAAAACCCCTGGCCTTGATGGCATACTCGGATTTTGTTTTAAAATTCACCTCTGCTCGACAGAGCGGCTACCGAAATGAATAAATGCATACACAGAAAACTGAGATACCCGAATGGATGACCAAAGAGAAGACTACCCTGATCCCGAAAGACCCTCTTAAAGGAACTATCCCAAACAACGTGCCTACAATGACGTGGAAAATACTAATGGCACAAATTCGGGGTAGGGGATCTACTACTCACTGATAAACTGTGGACTGTTCAGAACAGAAAGGATGCCGCAAGGGGACCAGAGGCACAGAACTAGTATATACAGATCAAAAAATCCTCAACGAGAGTAAAACAAGTTGGATAAATCTAGCTATGGCCTGGGTTGACTACAAAAAGGCTTACGATATGATCTCCCAAAGCAGGATATTACACAGTCTCAAAATGTATAAAATACTCAACGAAGTCATACAGTTTATAGAGAAGACCATGGAAATCTGGAGAGTGGAATTGACAACAGGAGGAAAAAGCTTGGTTGATGTAAAGATCCAGAGATGCATATTCTAGGGAGATGCACAATCACCATTATTGTTTGTAATAGCGATTATGCCACTCATTCAGATTCTCAGAAAATGCACATGAGGATACAAACTCAGGATATCACAAGAAAAGATCAGCCACTTAATGTACATGGATGACATCAAACTATTGGCCAAAAGCGAAAGGGAATTGGAAACCCTAATACAGACAATGTGAATATATAGTCAAGATATAAAATTGGAATTTGGCATTGAAAAATGCGCCATGCTATAAATGAAAAGCGGAAAACGACATATGACAGAAAGAATGGAACTACCAGCTCAAGATTTAATCAGAACGCTCGGAGAAAAAGAAACCTACAAATACTTGGGAAGATTGGAAGCTGACACCATCAAACAAAACCTTATCAATGGGATTAATACCTGGGTTGTCCCCTTCGTAAGATACTCGGGGCCGTTCTTGAATTGGACCAGAGACGATCTTAAACAAATGGACCAAAGAACAAGAAAACTAATGACCACGCAACAGGCGTTACATCCCAGAGATGATGTTGACAGACTATATGTGTAAAGAAAAGAGGGAGGAAGGGGACTTACCAGCATTGAAGACAGCGTTGACGAATCAAGGCAATGACTCAAAGTCTATATAGAAAGGAAGACTTATCGCAACCACCAGAAACAATACTGAAAACACGAGGACCAACGAACCGGAAATAACCAGAAAACAAAAATGAAAAGAAAAACAACTCTGTGGACGTTTTAAACTACTAACAAGTGACATCTCTCATGAGAAAACCTGGACGTCGTAAACAAAGGGAAACCTTAAGAGAGAAACTAAATGTCTTTTAAGAGCAACTCTAGATAAAGCCATAAGGACCAATTATATCAAAGTAAGAATAGACAAGACGCAACAAAACAGCAGATGTATGTTATGTGGGGATAGAGACAAAATAATCAATCATATAATAAGCGAATACAGCAAATTAGCATAGAAAGAGTCTAAAACAAGAAATTGTATACGAAGTGAACAAAAGAGGTAGGGATAGGTTGTAAACAATACAGTGAATATTGATAATTAGTTTTAAATAAAAAATCTAAAGATTTGTAGTAACCTGACCAAATAGATAACTGTATCGAGGAAGATACCGTCAGACCAAAAGAAGTATCGTAGCCTACCAAACGCTCAAATCTAAAAATCTCCGTAGAAAAAAACGCAGAATCATCACCCTTACCACAAACGGGAGCTTCGATATAACCAATAACGTCACACCTACGTATCGAATGGAATTTTCAGTTACCAACAAAAAAGCTATGTATAACATATGAAAGATGACTTATTAACGCAGAATAAAGTAAGTGGCATTTGGAAGCTCCTCTCGTTAGTATAATGAGATATTTAATTATTATTTATATTTCAAAGAGGAGCTTCCTGTCTGTGACAACACAGAATTTTCGCCACTGAAAACCATTCAATACGCTTCCTCTTCCATTTGGCTGTCTGACGGCTATGTGGCGAGAGAAATATACATAACTCTCTCAGGTCATAGCACACCGACCAAAGGCCTTATCAACTGCAGTCAACGACGTATAGCTACCAGACAATTAAGCAGTAGATGTCTTTACTCTAGCCACCAGAAGCCAACCAATCACCAGAGCACTCTGAAACAATTTTTTACAGAACTAAATTACGACAGTCATCATCAGCTCTTTAAAGAGCTATTTCTTATTTAAGAAAGTCTCGAGTATAACCTCTTGCATTCTCACCTATACCCCTTTGCTGAACACCATGAGATGACAACGAAGCAGCCATTCAGACTTGCAGCAGAACTGTGGATCAGTTCCTGCACACAGCAAACCAGCTCCCGTATTTCCAGACATGCAGACTAGTTTCTGCATCGTCAAATCAATTCCTGCTTTTCAAGACTTGCGGCAGACTAAATCTTGCATCAGTAAAGCTGCTCTTGCATTCAAGACTTGCATGAGACCAGTTTCTCTTGAAGCAGATCTGCAGATCAGTTCCTACATCACCCAGCAACAAACTAGTTCCTGCACTTCAGCACGCTGATACCGCTGGTAACAGCATCTTATCCAGAAGTAGACCAGTCACACACGACAATTCAGACGGCATCTTAATCCACGAGCAGACCAACTACCATTCCCTTGTTATGGATTCGTCAAATAAAAAATTGGCCCTTCGAATTGAGTCTCTTATCTTTGGCATTATTGTCTAGACTGTTGTCAATCACTTTATTTACAAAAGTTTGTTGAATCGACGTATACATCGACCTCGCAACAGAAGTAAACCGCAGAAGTGTTTTTTTTTTTTAATTGGAAAGCAGTAATTAAAACGACAAAACGGTATGAATTGCTTTAATTTTTCTTTCTTTTTACTATCTGGAGCTTAAGTCATTTTTTGTTACTTGTATTCTCCTCGTGTCTATGGCTTTACTGTTTAGATATCTAAAGGCAAATACTCCAAATTTAAGGTTTAGCATGATCCTTTTAAAGTCAATAATCACTGAAATGATATACATGAGGTAAATGTTCCGACTATTGACTTAATTTGCTCGTGGGCAGAATAATAGGAAAAAGAAAAAAAAAGAATAACTGGACTTTAACTAAGTTAAAATTTGACAAATCGAAAAAGTGGAGGGAGGAGTAAAAGAAAAAATCACTCAAAAACATATCATTAGAATCCATGGGAAGCAGCATTGTGAATGCGTAGCAAGACTGATGAATCCAAAGTTAGTTCAACGGTGAGCCCCACCAGATGCTGAGCAGAATAACTTTTTAGTTCAACGGCCAGGGTCAAATAGTTCAGTTCGGAAATTACTTCTGCCCATCAATAAGCTCGAAAAACTTTTTAAAACCCACTTACGAGTTCTCTTACCGAAATAGTAATTAGTCACATATGTGATAGCTGCGAAGGTTTTAAACAATCCCTGGGTCTGGTACAGCCAAATATACAACCCATGATGAAAAATCTCAAATCGAAACATAACGCTATGTTGGTCCCAGACATCAAGTCTGGGTGTCATGATCGTCAGGTGCTCTACTGATACCTAGGAGGAACTGATCATCATCCTGAGAATGTTCTTTTCTTAGGTACATTAACAACGACCCAAGTAACCGAATAAACGAGAGGCACAGAAAATGGACTAAGGAAAACAAAAAACTTGCACTTGGTTATTTTAGGAGCAACCCTACACAAACAGCGTATAGGAAAAGAATGATAGAAACCAGGTAAGAATGTGCTAGATTTCAGACAAGCCAAAGACTCGCTTACTAAGTTAAAACAGTTATAAAGAAATGTTGGTTTTCTGACTTTGAAATATTAGAAATACACAAAAAATTAATTGGGAATCAAGTCAACAAGACCCTTATAAAAGAGTTGTCTCACCAAATACTGATAAACCAGAACATTCTAACCCAAATGAACTGCAAAGTAATAACAGTTGAAACACCACACACCCAAACCACACTAATACTAATTCAAATACAAATACTAATTCAGGAGGAAAAATGAATAAGGAGAATTATGTCTGAAAAGAAGACTAGATTACCATCGCTAAGAAACCAAGACTGGAAAACAGACCAGTCAGAAACTGAAAAAATAAATGAATTATTGACACATGTACCATAACGGTACCAAATAGAAGGTCGTAATGTTACTGCATCAAATAGGACGTTGTACCGTTACACACCAAATGCACGTCTCTACCACCACATGCTCGAATGTGTTAATGGCTGTATCGCTACGTCTTAAGTAGTATCGGACCCCATTGTAACTTCACAGTGGGAAAAGTCAACGAACACACAAAACTCCGTATTAGTTTACTAACATGAAAGTTTATTCGCTACTACACTTTTAAAGTTGTCTTCAAGAGAAAGAAAGAGAGTATGAAAGCTGGGTCACCCACTTTAGCTTAAAAGAAACGTCATGAGGAGAAGGGGAAGGGCAGACACAGACCTTGAATCTTCTTTCTAGGTTTCTGTTGTAGTTCTAACGTATTTTTTGCTGGTTTCGTCTTCACAGGTTCGCTTCTGGTGTGAAACCCCTTTTCGGAGCCCACTCCAAAATGGGGGCTACAACTTTCTACTATCTTTACATTGTCCTGGCAAGTGTTCACTTGCGTCTTTACCTCTTCGCGTCCAGGTGTTAACTAACTTTCAAACACTAGTAATCTCCTTACTGGTGGCGGAGGGAAGAACTTATCTGTTTCCGCAGGCTTCACACCTGCGCAGAAGATTTGGAACCTCCGGTTTTTCTAGCCCTTTATAATTACCGTAGTCATTCACTCGTGACTGGCTGACCCAGAATGTGTGCTTTAGCCTGGATCACCCAGGTCTCAGAGAGCCTTTCCAAAGACTCTATGCCTGCTTTTTCCTCTTATTTTTTCTTCTCTCTCCCCTACCCAAGAACGAGAGGCTAATTTGCCTCTCGTTCTCATTATAATTTGGACCTACAATTCTACGTTACGAAATTAGTCTGTGAAAAATGTGTTCCCCTAAGAACGTGAACAGAAACTCAAAACCTGCATGGGAATTTGACTGGAAACACAGATAAGAAATTTACGACAACAAAGACAAAGGAAAAAACAGGAAACGACAAAAAGAAAAAAGAAACACAAGTAAAACAAGCAAAACAAGCAATTCAACTCGAGGAAATAAACCAGCAAATTGAGGGAGAATGTGAGAAGTTATACCGACAACCGGATGACAAGTAAACAAAACAATTTTGGATTGAAATATGGGAACGAAGGGAACATAACAGGAAAGCCGAATGGATGATCAACACGAGAAAAAGAGTGAGAAGGACTCGAAGGACCGAAGGCGAAAATACACCTAGATTCATTCTGAGCAACACTCATAAAAGGGCCAAATAAGAACACACTAGGCTTAGCTGAGGTGAAAATCCAGAGAGTTATCTTCCAGGGAGCTTACATTATTACCATTACTTTTTCTAATAGCTATGATATCACTGAATCACATTCTTAGGAAATGCACAAGCAGATACAAAAAATCATAAATCGCAAGAAAAATTCAACCACCTCATGTAAATGGACGACATCAAACTGTTTGCACAAAATGAAAAAGAATTAGAAACCCTAATACAGGCAGTGAGGATATACAATTGTAATTGGCGCGCTCGGTACAGTCACTTAAGGAATGGTACGGGTACTAGAAGATTTGCAAATGAGTGGATGTAAGACCATCCAAACTACAGCCTTATTAAGATCGGCCAGTATACTGAGAAGAGTCCTGGAGGCTTTAGGAGATTTCATGTCGCACAAACTCCGGTGGAAAACCACCAGTTAATGCTAGTGGGAAAAACTCTAAAAAGATTTCAACACGGGAAGAAAAACAAATCTATGGCTATTTTAATCAACAAACTGACGAAATCTCACACGAGATGACCTAGAGATGGCTACAAAGGGGAAACCTTAAGAGAGAAACTGAACCTCTTCTGATAGCAGCACAAAACAACGCCATAAGGACTATGTCAAAGCAAAAATAGACAAGACACAGCGAAATAGCAGATGTAGATTATGTGGTGACGAAACAATTAATCCTATAATAACTGAATGCAGTAACTTAGCATAAAAAGTGTATAAGACTAGACACAACTGAGTGGGGAAGGTGATCCACTGGTAATCGTGCAAAAAGTTTAAATTTGGCCATACTACCAAATGGTACATCCGCAACCCAGAATCCGTCCCGTAGAATGAGATACACAAAATTCTCTGGGATATTGAGTTACAAACAGATCACCTAATCCCGGCCAGAAGACCTGACCTAATGATGATTTACAAAAAAAAAAGAGAACCTGCCATAGAGTGAACTTTGCCGTTTCTTTACTGTGGAGAAATTTTCCGATAAATAAGTGGGAAATTGTAAAAATTAATAAAGACAAATTTATGTTGTCCTATTTTTATGCTTCTATGAATAATTATTGTTTCGTCAGCTGATTTTGTCTGGTTTTTGTTGTTGCTGTTTATTGTTGTTGCTTAGTTTTACGGTATATCAACTCTTCTTGAATTATTTGATGTTGAAGTCAGTTTAACAATTATGGTCTCCAATTAAACACGGAAGAAAAAAAAATTATCTTCGCAATCATTTTAAGCAGGTAAACACTTCATACTTAGTTGCAAAATCAATGTTTTGAGAGGAAATGTAAAATCAGTTTAGATATTAATTTAAATTGATCAATTTGAAGCATAGACGTATTTGGCCTGTTTTATTAGATTAATGTTTTATCAACTCCTTGTATGTTAATGCCGGAATATGATTAATTTGGAAAAATTTGATTGTAATCATAACTATTTATAGATTTGGTTTAGTTTATTGGTTTAACGGCATATCAACCTCTTAGGGGTTATTTGATACTCTTAGTTGATTCATTTGTAAATGTTTGATTGTAATCATAACTATATTTTAAATGTTTCATTGCATTTTTTAAATTGCACTTTTTAGATTTCTCTACAGTCACTTGTTTGCTGTTATATATCAAATATTCCTATCTAAAAGTAATAATTCATTCAAAATAAAGTGGTTTAAAGTATCTATTCCTACTTAATAATGATTTGTTTGCCCATCGATATCTGGTCTAATGTATTCCAATCTAACACCAATATTTTACAAGAAGTTACATGGTTTCAAGAAAATAATAATAATAATCTTCAGTAAACAATAATAGCTTAAAGTAACTACTAAAACAAATAATTTGCACTTATTATATGGTATCACTGTCTATTGGGTAGAGTGTTCGCCAATGGCTCAGACTACGGTCGATAACTTATTTTCTATGGTATCAAGTATTCCTATCTAATAGAAATAATTTTCTAACAGGTATATTTGATCCATACCAGAGACCCTAATATGTACCACCGAGTTAGGTCAAAGTAGACCTGGGAGTAATGACTCCGAACCAGTGTTCAAGAACTAGAGTCTCACTACCTGGTGCAGTTCAAAGTCATTGCCAAGATGCAAATGTGCTTGTGTTTGCGTATGCGTTAGTACGCGTGCCTCTGTATATGTCTGCGTTTGTTGCGTAGGTGAGCGGGTGGGTGATGTGGGAAGCGTTTACTCATGTAATATGTCAAATATAAATGGAATCTTTTCGGAGAGTGTTATTGTTTTCCGATTTTAGTTAAAGGAAGAAGAAATCACCGTTGGTTGTATGGAAGTATTTTCTTGTATTTTTCTTTCTTACTTCGCTCGCTATCTCCTCTTCTCCTCCACATCCCTCATTCTTCCCATATTTCCTTCCCTGACCCGTATTCTTTCACCCTCCTCACTCTCTCTCTCCCCCTCTCTCTCTCTCCCCCTCTCTCTCTCTCTGTCTCTGCATAATTCTTTCTAATGAGCAATCTTGGTTAACCTATATATATATATTTATATGTATGTATATTACAGTTCTATTGGAGATTTAAATGTTCTATTAAAACAGTTAGATTTTATGTGAGGTTTAAGGCTATTTCAAGAATATAATTGATAAAACCTATCTTTCAAAACACTTTTCGGGTTCCTGTGACATTATCTTAACAGTATCCAAATTTCAACAGTTTCTGATATCGAAAGTTTCCTAATTTTAATAGCTTCCTAATTTTAGTTTTAAAAATAATGTATAAAGACAGCAGTTTCTTAAATTTAATTTTAACAGCTTCCCAATTTTAATAGTTTCCCGATCTTAATAGTTTCTCAATTTTAATAGTTTCTTAATTTTAATGGTTTTCTAATTTGAGCAGTTTCCTTATTTAAATTTTGAAAATAATGTATTTCAAGTAAGGTTGTAGCTAAGTTCTAAACTTACTTAATGCGACTACATAAAAAACGCACAAATAATTTCAATCAGTTCTTCAATTTTATTTCGTATTCAAAATCAAAACACAACGAGGATGCAATTGGTTTTATCAAACCATAAATGTTTTCCCTTGTTTCTGCGGCAATATACCAAAATCTTCAAAATGACTAAATGAATTTTTAAAAATTAGAAATGTAAGATATACATTCACTATCCAGATTTGAGAAAGTTACAGTCGTTAACTTGCTCTTTTTTTTTACTGAAAAATTACAGTTAAGTTCCAATAGCTATATATCGGTTAAGATAAGTCTAAAACTTAGAAACCCATGAAATATGGCTGATGACTGAATTGTGGCTAGTTTAAGATTTAAATTTGAGATTTAATTGTTCAGTAAAAACATGACGCAGATGACTAACGCTTACTCTGGATGATGAATCTAAATATTATATTTATATTCATTTATTTATTTATATATTTTGTACATTACCGCTGGATTTTAAAAAAAGATTTCATGGCTAGGCTATTCCGGACATTTTTAAGGAATTATATGATAATGTTAACATTATAAGATTCAGGCGTTTTTATTGACATATATTGCATTTTTATCAAATGTACTGGAATATACCTAAATTTGACATTTCCGTATTTGGTTCACTGTATACAAGAGATAACCACCAATTTTGTTTGATGGAACAAGGGAATGAGACAAACCAAAATTCTTCCAAAAATCTGAAAAGTAGGATATGTACCTCGACCTTGCTAGAGAATTGAAAAAAAATAGGGAACATGAAGGTAACAATTATACCAATTGTGAATGGTGCTTTTGGTACAGTAACTAAAAGATTATTAAATAGACTGAAGGACTTGGAAGTTGGAGGACGAGTGGAGTCTATCCAGAAAACAGCATAATTGAGAACGACCAGAATACTGAGAAGAGTCCTGGAGATTTGAGGAGACTTGCTGTCACTCAGACTCCAGTGAAAGACGATCAGCTAAAACTGATGTGAAAAACTATAATAATAATAAAGGGCCTGGAGGACTTGGCTTGGTTTCTTGGTTTGGTTTCTTTCTTTAATGGCATATCAACCTTTGTAGGTTATTTAATGCCAAAGCTATTCTCCTAGAAGAACAGTCGTGGTACTATTTAACCCATAGCTGCGAGGATAAGGGGGTTCATGCCTTTCCCAATGGTATTTGCCCGAAAGTGAAAGTAATAGCGCGATTGGAGTACGAACTCGCTTACTACGATTACCACAGTCCATCGCTTTAACCATTACACCACGAGGACCCCCCACCACCACCACTGGAGGACTTGGAAGTCGGCAAACGAATAGAGACTATCCAAATGACAGCATTATTGAGAACGGCCAGAATACTGAGGAGAGTCCTGAAAACTTGAAAAATCATCAGCTAACACTGATGTGAAAAACTCTAAAGGAGTGAATAATAATAATAATAATGATAATAATAATAATAATAATCAGATGCAAAAAAAAGAAATACGGGATTAGGCACGACTGGTGAGGAAAGGTAATCCAAAGAGAATTGTGAAGAATTTATTCTAGAAAATGGGATGCATAAAATCGTCCAGGATTTTGTGATACAAATGAATCACCCAATGTTAGCCAGAAGAGTAAACTTAGTTTTAATTAACATCGGACCATAGAGTTAAACTGAGATCGATTTTTATTTTGCATAACTTTAATACCTCTTTCCATTGAACTTTAAAACACAGACTATGGATATAAAATGATTACTAAAAAGATAAACTGCCTACGGACGATTTAAAGTTATATAACAATAAAAACGATGATTTAGAAGGTCTACGAAGCGCATTGTGAAAAGATTGAGAAATTCCGATATAGATATAGTAAAATCTAATCGATAGCTGAAAAGTGCTGGATTGAAGCGTTGAAGAGTGGAGCTTATTATTATAATTATTTGCTTGATGTTCGTTCTTGGACATCTCCGCTTTACTATCTTCCCACACGAGCCTTTAAAATAAAAGAATCTTGGCACAGAACTAGTACACAATTTATAAAATCTCTATAGAGAGGTCAAAATCTGATAAGAAATTCAAATGATAGTTCTCAAAAACGCCCTTTCTCTAAAACCATATAATTTATTCTTAATTCTTTAACGATATTGCTGTTTTTGATCTGATTGGCGAATTTGGTCCAAAAATATATTTCTCGATTTACAAAATAATCCAATTGGTTAGTAAACTTTATGAAATCTGCCTTGATTGAAAATTTCCAGTTCGAGAAAAATATTGAACAAAATAATAAAAGCACAAGACTAGAACCTAACTAGAAAATTACAAACTTAATTAAAAACGGATCAAACCTAAGATGTAGACTGTGAGGACAAAAATAAATAAATATTTTCTCAATATTTCCATCACAAAATGTGTATTTTAATCAGTCGTAGAACCAATGCACGCTTCTACAAATAGGCAGCTTGTGGTTCAGGGGAAGCAACTCTCTTATTTTAGATATAATATTATATCCCTTGTATTTTAATGCGTTTTAATAAATGGATAAATATTTTTAATGACTAACATCATTATCAAGTTCTCTGTCTCTCTTGCTCACCATCCGTCTCTATAATCCATCGCTACTAGCAGGTCTTCCAAACTACATCCAGAATTCGCACAGAGCTGACGTAAGCAAGTCTTTGAGGGTCGGCTAACATGGGCGCGTCCTTATATAGGAATCCATAGGAGAACGTCGCTTATGAGTTCGTCCTTGTTTCTCCAGCAATGGCCTGTATATCTTGTTCGTCTTGGATGGTTTGTGAGATAGAAGCTAAGTGACTATATAGCTGCTGTTTTTTGAGATGTTGCTTCCAGGATTTGTTCACAACAACGCGCCGCATTCTTGGGTAGTTCCCACCTAGCTTTTTAACCATACGTTTCGTTAGCATCCATATGATGCATCCATACAGTAATATTGACACAGTCATGACTTGATAAAAAACGTTTTATTTTGTCGGGGATATTAGATTTCCATATAATCGATAATCTATCAATAGTATTTCATGCCTTCACAAGACGTGTGTTGACATCACTTTCAGTCGATGATATATAGCTGCTGAAGTATGGGGAACAAGTCAACTGATTTTATAGGCCTGTCACATAAAGTGGAGATGGCTCTTTCTTGTTTAAAATACATGACCTCTATTCTATTTTCTTGCTCTTGGCAATGCAGTAGGGAATCGGCTTGAACAGATGTATTTGCGAGAAGTTCAAGATCATCTCTGTAGTGCGCGTCTGTCACAGTTTCTGCGGGAAATCGTTTGCTTCTTGCCTTTCTGAGAGTAAAACCATTTTCTTTATTAGATCTATTGATGTTCATGGTACGTAGTCTAGACAGATTAGAAACATATATGGCGCTTATGTTATCTGCTTATAAGACTCTGGCGACAATTTCGAAGAACTCGGTCTCACCATCGGATGACTAATTTCTTTCAATTTCAGGATACAATTTAGGATGATTTTTTTGTAGTTCCTAGTGATTCCGAGATTGCCTTTCCTTGGGAGAATGGATATAACCTTTCTTTTCATTTCTCTGTTGTGTTTTCTTTTTAGACGGCGTTGCATAATTGAAGAAAATTTTCTTGTCTTCCATACTTGAGGAGATATTTGATTTAGGCTCGCAGCTTTTCTGCTTTGAATTTTTTTCACAACTGTGTCAAGCTCTTTCTCCGAAAATTGTCCTTATAATTTGGGGGATAAATTTGGCACTGATTTCTGGAGAGTTTCCTTTTATATTCTCGAAATATTCTTTTTACTTACAAAGTCTTTCTTCTTGGCTGGCAGCTTTTAATTTTGTTCTTGGGATGCTCTTCCAAGAGTTTGCCTCATTTCGTGATTGTCTATCTTCAACTGTGTTTCTGATTTTATTGATTCGACTTTTAATGTTACTAATTGTATTATTCGGTATGTGTCAATTCTTTCTGAGCCTTCTTAACTTTCTGCGCAGTGACATTTATTGTATTTCTTTGAAGTAAAGTCAATTTTTTTCATGCTACGTTTTTCTCTCACTGCAATTGACTCCCATTGAACTCTTTTTTTGGCTATGGTTTGGTTGGTATACACTTGACTGCTGATTCATTATGGGTGGTAATAAAGTTTTCATTTTTATCATTCGGTGTATGTCTTTCAGATGTCTCCAGAAGTGTACCAAATTTGCTTTTTTACTATTACTGTATATTGATTTCTAAAATCACTATTAACGAATGAGGCCCAGTCATATTCAATGTTTTTTACTTCTTCGTAAAATCAGGCAAATTTTTGTCGAAAGGATTCTGTGATAAGAAAACACTCCATCAAAAGAGGAGTATGCCTCACAGTTTACAACGCTATTTATCCGCTAATTGTTTATGAATATACTATCTAACTGTGCTATAGAGTTCTTTGAATGAGTGTAGATTCAGAGTTTTCATTCTCTTTCTTGGAATTTGATGTTAAGACCTATTAGCCTGTTTTCGAACGAAAAATTTGCTAAGTATTCGCCAGTTCTGTTTGGTGAGAATTTGTATGGAGTATTTGTTATGTCGATTTTTGCCTTAATGAGCATTAATGCCTCCACGAGGTTTAAAGTGTTGTGTTGGCAATGTGTCGGACAAGGGAAGATAGCTTGTTCTACCAGGTCATGATTTCTATTTTATCACTGGCATTGGTGGAACTGTTGTTCAGGGGTTGCCATTAAATGAAACACACATCATTCTCGGTTGGATTCTCTTTATGTTATTAATGATTTTAAGACACGAAGACTGAGAAACATTCCAGGATCTCCTATGACGTTATTGGTGGAGTTTTTCCTTGCAGATACCGAAGAAAAATGTCTATTCATTATCAGTATAATGTTATCTTATTTCTTGTCCGCTATGGTAGAATCTAAGTTCTGGTAGACATATTATGTTTATATTATGCTCTGCTGTTGATGCTGTCAATCCAGGTAACTGGTTGACGATATTTAAAGTCCTAATGTTAAATGACGCTATTTGGACAATGCTTTTACATTTAATTAATGTTGGTTTCAACAATAAACTTTGAATTTTTATATTAATCGTTAATGTAATTTAATGTGAGTAAATAAAGAATTCTCAGATCTATAAAGTCTTTTTTTTATTATGATAATGCTAAATCTTCATTATTTCGTAAAATTATATTATTTTGATGTTTTCAGTCGTAAAAAAACATTTATTTAAATGATCTATCAACAAGTCTACAAGAAATCATTACTTTAAAAGTTATATAATCAAAGAAAAGATAAGACCCTGTTCATTATTGATATTTAAAAAATAGATTTTTCATCAATAATTACCTTTCCTCAGTTTTCAAGGATGTAGACGAGTCCCTAATTTATTTTCCTGGTATAATGAAACAGACTAATCGTAAAAATTTATCATCAAAATTTCTCTCACAGACTGAAAATCATATTCTACATCCTCTTCATGCCATGTTAGGAATTTTAAAAAATCTTCATTTAGAAAATACTCCTTTCAGTTCCTTTGTATTTAGTAACCTTTAAAAGCTCTAATCAATTCCACTAATTTCAGTAATAACATGCTTGGTTGCTTGGTTGGTTGGGTTAATGGCATGTCAAACTTTGTTGGCTTATTTTATACCATTTAACAAATGTGGTCTCCAATTATATACAGTACAAAAAATATATCTTCATTAATCATTTCTAACCAGTAAACACCTCATTATTTTAAAGAGATCTATTTGACCCATGGGTTATTTGAAAGAAATCTATTTAACCCATGGATTATCTAAAAGAGATCTATTTGACCTACAGGTAATCTGTAAGAGATCTATATAGTTATTTAATGCTAAAGCGAGTCTTTAATTTTTTTTTCTTTTTTTTTTTTTTTTTTGCAAGCAATTATTTAGCCTCATGTTACTGTTACAAGACGAGATCTTGCCTTGATTTGAAAAAACGAAAAGAAAGAAAAGAAGAAAAGAAAAAAAAACGGAAGTTACCACTTCGAGTTCTCAACTCAAAATGAAAAGTTAGTCGCTCACGCATGGGCTCCGCGCAGAACTTCCGTTTGCGATAAATTAACAAAAAAAAATACATTAATAAATATCCAATCGGAACGCTTCCCGCGGGGCACAAAAATTGCCGTTTCCGAGCCTACAGAAAATATATAAATAGACGGACCAAATAGTTATCACCAGACTTGTTCTTTCACACAACCCGTGTTAAAGATTCTTCGCCATCGTCCGGCGCCTATCATCCGATACATCAAACGATCGCCGCCGCTACGAACGCTGCCCTAATTCCGAGAAAACCATCCCTTCACCACGAGACAAGGGCAGTACATGAACTTTCTAACTACTACCACTGAATTCATTCTTTAACTGTGAACATATTTCTCCATTCTACTCTCTGTACTTAATCTATTTATAAAAATTTTCTATAACATCATTACTGTGTTATTGTGAGTACCTATACGTTCTTTGTTTTGCAACTATACGCCCACAACATTCATATCACAGATATCAACAACTTAGAATATAACATTACTTATGCTAATAATTATTTGTAAACAATTATAGCTTCAAGTAACTTTTAATACGAATAATTTATATACCGTTATATGAATCAAATATTCCAATTTAATTCTAATAATTTATCCTCGATTATATGCTTTCAAGTAACTATTCTGATTTAGCCATAATAATCATTTGTTGGCACACAATTATATCACTTCAAGTATACTTATCTCAATTGAATAATTTTCAAACAGAACTAATTTGCCCATAGATGAGACCCTAACAGGCACTACCACCCCGGTTGAGAGTGAATCTCGGTGTAATGATAAAAATGAAACCTCACTACTGGATGCAGATTAGTATCATACACAGCATTTGAGAGGATCTTAACCTTTGCTGTCGGCGTATTCTAGACCCTACTGCATGGGTGTTTGATAATTACAAGTTAATTTATCTCCACGTTGCAAAAATCTAAAGCCAATGATAGTGACTAAGTGGGAAAATCGTTTTTTGTAACTGAAAGCCTACACAATCGAATAGCGTTATTGTAATCCTCTATCTGACATAGTTTCAGTCGAAATATATAGAAGCATCCCTCGTAATAGTATTTTTATAATTTCGATATTACACAAACATCGATATCAATAATCGAAAAGAGTTTATTTGTCTATTCTGTCTGGATAATCAAACGGTTAGATCCCTTACTAAGTTTGCGGGTGTTAAATGTGCTCCTACAACCAGTTGCACAGGCTTAAATCATATTCTACATCCCCTACATGTAAGAATATTAGAAATATGATAATTCATATTTAGATTAATACAGTGGCCGTTTCACTGAAGATAGATATAGCAGACTTTTTTGTTAGAGATCGTTCCGAAAGAAATTAATGTAATGCTTTCAAATTTGGTATTCATACATACTCGTATAGGATCTACACTTTTATTTTTAATTAAATTAGCTAAAAAAAACGTAAATCAGATTATTCTAGGAAAAAAGGATCCAAACCTCACTTACTTCGAATATTTTGAAGTGAATCAGCAAACATAAAGATTAGAACATTCTTGAAAAATGGATCAAAGATTTTTCAAAGAATCAAAAAATAGGCACCCCAATAAATAAGTAATTTCTACTATTCTCATAGGTTAGATCAGGTCACAAATTGTATTTACTCATACGTCCGTACATTTGAACTTTAGTTGACCCGAAATAAAAATCTTAAAATATCTTATTTCAATCCACTGAAAGAGTATAAGAACCCAGAATTTTTTAGTTCAAAAAAGTAGGAGGCGACACACAGACGACACGAAGACGATACACGTAGAAGAAAAAAGTCTACGCACTCAAATACACTAACACACTAACTGTGGACTTGAATAAGCACTAGATTAGGTGACTTAGACATACCAGAACTCATACATACGCATGTATTTAAGTACGAGTTGACCTCTCTCTTTCTCACTGTTATTTCCTGACTAACAATATTCTTGTTTTGCCATTACCTTACTATTTGTTATTTGTCCAGTTGTGATAAAGTAAAATTGTTTGTTTTTTAACATTCTTGCATTTGTCAATTTTCTTTTGTCTACGTTTGTACAAATTGTGTTGTATATTGTGGAACTGGCACTCGGATTTGCATCTTAGAAAAATATTCATTCCTCCACACTAGAAACAGTGGAAAGATTTTAACGAAAAAATTTGTCAATCTTAGGAAAAGGAAGGTTCCCATAGAAAGTGGGTATGTCTAAAAATTATAAGCAAGAAGCTGTGTTGTTACAACATGTAACAAATCAATTTTTAAAAAAGATTGTCTTGCGAAAATGATTATTCCTTACCACATAGGTTTATTGGTAGTTATTGCTTTATTACAAGACTGTATTAAAGTTACTTCTGGCCGTAAACAACGCCGTTTTGTATTTTCTTGGTCATCTACAAATAACCACAGGATATAAAATAACAGCCTTTAATTTAGTAATACAAGAGTTATTTAGTAAAAGTATCAACCCCTTTTTATTGTAAACATTGTTACGACCGCTTTTCTTTCCTTTTTCTAGAACTACAGTGTCACAAGACAAAAAAGATTAAACCCTATGGATGTGGGGCAGGGGCTGGCATAAAAGCTAAAAAGTGGAATGTGATTGGGAAGTAGGCAGTACCAGTTTCAGTCATGTTCCGGTGTCGGTTCTTAATAATCAAAGAAAATGCACAGTTATTTGTGACGTCAGCTAACGGAATTTTTTATACCACAACTGGAAACGGACTCCGGTACCAACAATAATAATATCACCGGGTTAATCGGCAAACGGAATTTTCTTGTCCCAATTTTCGAGACAAATTAATCCTGAAGACCGTCCAGAAAGTAACTTCTAATCGTTGAACTCATCTCACCAGTATAATGATGTATTTCATAATTACTCATAATTAAAAAGAGGCTTCCTCTTTCGACCACATAGAATTTCTCCATTCACGACGTGATAGACCATCCAATACGCTACCCTTCTATTCTTTAAAAAAGCAGTCTCTGATGATAGACTTCACTTCAATTTAAAACATTTGTAAAATGTTTTGGAGCTTATATTCACGCTGCACAAGACCTTCGGGTCTAGTGAATCTATGACCAGCAAGGTCAACTGGCATCGTGTCTGGAGACTTAACAATAAGTAGCATAGTTCACATCGCCTAGTGAACTTATTACCAGCACTGACTAGCAGCGCACCAGTCTAAACTCATGCGCGCCCTCCCCATACCCCTATTTAATCCTACTAAAAAAAAGATCTTGTGTTAAATTCTGCCTGTTGTGAGGTATGGATAAATAATGGCTCTTGCTCGGAGGCGAAGGGAGTAATTTGAGCTCCTTTTAATGGTATCAGCACGCATACACCTACAAGATGCGTCTCCCTTCGGTCTTGCAGAAGACAAACTCTTGCAAGCAACCGACACGGGATCCAACCAATCAGAGTCAAAAACTCACCTCCTACTGATGTCATGATTTGACCAATCACAACCGCAGTCTCAAGCAGTTATTTTCAGAACTAAACTCCAAAAGTCAGTCAAGACCCTATGCAACCGCATAAAATAAAAACTACGGTATTTAAACTTTCTTCGCCGCTGTGCTCCTTGCCAAGTCCGCGTTCACATCACTTCCTTTATATAAACGCTGCAGGATTGACGTATTTATCAGTCCTGCTACATACAAATACGCATTTTCATTAGTTCCCATGTATATTTTTTTTATAAATCAGACCGTCTTTTTGTGGGCCCTCCGCCGTCTCACATTGAAAGGGGGAAAGTCTTTGTATTTTACAATGGTTTACATGGAAGTCTCTTTTTACGGACCTTGTTAAGACCCCCAAAAGTTGTTCTGTACAGTGGCTGGTCTGAAAACCAACAGTTAAAATCTTTAAATTCACTCCCTCGTTGTGTTTCAAATCAAGACTATCTTTTGACTCCTTCCTGTCTGTAAAAAGACCGATACCTGATCTCGGGCTGACAGTGCAGGACTCTGGAGGTTGGTAGAGAAAGAGAGCCATTGCATAACACTTACTACAAGCAGAGCAGGAGAGTAAATTGATGACAGAAAGAGAGACACTCACATGGACCGCATAGACTCAAAAACTTGAAATTGAACTCGACAGGTTGTCAAAGGAGGCACCGTACCCAACAAGGTCACGGCAAGTAGAGCGTGAGAGGGAATTGGCAGTAAAGGAGAAATACAGCAACCTCTTCATTCCGTGAACGCAGACCAGGATATCAAAGAGAGTTTCTTCGTTTCCCGAAACCTGTAATAAAGTGATGCCATTTTTGGGGCTTTTGCATTCTAGGAGACATCTGATTAGTTTTACCCTAGTAAGTGCTCCCTTTTCCAATCTGGAAGGAAGAATTTTTTGTGTTATTGAGTGGCCAACGTTCCTCATGTGCAAACGATAAATGATTCTTTATGTTTTGGGCAGATTTGCATGTTACCACACGCCGGCTGTTACCTGTCTATCAGTGTATCTCTGTTTCTGTTGTTTTGAGCACCTAATAAAGGCAAAAGGCCTTCAAATTTCCACTATTAGATTTCTGGTTTCCATTTCACTGCGATTCTATTTATGACGTTCTTGCCTTGTTAGAGAAAGAATATCCCAGTTAATTTGAGTTTTGTCAAACACTGTAAAAAAGTAATGAAGACAGCTATGGATATAAACCAGACTTGGAAGTTTAGTATTTCATGCAAGCATCGTTCATAACAACTTAAATGATTAATGATCAATTCAGGAACTTATGAGAAGTAACTGATACGTTTTTCACATTTTGTTGTTACCACCAAAGCCTGAATTGCGAAAATGAACTTGGACAATTTCAAACGTTCAGAAACATTCAGAAATGTATAAAATTCAGTTGGCAACCAGTCTGTAATAAAAAGTGGCCAACGACTTAGGACTGACGGAATAGAATTACCAAATCAAGACAAGATTAGAACGCTTGGAGAAAACGACACCAACAAATACTTGGGAATCTTGGAGGATGACACCATTAAACAAGTGCAAATGAAAGATAAGATTCAAAAAGAATATCTCAGGAGAACTAGGAAACTACTCGAGACAAAACTCTCTTGCAGAAACCTTATCAAAGGAATAAATACTTGGGATGTACCCCTCGTTAGATACTCACGACCCTTTCTGAAGTAGATCAAAGATGAACTGAAACAAATGGACCAAAGAACTAGAAAACTAATGACCATGCACAAGGCATTACATCCCAGTGACGAAGTTGATAGACTATATGTATCAAAAAAGAGTGGGGAAGAGGACTTGCCAGCATCAAAGACAGCGTTGACACATAGATACAACGACTTGAAGACTACAAAGAAAAATACGAACGAGGACTGATTACAGCCAATCAGAAACAATACTGACAACACAATAGATAACAGAATGACAATAACATGGAAACAAAAATGGGAAGAAAAACAACTCTATGGGCGTTTTAAACGACTAATAAACAACATCTCACACGACAAAACCTGGACATGGCTAAGAAAAGGAAACTTTGAGAGAGAAACAGAATCTCTCCTAAGGGCAGACTCAACAAAATAGCAAATGTAGGCTATGCAGTGACAGAGATGAAACCATCAATCACATAATAAGCGAATGCAGCAAATTATCACAGAAAGAGTACAAGACTAGACACGACTAGGTGGGCAAGGTGATCCACAGGGAAATGTGCAAGAAATTTAAATTTGACCATACCAACAAATGGTATATGCACAACCCATCATCTGTCCTAGAAAATGACATGCATAAACTCCTATGGGACTTTTACATACAAACGGATCACCTAATCTCGGCCAGAAGACCAGACCTTATGATAATAAAAAAAAGACAATTTGCAAAATTCTCGACTTTGCTGTCCCGGTGGACCACAGAATAAAACTGAAAGAATGTGAAAAGAAGGATAAGTACCTCGACCTTGCTAGAGAATCGAAGAAACAATAGAACATGAAAGTGACGATTGTACCAATTGTGATTGGTGCTTTTGGCACAGTCACTGTGCCAAAAGGATTATTAAAGGGCCTGGAGGATTTGGAAGTTGGCGGACGAGTGGAGACCATACAAACGACAGCATTATTGAAGACGGCCAAAATACTGAAAAGAGTCCTGGAGACTTGAGGAGACTTGCTGTCACCCAAACTCCCGTGAAAAACCATCAGCTAACGCTGATGTGAAAAACTCTAAAAGAGTATACAATAGTGATAATAATAATAAAACTGGGCCTAGGGTTAATCAACAAGAAAAAATAATTTACTATCCAGTGAATTTTGCCGTTCCAGTAGTGCGAAAATTAAAGAAAGCAAAAAGACTTATAAATGCCTGGATACTACCTGTGAGTCGGAGATGTGAAACATGAAGCTAGAGTTGATGCTAACGGAAGTTGGTGCCCTTTATAGGGTATCTAAAGTCTGGAAAATAAGTTGAGCGAACTGAAGATCAGAGAAAGTATCGAGACTATCCAAATCACAGCGTTGTTAATATCAGAGTTCTTAAAATTGTTCTGGAGACATGAAGAGACTTACTAGCACTCAGAATTTAGTGTAAACTACCAGTTAAAGCTGGTGTGAAAAACTCGCACGGAGTAAAATGATAAAGGAGCGTGATAGTGATATTTTAAGATATTTTAATCCGACAAGAAATAATTAACGAACAAAATACGATAAAAATGTTTACTATTTTAGGGGTAGTTACAAACTTAACATAAAACTTAATTAACCGATTAAATTTTATCGCAAATATTATCAGATCACTACAAGGCATAATATTTTTCTAACAACAAAATTGTAGTGACCTATCAATTTTTGCGGGATCTGGAAAGAGACCATTATGTGTCATCCCCATGAAGCTGGTTACTTTCTAAAGTTTTTCCTTTTCCCTACTTAACTTGAATCCTTTCTCTTTCAGTTTTGAATCATGGTTTTTATTCAATACAATAAACTCAACCGGGGGATGGGAACCATTGCTAAAGTGCAAAACTGCGGCCTGGAAGTAAGCGAGTTCGAACTTAAGGCGCACTATTACGTTCACTTTCGGACGAATACTCTGGGAAAATGTATGAAACCCCTCATCCTCCCGAGCTGTCGATTAAATGGTATCACTGCAGCTCTTCTAGAAAAGTAGCTTTAGCTTTGAATAATCCTCAAAGGTTGATATGCCTTTAAAGACACCAAACAAATCTACCGAGAACTTTCTTTTAGATTCTTATACGATATTTACAAGGAGCTGTGACTTTGGTTCTGTTTCACATTCACAGTCTCTTGAGCGTCTTTAGATTCATGTTCTGTACATAATTCTGAGGAAGAACGGTTACAGTGACACCACTTGAAACTTCACCTGCCTCTCGTTTAGTGTTATGTGAGCATATATTGTTTTATGTAACTTTTCTTTTTTAGAATTCGCTCATAACACGTTCAGTGTCAGAAGCAGACAAAACGTGATTGACTGTATACCTAGAAATGACATGTAAGGATTTTCTACTAAGATGTTTCCGTGGATATTTCACTGCGAGATGCTTTCTATTATTGCACAGTCAACATGTTGACTCGGCGTCAGACACGTCTCATTTCTTTTTTAGTGTCTCTTGCTGCAAAAAATAAAAGCTAAATTATTCGTGTTTGTGAATTTTCTGTTCATAGCCCTTGCTCAGTGCCTTATCTTCTTTCATTTCACCGTTGTCTTCAGAGACTTTCAACTGTGTGCTCACGGCGTCACAACAGCGGCTTATGTCGGTGCATTAATGAAGTTTTGGTTTTGACCGTTACAACATTCTTTTCTGGGCCAAACTATCTTTAACACCGAGTACTAAGAGGTTAAGGGATTCATATAGATGGTCGCAAAAGTTACATGACCAAGCTAGGTTGCATGGCGTTATCCCATAAGAATCAAAGGAGTCACAGTTTTATTGGTATCTTTGTCTAAAATGTACTGTTCATGGGTTTGTTTGTCCAATAAAGAGATGGTCATATTTGGCAATAGCTGTGCTCAGGTCGTCCTTTCTGTTGGGGAAAAATTCTGTCTTTTGCTACTCTGTTTTGCTCTCCTACTTTAGTAATAATGTGATAATTTGTCTACATTTTTTCTGCATTTTCTAACCTTCAATAGGGTTTATCTTGATGTCCAGCGAGTTAAGCTGCGATATATCTGATAGGCATTTCTCAGTCATTTTCTTTGTAAGCGGGAAGTATAGATTGACAACAAAAAAAACTTGATCCAAATTATCAATATTAGATAAAACATTGATATAACAGAAAACATTTCGTTTTTGACGAAAATTTAATTTAGTGAACAAAATATTATGATAGTGCACTGTTATTAGGTTCAACTGCTTTACCATTTCCATAGCAACAGGACGAGGTCTTCATTCACTATAGTAAAATCAAGCATTTCTACTCTCTCCAGTAATACAACTAGAAAAAGCTAGAAAAATAGAAGAGTCATTAAATCTTCAGATTTTTGCCTATTTGATTCATTTAAAATCAGTTTCTTCGTGTTGTTCTGAAGAATTCTTCCTTAGTTTGTTATGCATTTATGAATTGGTATAGTTACTTCGTTATTTTCTTAATAAAATGCACCATCTAATAGTGATCATTTTTATTGTTCCAATTTTAAGAACGGTGAAATATAAGAATTGTAGCGGATTTCTACTTAGGGGTTTCTTTGAGTCAGATAGTTGTTCAATTTAAAACCTTAGTAGTATCCGCTACACATTGATGAACCCTCAAATCCGAATACAAAAATTGCGAGCTAAGATAGTCACGGCAGCAACACAAAAAATTGCTGAGCACCGACACTGTTGATCACTGAATGCATATTGGTGAACCTTAACACGTTATACATAAAATAAAATCTTCTGCGACAATAACATCGAAGAAACGATAAAATTAGGGACCCACGACTAACATTGCATAAGATGCAAACCTTTTAGGAGCACGATATCTAAAATAGAACAAAATTTTCAAATCAATTTTCAATTGTATAGTAGTGTGTGATCTTTATTCGTGCTCAACCTGATAATGATCCGATTTCTTAATACTTATAAATTTTATTAATAGGAAGTGGATTCATATCAAGCTTAATGACCACCTTTGGCGGTCTTTAACAAGTAACCTTTTAAAATATTTATATCAGTGTTTTACCAAATGAGATACACCTAAGTTGATAAATCCACAAGGATTTATTTTTTAATTGGCAGTTTAAAGTACCTGACAAATAGAAAAGGATGTCATTGTTGACTTTTTTTATGTTAAATCAATATACAAGAAAGTTGTCTGGACTAACTGACAACTTTAATTACATCACTTCAGAAAGACGAAAGTTGTTGAGCTTTTTTACTTACAAAATTGTTAAAGTCAAAAATGATTAAGCAAGCGAATGTGTCATATTTTGCTTAATAGTAGAGAAGTTATCTCTTTCCGTCTTTTTTCCCTTTATCAGTTACCGCTGTTGGAGCATTCTTCGATGCTTCTACTTGAGAAGGAATGAACGATTCTAATAAGCATTTTATATTGATCACCATTTTATTATCAATTTGGATATTAAAAAATGACGTTCGAGGCAACTATACAAATGCCTACTCTTCAAAATTACCATTGCTACAAATGAGACAAGAAACACATAATTCTTAAATTTATTGCTCAAATAAAGATTAAGCGAGGCTTAAAATACGCTGTTCAGTACCTCTCCAATGGGGTAAGACCCCCACCAAATGAGAGGGGTCTCCGGGGTAGGAAACTAACAAGCATCTGGTGGTAAGACTCCAGTTCTAGAGATCTGGGTGTGTGGAGTTCCTTTTCATTGTTGCCTGTTCCAGACTATCCGTATCTGTTAGGGTCCCATCTATGGCTCAAATACATCTGTTTAAAAAAACATTGTATCTGATGGGACCGTGTGCAAACAGAAAAAAAAACTCTTAAGAAACAACTAAACAAAAAAGTAAATATGAGCATATAATAAACTTGATACCCAAAATACCCTAGACGGGCTGACATGCTGTTAAAATCACCCAAATGAAAATATTATGCGTACGTATTACTGGATTACAATTACATACATAGATATATCCATAATTTACTATGGGTAAATAGTAGGATAGACTGGACTCTTTAACCATTACTTGGCAACTGTTCTAGGTAGAGAAAAACTCAAAATTCAAATCAGCTGTACACTGCTTAAAAATTTGACCTTCTACCACACCCTATCCGTGCCAGAGAGTAGAATAAATATATATAGTCATAATGACAACTTTAATGATAGATTGTCAGCATATTACATAAATCTGACTCGATGAAACATCACCAAAAGATATTATTATCTTATTTTTGATAATTACACACCCACCTTCACACATGCGCTTTTTCTCTTTTTGTATCTTTGTTCCTATTTGGTTGCACCTGAATAAAAGTTATAAAAATGGTATTTTCCAAAACGAAACTTAATATTTTATTCTTTGAAAATTATCAGTTTTAAGAAAGATATCACGAGCATTTCTACAGTTTGTTCACGCAGTATTTCGATAAGAACACAAAGAAATTAAATCACAATTTTTGGAAGGCTAAGGTGAAGAATATTTCTGTTAACATTGCAAGATAACACATTTCTTCTGTTTAATGGAGGTACTAATATAATGATGACTTCACTATGATAATACCATCATAATTGAAGTTAGTCATATTTCTGACATGGGTGGCTTGAGTGTGGGTCAAGCTAACAAAGGAAAGAAGCAGAAGGTACACCGCAAAAACAATTATCGACGCCGACTACGCCGATGACATAGCGCTTCTGGCAAATTCACCCGCCCCTGCCAAAACCATACTACATAGTCTAGAACGAGCTGCTGCAGGCATAGGCCTCCATGTCAATGCACACAAGACGGAATATATGTGCTTTAATCAAACAGGCAACATCTCCACGCTAAAAGGTAGCTCTCTGAAACTAGTAGACAAGTTCACCTACCTAGGAAGCAGTGTCTCATCAACCGAGACAGACATCAACATGCGATTAGCAAAGACATGGACAGCTAACCATAGTCTATCGGTCATATGGAAGTCAGACCTGACCGATAAAATAAAACACAGTTTCTTCCAAGCAGTGGTCGTGTCGATACTGCTATATGGATGCACTTCATGGACGCTAACTAAACGTATGGAGAAAGGGCTTGACGGCAATTATACCAAAATGCTGCAAGCAATATTGAACATATACTGGAGGCAGCACCCAACAAAGCAGTTGCTGTACGGCTACCTACCACTCATCTCTAAAACTATCAAAATTAGACGAACCAGACATGCAGGACACTACTGGAGAAGTAGGGATGAGCTCATAAGTGATGAACTCCCGTGGACCCCATCACATGGACGAGCAAAGGCAAGACGACCAGCTCGAACCTACATACAGCAGCTCTGTGCCGATACGGGATGTAGCCCTGAAGACCTGCCGGAAGCAATGGACGATTGGGAGGGGTGGTGAGAGAGGTTCAGGGATATCCGTGCTGGCGGCTCGAAATGATGATGATGATGATATCTCTGACAGTTATCACAAGCTTATCTCACTGCTTACTCTAGACAACTGTCGCCTTCAGGTATGTTTTTCTTGGTGTTAATTGAAATTGAAACGTCTCGTATCACAGGCCCTCAAATTGAATCCCTACTTCGCTGGATTTGTTCTTAGACAGATAGACATAGGAATGAGGATGAATGGCTATTTTAAAGAATTTTTCTTGCCATCCTTCAGCGCAAAACATTTTCAATTCTTTCTGCCTAGATTGGGAATCATCAGAAGTGACGTATTTTAAGGACCGAAAAGATCAGAATAATTAATCAAGTTCTCACAAAATCTGGGATCTGTAACCAATGACACTTTGTTCCGTGACTCGTAGAGTTTTACCGACTTCAATGTTATGATGATTCTTTTCAAAAGAAAATAACTGCCGTTATAACAAAAGATATGGGTCAGACGCACAAATGAATAGCAAAAACAAAATCGTATTATAAGGTTTCAGAGACGTGTTCATTGATCACTGCTACCACAGCTTCTCTCGGAATAATGTTAAGGCAGTGTGTAGCTCTCAATCAAGCAGGCCCAACAATAGCAATGTGAACTCATGGACGAGGGTCCCCAATTTGAATATCCAGCACTGCTTCACGCTGTCTCTAAGTTCACTTGACTCATCAATTACTCCGGCAAAATCCAACTGAATATATAAACTTCAAAGCAGATGTTCCAAACTTCCGGTAAAATGGGGGAGTTTTCCACTTCAACCGCCCAACTGCTTATGAGATTAAAAAATAAGATTCTTATCTTTCAACCAATGCTTTTGCTGGTGCAGGAGGCTTCAGTCTACGACAAAAATAACCCTTTTCTTTCCTTGATGACATCGAGAAATTCTATTCTTTCTGTTATGTTACCTACCTTTCAAAAGCTTCTTCACCCACTAAAAATGTTTAACTACTACTTAATACTATTACATACAATTTAATATTACATATCTGTGGACATGCACTTACAAAAGTATACGTTCTGTTTATACATATCCATACTCATACAGATACATGCGTACCTACATACACATGAATTATTGCCTCTGAATATGAGTATCTAGAAAATAAATAAATGTATAGTGGTAAACATTTTTAAATTGATTTCAATACCACTTACAAGTAACTAAAGGAAGGAATAAATTCATGGTTATAATTTTTAGTATTAGTATTATTCTCCAAGTGAGTTTTTAACATCAGTTCTAACATGATTTTTCACAGAAGTCTAAGAGACAACAAGACTTTTCGAAGTATCCGAGCTGATTTTAGTTGTACCGTATTCTGGATAGTCACAGTTCTTTCTCTGATCTCCAGTTCCCACGGTCTCTTTTATAGGTTCTCGGGAACTGTGATAAGGGCTCCAACTACAATTGGTATCATCGTCAACTTCATATTTCACAGCTTTTCAACTCTCTGGGAGGATCCAGATATTTTTCCAGATTTCTTTGTTTCTGGCAAGGTCTAGACTTCTGGACTGGATTAGGGGATCCGTTTGTATTTCAAAGTCTCAGAGAATATAATGCATTTTTATTTCTGAGCAGACTTTATATATATATATGTATATATATGTGTTATATTTTGACCTTCGACCCAGCCCCAAAAATGCTATTCCTAGGTGATACACCGGAAGGAAGTGACACATTCCAATGGCCAGTAATCGAAAGAGATCGCGTGGGCGGATTAAGGCTTATGAGGTGGGACAAGGTGAAGGTTTCATTGTGCCATTACAGTCATGCACCGGAAGAGAGTAACCTCTGAACTGCATGACAGTTATTTCCGCTTGATGACGATTAAATATTCGATTTCAAAGATCCAGTAGGCGATCGTGTGGGCGTTGAGTAATTATTTAACTCAGTTGAGTTTGGGTCCCAGAGGGTTAGAGACGAGATGTGGTAAGGAACGCCACACCCGACCGAGGGGGTTCTCGGAAACCCCCGATGCAGTTGCCAGCAGACTCCCAGAGAGTTAGAGACCAGATGTGGTAGGGAAGGCCACACCCGACCGAGGGGGACCTCGGAAAACCCCTGATGCAGTTGCCAGCAGACTCCCAGAGGGTTAGAGACGAGATGTGGTAGGGAAGGCCACACCAGACCGATGGGGCCCTCGGGAAGCCCCGATGGAGTTGACCCCAACATCAGGAGAACAATAAAGACACAACGTGACGGTCATAACAGTGGGGTCAAAATATGAAGTTTATGTTCGGTCTCCGGCATCCTCTCACATGCAACCATTCAACAACCCTTTCGAACCCTTGCAATAAAGTGAGAGGTGAATATTTTTCTAAAGAAGTCTTCTTGTGTCTTCCTTCCTGCATCTTAATTCTTCTTGCGTCTTCCTTCCTTCATGCGTCTTAATTATGGTGTCGTTGTGATGCTGAATGAACGTGTAAATAACTATATAACATATATATATGTATGTATATTACGATATTGAATAAATTCGCTGCTTCCGAACAGATGCCGTTCCTAGAACTGTGTACATGCAGTTTCATCTGTAAGGAAGTACTTTTAGCGAGCTTGAAGTTCAGTAAATGTCCTTTAACCGAGGTGTACACAACTTTGTTTTTCAAAGCGTTCAACATGTCAGAATTCGACCAAAAAAGTGTATTTGCAGGATATTTTATTGCACTACTTTATTAAAAAGAAATCTATAGCTGAAGCACACATAATCATTGTTGAGACTTAGGGTGACCATGATTTGTCGGAAACAACATGCAAAGATTGGTTTAGACGATTCAAAAATAATGATTTTGGTATTGAAGATAAAGAGCATTCTAGTGCACCGAAAAAGATTGAAGACAAAGAATTGGAGGCATGAAGACTCATTTGGAATTGAAGGCATGAAGACTCATTTCAAGCGCAAGCTGAACTTGCAGAATCATTAGGATTTGATCATAAAACAGTTTTGAAACGTTTGAAAGTATTAGGAATGATTCAAAAGCAAGGACATTGGGTGCCGCACGAGTTGAAGCCGAAAGACGTCGAACAGCGTCTTTTTATGTATGAACAGCAGCTTCAACGGCAGAAAAGGAATGGGTTTTTTTTGCAACGAATCGTGACTGGCAATAAAAAGTGGATACACTACGTTAACCCTAATCGTAGAAGATCGTGATGAAAGCCTGATCATGCATCAACATCGGCGGCAAAGCCAAATATCTATGGTTCGAAGCTCTGCATTTGGTGGTATCAGCCGGATGTAGTTATAATAAGCTGCTCAATTTGACCAAAACCCTCACAGGAGATCGCTATCGACCACAACTGATGTGTTTGAGCCGCGTATTGAAGTAAAAACAGTCGTTATACGAGGAAAAACACGACAATGTGATTTTGCAAGATGACAACGCTAGGCCATATGCTGCAAAACCGGTGAAAACCTACTTGAAAACACTTAAATGGCAAGTCTTACTCCAGCCTTCGTATTTACCAGACATTGTCCGTACGATTATCACTTGTTCCGAACGATAGCACATGACCTGACTGAGCAGCACTTTCATTCTTATAAAGATACCAAAAATGAGTCGATTCGTGGTTCGCCTCAAAAGATGTGTCATTTTTCCAACGTGGAATTCAAATGCTACCAGAAAGATGGGAAAAAGTAGTGGCGATAGACCATATTTTCAGTGACATGTTTCTTACAAGTTTTTAAAAATAAAACACAACTTTTCATGAAAAATCATAACATATCTGACGACACCAAACAGCGTCCTAAGGTTTGCGGCGTATTTTCAAACGAGAGTCAAAATATAGATAAACGATTAAAAGCGATTATCTAAAACCTAGAAACTGTTAATATCAGCCATCACAAGCGTTTACTCAAACTACCAGTTTCACGACCCAAGTCGATCATCAGGTTTCGTTCCGTTAATCTTATTTTCATATATGCCATTCCGTTCCGTTTTATTTGTCATTTCAAAAAAGTGTAGCCTTAAAGTTTAAGGAATTCCACGTTTTTGGATATGATAACTAATAGTGGATATTTCTTCGGAGACATCTTTGTTAAACTGATATTCTCAAATGTAAATCCGTTTCCATTTTATATTCTCTTCTCTTTCCCAGAACGATCCTTTTTTAACACTGATAATAATTCAAAATGTAGCATAACTGGATGATGTGATAGCGTGAAACTATTAGTTTCAAAATGTGGTTATAATTTATATGCCTTTCTGCCAATATTCTTTATTCCAGATATTAAATATTCTCTGTATATGTTGAAATTTACTTACCTTTTTACTTAAAGGAGGCACAAGATCAAATGAATGGGGCACCAATGAGACTCGAACTCTCTCTTGTAGGTTTGCTTGTTAAGATTGCGAACCATTACACTACGCGAGGCGCCCACTCTCTGTGTTGGTAAATACTTCAGACATTAAACATAACAATTATATGTATATACATCCGAATATGCGTGCGGACACATGTCTGTGTGGGGTGGGAGTGTTCAAAAAGTATCGAAACTAAAGATGTATTTACTAAGGTACAAATATATAGACAGCAGTCTAGACAAAACAATGAAAATTTTGGAAAAAATAAATCCAATCTTGATATATTTTGAACAGCAGTCTAGACAACAACCTTGATGCTTAGATGCCAATATAGACGTCAAGATATTATCATCTTATTTACGTTGCTCGCATATGCATATATCATTTAAATTTAAAAGTTTCAAAATTTAAAAAAAGAATTTAAGGTTTATTTTGGATATTTTTAATATCACTTCGTTATTACAATCAAAAATTAAAAATATATATAACTAAGAAAAATATTCCTATTTCTCTTATCACTTTTATTCATCTCATTATATATGTGTGTGTGTGTGTGTGTGTTTGTGTGTTGTATACTCACAACCATAATCATAATACGAAATTCAATGAACGAACGAACACACTTCTTTATTAAAATATGTATCTCTCAAACTTTATTCTCGAAAGGGTTGATGTTTCTGTGGTGTGTGAGAGATGGGTGGAGACAGGGACAGACTCCTATATCGACCCAACTTCTTCTCTTGACCATAGCAGGCTGTGTTATCTTCTCCGGCCCTCAGCGGCGTTCTCAGTCTGCAAGCTGGTTTTCACTTTGGCCTTCCTTTCACCAACTAACTCAACGGCCGCCTGCATCTGCCTATATTCTTTCATAACGCCCACTTCCTTCCGCTTCTTCTTCCGCTTATTTACACAGGTGCATCTCTGATTGACGGCTCGGTCAAGGGTCAATATATATATATATATGCTTCATTAAATAATAAAGACAAATTTTGTCAGTATAATTTGTTTTATTATTTAATGAAACATGCTTAAATAAACGACTACTGCCTAACTTTACAAACGCATACACACACACACACATATATATATATATATATATATACATATATATATATATATATATATATATATATATTGGACATAAATAATTTTTTATGTTTTTCTGTTTGTAAGATATCACAGATTTGAATCAAGGTTCGGTTTGATTTCGTTGTTTAAAGTCATATCAAATTTCGCAGGTATTATTTAATGCCAAAGCCATTCTTGAAGAAGGGCTGTAATGGTACTATTTAAACCTAAGCAGTGATTTGGATCAAGGATAATGCTCAACATACAACATGCGACTGCATGTACTATACTCTTCTCCTGACAACTAAGGGTGATACCCGTTTCGTTGACTTCCACTCCTGGCTCCATCAATAGCTTAGACAAACGGGCAGGGTATTACTTTCTTTAATCTATATATCTGTGTATCTCCTTGTCTCCTACTTCCGATTATGATGTAGCGCCGATTATTTAACCTCTTATTTCCGTTGAAGTTTAACATCATTTTTTCGTAAGATCTTCACGTCATTTAGTCACCCACAGGAACGACCGTAAAATTTTATTCTATTGCAAATATCTCTCAAATAGTCACTGATAAATGATTTAAAAAATCATTTATAAGAAATTCAACCCCCACATTAGCATTGGCTCCCTACAATAGAACAGATTCAGCTCGAAGCCTGTGGAGCTGCTGCCTATATTTGTTTTAAGGCTCCATTTAGAGACCGACTCATCTACCAATTTTAGATAGAAAGGAAGAAATTGAACATCCTAGGAAACCACGGCATCCAACCTCGATTGGTATCACACATACACACGCATATACATATACATATGAAATCAGAGACATGTATATATGTTTTTAGACATTAGTGTAGAGTTTCTTTCGTTAGTCATCTTTTTCAGATATGCAACAGCCTTGAAAACAAGACAGATCACATAAGACTAAAGGCTTATTAAATGAGTATCTAGTTCAGGTTTACACATGCGCCAAGGTAAGTATTTATGTACCTAAGGTTATAACTTTTAAGCATTTTGAAATTGAGAGAACTCTTGAAATGAGTTGTTTGCTAAATGTAAACTCGTAACTTCTATCATCATAGACACGAAAGATTCGTGCTGTGTTGAAGAGGCGTCTGGATTTACAAGTCGATGCAATCGCTGACATCAACACCATGTCTGGTTGAATAATACGTTGTTCAAACAATACTCTAGTCGGCATGATGACAAGTACAAATTGGTAACAGGCATTGTTATTCAAGGTTGACAATAATAGATACTTTACATGATAATTATACCATGGATAACAATTATGATAATAAAATTATATGATTATATTGGTAGGATGAAGATGAGGATAATTACATCACTTTATTTCTTTCTGTTTTTCTTTCTCCATTCATTTATTTTCTTTCTTTCTTTCTTTCTTTCTGTCCTAATTAAAATATACAAATGATAATAAAAAAAAGCTTCAAAAATCATCACAGACACTGAAAACATTTTCTTATTTTTCATTTTTGTATTTTTCTTGGATTAAAGTCATTGAGTGGTAGGAAGAACAAAAATAAACGAAAGAAATTATAAAATACCAAATAAAAATCAAGTATTTTAACTAAAAAATAATGAAAGAAAACAATTATAATGGCTGTGTGTTAAAATCAATAACTATATTTACATGTTGATAAAATAATGATAGACATTATTAGAGCCATTAGATGATAATTATGATAATGGAATGATTATACTGATGAGACGATGATTATATCACTTTGTTAATCATGCTTATTATACAGAAAATGGAGGAAGGATGACAATGATGGTGATGATGATGAGCATGTCAAATAATATACGTAAGTTAGATGATGATGATGACATTAACAATATTTCATTTATAATTAGTTGGCATTTATATCACAGCGCCAACACAGTTACAAGTTCGTAATCTAGTCGCACGATTACGACCATTTTCGGACTAATACCTTTGAGAAAGGTACGAAACCCCTTATTCACCAGATATAAGTTAAATGACATCACTGCTGTTATTCTACAGGGATAGATTTGGCATTGAATATCCCACAAAGGTTGATTTTTCATTAAATAAAGAAACTAAACCAAAGCAAACCACACTTAGAATGGCAGACAACACAGAAAATAAGATTCTGAAACAAGTGCTTTGATAAGATTCAACAATTTATAGCCGCATTCGATTTTTAAAAAAGCTGGTAATGGATGAATTTAAACACATATACGTTTGTAACATCTGGACAGAAGTCAGGAGCTCCCATGTGGTAAAGTTACTCATAATTTAAACTTATTTTTCGGATTTAATGTAAAACAATATTTAAAGCCGTGAACCATTTCTATATTTTTTCTATGTATCTATTCTTTCTTTCTTTCTTTCTTTTTCTTTTTTCTTCTTATTTCTTTCTTCACTGTTAAAAGTATATATATATATATATATATATATATATATATATATATATATATTTTCGAGCAATGAGCGACTTCGTGTAATGAACGGCTCCTAATTTTTAGCCACAAAAAGAAGTTATATCATATATCGCATGTAATGAATGACAGCTCACTTTTGGCTATGCTCGCATGCTAGAATATTCTTTCAAAATCCAACGACAATTAGAATTCATTCAAGAACTTATTCATACTTTTAAAACTACTGTAAACAATGCAGCAAATAAACAATGTTGTTAAGGCTTGATGTAGACAATCGTGTTTACTTGGATAATTCAAACATACCAAAATATCACCACTGACACACAGTATCACTGATCATATAATAATCACGTATGTAAATGATCAAGTTTGTGTAAGAGGCATTATTCACTCGTTTTCATAAACAAACACAATATCGCCTCAAAAGTTCTATGCTTTGAATTTAAGTTACGCCTAAGTTTGACCAAGAAACAAGGTTAGCTTCGACGTTTCCAGAACATATCTAATGTAATGATCGGCCCCTTTTTTTTTAAATGAAAATTTTCATTTTCCTTTATTTTTATTCTGTGGTCCACTGGGACAGCAAAACCCACTAGATGACAAGTACCTTTGTTCTTATTAGATTAACACTAGATCTGGTCTTTTGAGCAATATTAGGTGATCTGTTTGTATCTCAAAGCCGCAGAGAATGTACGCGTTTCATTTTCTAACATGCACATACCATCTGGTAGTATTGTCAAATTATAACCTCTCGTACAATTCCCAGAGGATCACTTTTCCAACTTAGTCATGTCTAGTTTAATATTGCTTTTGTGCTTGTTTGCTGCGTTCGCTTAATATGTGATTAACCGTTTCATCTCTACGTCCACATAATTAACACGTTATTCTGGTGCGTATTATTGATTTTCGCTTTAATATAATTGTGTGGCTATTGACTGAGATTCAGTTTTTCTCTTAAGGATACCCTTTTTTAGCCACGTCTTGGTCCAGCAAAAGATCTTTCGGTTTGGGATTTTAAAAAAAGCAAACTAGACCTTATTCAAATTTAATTCGCCTATTATAAAGAACAATATTAGCCAATTTGTTGTGTCAATGTCATCACTTTGTCTTAAAGGTGATATTGTCCAAATCCTTGCACTCGCTCGCTTTACTCTCCTGAAGTCTCTGCCAAAAGTTCTGCTGTTATTGCCTAATCATTGCTTCTGGTATTGTTTCATGACGAATAAAATTTTTTAGTTAGTCAATTGTCTGTAGGCTACGTTTAAAGACTTGAATTTTCAGGTATCCACAAAGGAAATAGTTACAAGAGGAAAGATCTACGCCGAAAATTTTACAAAACAATCCCTGCGTTACAATGATAGAGTATCCATTTTTTAAATAAGGTTTGGTCTGGTTAGTTTTATAGCATATCAATTATTGTGTGTTATTCAATACCAAATCCTGTTGACACACACACACACACACACACACACACACACATATATATATATATATATATATATATATATATATATATATATATATATATATATATATACTAAATATGATTTCTAAACACAATTTTTGCACATAGTTAAATTGTTTCAAGTATTCTCATCAAGCACTAATAATTTTATTTACTATTAATCCTTTGTTTAAGACAGTAAAATAGTTTCAAATATTACTATGTAATAGTAACACTTTAACATCTGTCGTTTGTTTACACACATTCAGATAGATATACATATGATTTATACATGTATAGTTTGTAGATTAATCTCGTTTTTAGATGAGTTAAAATCAATTTGTTTGCCATTGTTTCTACACAGTTAAATGGTTTCAATTATTGATATCAAACACTGATTATTCTATTCAATATCAATCATTTATTCGCAGTCAAGTGGTTATAAGTATTGCTATTTAATACAAATTATTCTTTTCAACACTGTCCACTCATTTTCACAATCAAATGGTTCCAAGCAATACCAATAATTCAATTTAGGCATACAGTCAAAGATGTTCAAGTATTGCTATTTACCTCTAATAATTCAATTCAACATTACTAATTCGTTGCCACACTGCTAAATGATTCCTAAGGCTATGAATCTCCAACAATTCAATTAAATATCAGTCATTTGTTTAAACAGTTAAAGGATCAAACAATTCTATTTCTAACAATTCAATTCATTATAAGTCATTTGCGTGCATACAGGTTAAATGTCAAACAGTTCTATTCGACATATAAATTCGGGCCAGAGTGGACCAGGGAAAATGGCAAAGATGGGGTACTCCACATTCCCTAAATCTCCAAGATTGGAGAAAGTTTTTAATGCACAAAAAGTGTCTAGTAAATATAATCATACAAAAATGAAAAATAACAAAAGATTATTAGATCTCAGACGATCGTCAGAAGAGATTCTTTGAAAAAACCATATCTGTAGGCAAGTAAAATTATAATACTCACCTAAAGAAGGCAATTTTAGTTATTCAAATGAAGACGTACTTATTACAATCAGACACGATTACAAAATTAGATTTATAAAAAGAATGCGGAAAGTTTTCTGAAAAGAATAAAATAGAAGGTGCTATATATACAAAGATGAAAAACAATTGGCATTGAAAGTAAATTTTGATCCTTGAGCAAAAATTATTCACCAATTCTGAAAATGTGGTTTATCAAGCTATTGTAAAAATGATACCGGACTTAATATGATTTACATAGTATCTCCAAACAATCATGGAGAGAAGAATATAATCACAGATCTCCATTTAAAAATAAGCGTTACAACAGTTCTGTTTAAATATATTTGGAAGTATAAGGAGAAAAATGGTTAAGAACAAATAGTTAAATGGTTAATATCAAAGAGATTGTGTGTTTGCAAAAAGGGGTCGATACAATATAGATTATACCAAAAAGATTATCATCATTGGCATTCTTAATCCTAATAATCTTTCAAATAAAAAACCGGAGTCGGTATCCAAATGTCACCATGAAGCTTAGTGCCTACTTTGTCATTTAGTATCAAATGAAATGATGGGACCAGGATTTTATCACGTTATTTAGATTCAGAATCCGCTGTTTTAGGAGTGATTTATATTTAGTTGCTTATTCCAACGAATATCACATGACGATCGGTGTCGTGAGGAAATTTTTATTTGTTTTATTTTTCACCTATTTTCCTCCTTACTTCTACTTCTATGCCATGTAATTACTCAGAGAGAGAAAGCGATTGGGAGACATTTGAACACATTTTTCAGAAATTTATAATCAGGATAAATGACTAAATGCATGCCGTGTTACATTGGCTGAACTGAAATTTCGTTCTTGCGTAATGTTCCTGTTTTTTATTCTCGAAATTACTTGATTACATTGTCTAATAGCCTACTTATCAAAAGAAAATTGTCAATTCACATACTTATCAAAAGTACTTTGTATGTGTGTGTGTGTGTGTGTGCGTGTGCTTGCTTGCATGCGTGTATGTTATAAAATCATGAGGTTTGTTATTTGCTAAAGAAATAGTTGACAGTTATTCAAAAGTGTATTTTACGTCAACAAGCCTACTTTACAAGTAGAAGCATTTGCATATATTAGTGTGAAAATTAAACTATCATTTTAACTGCACGTAGCGCAATGGCCATTGTAGAGTTAAGAGTTGTTCGAGAGAGACAATGAGCTCAACATGGCGAATTTGGAGATCTTAATAAAAGTGACATGTTCATAAAAAGCCATCATGTTTTTCAGTACATTTTTCCCACAGGTTATTGAGTACAAAGTTGGTGTTAACCCAATCAGAGCTTTATCAGATAAGATGGATGCTATTTTTACAGTCAAGGTTATTTTTTGTTTTATTTCATTTTTGTAAAAAAAAAAATGAAAATCTGCCCTTGTTTTGGTACAATAACTAATGTAGCTATTATTATTTTACTCAATGCAATTTTTTCACACCAGGAGGAACTCGAAGTTTTCACTGGAATCCGAGTGACAGCAAAACTCTTCTGGTATCCAGGACATTTCTGAGCATTATTGCCGATTTTAGCAATGCTGTAATCTGGGCAGCTTCTATTCTTCTTCGGATTTCCAATTCCACCCGTCTTTTTACTAGCTTCCTGGGAAGTGTTCTGAGGGCTCCAACGATGAGTTGCATAACTGTTACCTTCATATTTCACCACTTTGAACTCTCAGGCTAGGTCCAAATATTTTTTGAATTTCTCACTTTCCTTTAACTCTTTGATCTGCTGGAACGGTGGCGTCTACTAGCTTTTATATGCAATTTGTGATTGTAGTTATATATATATATATATATATATATATATATATATATATATATATATATACGAAGAATGACCGAAAATTAAGGTACAGGAATTGACTAATCTGACATGTTCATTCCTATACAAATAAAATATTCTGAATATGTTACTAGGACTACTAAGCTACTTTTAGTCATAAACGCCATCAAGATCGCTGCACTCATCTTATTAGTGCATCAACACATTAATGGGAAGAAAGTGGTTTTAAGTCAATTTTTCTTCAATCAATTGCTTTGGGACCCAACAAAATTACACTTCCCGATATCCCAACTTCTTGTGGGCGATTTCATTGGCCATTGACTTAGGATAATCAAGTTCTATAGCCAGACCACAAAGTTTGCGACGTGTATCATCTTAAATCCAACTTATATAATGAAGTAGTGATGTCTAGACATCCAGATTGCAGTCTCAAAATGTAGACATAATCACTTTATTATATAAGTTGCTCTGCATATTCAATTGAATTTAAATCCTTGATATATTTTATCACACTATATATATTCATCTATATAGGCGAAACGTCTATATGCCTCCGTGTGTGTCAAGTTATAACTCAAAAACTACGACATTTAACAGTTAAAAGCATTCATATATTCTGGTTCAGTGTAAACCAAAGTGGATGTTCGTAAAAGAATTATCACGGTAAAGTTTGTATAAGTGAAGATATTTGTAAATTAAAAAGTAAGTAATAATAACATTGGAAAATATAACGACATATTTTCATAATTTCAAAATTTCAAGCAAAGTTATGATAAAAGTACGCTTACGATATAAGATAAGTTGGCTGACCGTAGTTGATAGCAACTTGAGGGCTTCCTTTTCAATAGCTACAACAGTGAGGTGTAAGGGAGGGTGCTGCTCCTTTCTCTGGATTACTCCACTTTGATCCGTACCTTCATAATGCTGATTTTTAAGCAGGGAGGCATCAAGTACCATTTTTTGAGTCGTTGGTGTTACTCGGCCTGGGATTGAACCTCAGTCTCCCAGACAATTGGCGAACCATTTTGCCAATATATATTAATGAATATATTCTGTTTATTACAACGTTTAATTATTTTATGAATTATAACATATTTCAATTCATCATTTTACGCTTACAAACATAAAAAATGCACATCCTGTCGGCTGGGGCTGTAGAATACGCTGACTGCACCTCTGAAGAAGGGTAAAACCCTCCCAATGGGGCCACCTGTGGGTCGTGTGTAGCGACCCGTAATGTACAAGGACGGGATCCTGATGGTTGAGCAGTCATTGATCCGGTGACAGAATGGTCACTCTCTTGCAACACACTACTTTGGCCCTTACTTGGTCTGACGGGCGGTCGGATAGGTCCGATCCGATCAATCGGCTCGTCATGTCAAGCCCTAGTGCCTGTATGTTTATCCCAACCGTACTTTTAAATCTGCACTTGCAGTAAGTTCCCAACCCCTATCTTTTAATTGCTAGAAAACGGTGGCTGAGGGTCAATTGTGTTGAGAGACTAAGAATATGACCAGTGCAGAGAACTTGAAATTAGCAACAGCTCGGAAACCTACCTTCAGCTCGAATATGCAGGGCCAGCATATATGACGTCTTCAAATAAAAAAGCAAAACGAAACCTGTCAGAATCAGACTCGGGGAATGAAGCCGCAGACTTCTCCAGATTCATAATTAAATCTTTGATGGATGTCTGGCGAGTCAAATTCGCACCTTTCCTCATAGAAAAAAGTTACTTCTACAAGAGATACTCAGAAAACTGTTAAGAAAACGAGGAACGGAAACTTCCTAGTCAAGGTTGACATCCGGGGGCAGGCAGAAAGAAAATGAAAACTTTTCATACGACGAAATGCAGAGCCAATCTGCATGAGAAACTCAACATTTCTAAAGGAGTTATCAGGAGTAGGGAGTCGGCATTGGCTACAGAATAGGAGATAGCATTAACCCGGGAAAAACATGCGGCTTACGTAAGATCTTGCAATGTTTACAAAAAGGAAAAAGAAAAACTTGAGGGGAAACAATGCGTCCTTTCTGGAAGCAAGGAAAATTGTAGGGACCTACATAGGAAAAAACGACTATACCTCTGTTTCACGGAAGGCGGATACAACCAATCAAGACAACAAATATAGTACACTCATGGAGAAATTGATCCAATTGGAAGCAAATGATTGGCCAACGTTTCAGGAGCACCCTAAAAAATTACACTCGTCCGAATTTTACTAAGCTCCAGCTCAGCAACGGGTTGGGAATGAGGAGAAATCTAATGTTGTAGTCCAAACAAAAACACAAGTAGGATCTACCACTCCAATTCGAACTACTAAAAATGCAAAATCTCCCTCAAAACAGCCGTTTCATAAGTCACTAATCTATCCACCAAAAAGCATTAAAGACAGACCAAAAATCTTGTCTCTTATGAAACCTGGACAACATTAACAAAAATCACAAGCTCCCATTAGCCAAGTTGGGAAAATACTGATGAACACCAAAGTGAACAATGAAAGACCAGGAAGCACATTCAAAATGCCCTTAAGAACAATGTCACCTATAAGAATCAGTGTAATGCTCAGCTAAAAATGGTAAGAAAAACAACCGTATGGATATTTCAAGCGACAATTAAGCGAAATCTCACATTAGAAGACTTAGAAAAGGAAAACCTCAGAGAGAAACTGAATCTTTTCTAATAGCAGCACAAAAAAAACTCCATCAAGACCAACTATTTTAAAGCAAAAATAGATAAGACGCAACAAATGTAGATTAAGTGGTGATAGAAGCAATACTACCAATCACATAATAAGCAAATGCAGCAAATTTGTGCAAAGATAGTATTAGACTAGACACGACTGGGTGGGGAAGGCAATCCACAGGGAGTTATGAAAGAAATTGAAATTTGAACATATGAACAAAGGGTATTTGCACAACCAATAATCCGTCCTGGAGAATAATACACACAAAGTTCTCTGGGATTTTAAGATACAAACAGATTGCCTAATCTCGGCCAGACGACCAAACCCAGTGATAGTCAAAAAAAAAGAGAATTCGCCAAATAGATAACTTTGCGGTCCCGGCACACCATAGAATAAGATTAAAAGAAATCGAAAAGAGAAATAAATATCTATACCTCGCGAGAGAATTAAAAAAATAATGGAATATGATGATGACGGTGATACCAATTGTAATTCGTACACTTGGAATAATTCCCCAAAAAATGTTAATGGGACTGGAAGACTTGGAAATATTCTATGATATGGCTCCGCAAACTTGGATAATAGATTGCCCGAAAATGTACAAAATATCAGACAAAATCATTAACTTCAAGAAAGCCATGTAAAATAAGAAAGTATAATTAACACCCGGTAGTCAAACCATAGAAAAGGTAAAAATCCAAGGTGGTATCTTTTAGAGAGACTCACTCTCATCACTACTATTTGTGAGAGCAAAGATGGCACTCAATTATAAACTTAAAAAATGCACAGTGGACTACAAATCTACATAGTCACAGGGCAAGATAGACCACCTTATATCATCATCATCATCATCATCATCATGTCGTGCTGGTAGCACGGATTTCCCTGACCCTCTCTCGCCACATATCCCTATCGTTCATCGCCTCTGGCAGGTCTTCTGGACTACATCCCGTATCCTCACATAGTTGCTGAATGTATGTTCGTGCTGTTCGTCCTGCTTTTGAACGGCCATGTGTGGGGGTCCATAAGAGTTCATCACTTATGAGTTCGTCCCTGCTTCTCCAGCAGAGTCCTGCATGCCTGGTTCGTCCAACTTGAATAGTTTTCGTGATAGGAGGCAGGTGGTCGTACAGTTGGTGTCTTGTGGGGTGTTGCCCCCAGGACTTGTTCAATATTGCTCGTAGCATTCTTGTGTAATTGCTGTTTAGCTTCTTCTCCAGCCGTTTTGTTAGAGTCCATGTAGTGCATCCATACAGCAGTATCGATGCGACCGCTGCCTGGAAGAAACTGCGTTTCATTTTATCGGTTAGGTCTGATTTTCCATATAATCGATAGCCTATTGATAGCTGTCCATGTCTTCGTTAACCTCGTGTCGATGTCCTTTTCGGTTTATGCGACGCTGCTTCCTAGGTAAGTGAATTTGTCTACTAGTTTAAGAGGGGTTCCGTCTAGAGTGAAGAATATAGCACATATATTCCGTTTTGTGTGCATTGACATAGAGGCCTATGCCTGCGGCTGCTCGTTCCAAACTATGCAGTAGTGTTTCGGCTTGGTTGGGTGTATTTGCCAGTATCGCTATGTCATCGGCGAAGTCGGCGTCAGTAATTGTTTTTGCGGGGTACCTTCTGCTTCTTTTCTTTGTCAGCTCGAAGCCGTTCTCTCTGATTTTGTCAATCGATGTTCTAAGTACGTAGTCTAGACAAATGATAAAGAGGTATGGAGCTAGCGTGTCCCCTTGTAGTACTCCTGCTACAATGTCGAAGTATTCTGTGTCTCCATCTGGTGATCGTACTTTTACTTTGGTGTTTCTATAGAGAATCGTTATTGCTGCTACGGTTTCTTTATGTAGGCCGTATGCTAGTAGGATTCGTTTCATCTTTCCTCTGTGAATGGAATCGAAGGCCTTGGTAAAGTCAACAAATAGTAATGTCGCTGGTAGGTTTTTTGCCCGTACACCTTCAAGGATTCTACGGATGGTTAATATTTGTGAGGTCGTGGATCTATTTCTTCAGAAGCCATTTTGGTTTTTCCTACGGATGTTGTCGATTTTGGGTTCTATGCGGTTGTAGATTTTGGCTGCTATAGATGTAAGTGTTATGCCTCGGTAGTTTTTGGCTAATCCAAGGTCCCCCTTTTTAGGGAAGGGGAGGATGCATCCCTTCATCCATCTATCTATTGGATTTTGATTATATACTGCGTTGCAGTGTCGGAGCAGTATGTCGTCGAATTGTCTGGTCATCCATACTTCTGGGGGAATCTCGTCCAGCCCCGCAGCTTTCCTATTTTTAATTTTTTTCCTGAGAACCGAGTCGAGTTCTTCTTGTGTGAACGGTTCTAGTTTAATGCCCAATTGCTTACTAATTATTCTGGTGATTGGTTCATGTATTACTTTCGGTAGGTTTCCTAGTAGGTTTTCGAAGTGCTGTTTCCACAGTTTTATTCTTTCCTGTTGGTTTGCAGCTTTCAGTTTTGCTTTGGCTGTGCTCTTTCTTCTACTCACTTCGTTTATTGTTTGCCAGGCTATCCTAGATTGTCTATCTTCCACCGAGTCTCTAATCTTATCTCTCTGATTTTGAATGTATTCTGTCTGTTCCTTTATATATATGCCTGCTAATTGATATTGTGCCGTTCTTAGTTTTCGGGCATTTGTGTTTGTTGGAATACATTTCGCTGCTGCCTCGAGGTGAGCGTTGACGAAATTTTCATATTCGTCATTTGGTGTACTTTTTTCCGTCTTCTCTTGTAGGGTTTCGAATCTGTTTTTTAATTCTAAAACGTATTTATCTCTGATATCTCTGTTGTTCAAAAGGGCCCAGTCATAGTGTTTGGTACTATTTACCAACCCCTCCGCTCGGGCAGGGTATGACACAAGGTCAATTTTTAAGCGGAGTTTAACAGGTTTTGAATGCAGAGTTTTCCTTCTCCTAGACTAGTTGCCTCACCAAGGCTGAAGAACCTAGTCCGTCCTACTATTTACCCATAGCTGGAGGGAGAATAAGGGGTTCATACCTTTCCCAAGGGTATTTGCCCGAAAGTGAACGTAATAGCGCGACTGGAGTACGAACTCGCGTACTACGATTCCGCAGCTCATCGCTTTAACCATTACACCACGAGGACACCCCATAGTCATAGTGTTTGGTGGTCGCTGTTCGTTTGGCGTTTCTTCGTAGGCTTAGCCGTATTTTTACCGTGACGATTCGGTGATCGGAGGACACACCCTCGAAAGAGGAGTATGCCTCGCAATTCATTGCACTATTTTTCCATTTCTTGTTTATAAGGACGTAGTCTATCTGTGCTTTACTTTTGTTCGCGTACGTGTATGTCCATAATTTGCTCTCCCTTTTTTGGTAGTTTGTATTGAGGCATGTTAATCTATTTTCTATCATGAAATCTGTTAGATGTTGCCCATTCCTATTTGAAGTGTTGTGAAGGCTGTATTTGTTGTTTCCGTTTTTCCCGATTTAGGCATTCATGTCTCCGCCAATGACTTACATGTTGTGTTTCGGGATGCTACGCACTAATGAGGATAACTCATCGTAAAAGGCGACTAGTTCAGTTTCTTCACTAACATTGGTAGGGCTGTAGCAGGAGATGATTGTTGCTCTGGGGTTGCTGTTAAAAGTAGCTGCCATCATCCTAGGTTGAATTTTCTCAATGCTATTTAGCGTTTTTAATGCTCTAGGTCCTATAAGCATTCCTACCCCTCCTACTGCGGCGTTGACAGAGTTTTTCCATGCCGATACAGTGACAAGCGTCCATCCATTGCCAGTTTCGTGATATTTGATATCTTCGGTGTGCGTATATTTGTGTTCTTGTATGCATATTATGTCTATCTTATGTTCTACGGCCGATGCTATTAGCTCTGGTAGTTGTCCTATTCTATTTAAGTTTCTTACGTTAAATATCGCTATTTTTATTGTTTGTTTGCATTTTAGTAGTTTTTGTTGTTTGAGCTCTGTAGCTGATTTTTCGAACACTGAGGCCAGGGCTCCAACCTCAGCAGGACGCGCCCCTTTTTTACCCGCGCGAAGAGCGATGCGGTTTGTGTTTGTGGTTTGAGTGTGTGTCATGGTTATCTTTCGATGGCTGTTTTATTCTCTTCTATAGAAGCCACTCTTATAGAGGAGCAGCAGTAGTTCCCCGATCGAACTAACGATCCTGAGCGTTAAGTCGTCAAATTCACATCCAGGACCCGTTTAGGTATTGAGTTTGGCCGTCGATAGGTTTATTCAAATACCTTTACGTTCATCATGCTGCTTCCCATGTGTACGTAAAAAGGGGGGGGCTTTAATTTTAATTTAAGTTTTAACTTAGTTAAAGTCCAGGATTAAGCTACTTTAGTCAGACTTTTACTTATATTTTCACCTATCTTCTGGTACTGAAATGTTTGGGGGGTTTTGTTTTTTTCAGTATTGGGAGATTTATCAAGGCTTTTTAGTTTTTCTTCTATACTACTGTTCGGAGCCGAGGGGGGCTCTAAGAATTCTATAGCTTTTACAAATGTAATTTTTTATTTATTTATTTATTTTGTGTGGTGGCATTGGGAGTTTTAGGCTTTTAGTTTTTCTTCTAAACTACTGTTGGGGGAGGGGGCTTTAAGAATTTTAAACTTTTAGAAAAGATTCAGAAACGTTTTGCCGTGTTCGCTGACATTTGGACAGAGTCATATATTCAATTTGGGTTTACAGTAAGGGTGTCTTTACATTTAAAACGCACAGTTTAAGCAAAATTGCTATAAAAAAAAAAACACCTTATATAAAGGGATGATATTAAAATATTTGCCAGAAATTTCAAAAAAGCTAGAAACCCTTAAACAAGGGATAAGAATATCAAGCCAGCATATAAGGAATAGAATTTAGGACTGAAAGATGCGCTATGCTGATAATGAAAAGGGAGTAAAGAGAGACGTTGGAAGGAATAGAACGGCTATATCATTACAGAATCAGAACGTTTTGGTAAGAAGGAAAATTAAGAGCACTCGGGAATATTTGAAGCGGAAACCATAAAAAACAGGGCTGAAATAAAATATGAGAAAAGAGTACCTCAGAGGAACAAGAAAACTTCTTTTAACCAAGTTCTGCAGCAGAAATCTTATCGAGGGAATGTACACCAGTTCCTCTTGTAAGATACTCCTGACCATTCTTAAAATAGATAAGGAAAGAACTCAGACAAATAGACCTGAGGACAATGAAACTGATGACTACGCAAAAGGCTTCCGTGAGATAACATAGACTATATCTGTACATGTAAAGAAGAGGAGGAAGAAGATTCATCTTTACTTGGTACTTTGTCATTCCTCGGATATAAGAGCATGTGCATCGTCCACTGTTTTAGTTCTCTACCAACATCCAAGTATTTCTCTATCGTTTCGTTTTCTTTTATTTTTAATCTGTGCCCCACCGTTAAAATCCACCGGATAACTAATTATCAACTCAATGACATCTTATCCATTTTGACATTAACATAATTGGTCCTTATGGCGTTGTTTTGTGCTGCTATTAACAGAAATTCCGTTTCTCTTTGGAAGTTTCTCCTTTTTTTGCTATGTCAATGTCTTCTCGTGTGCCAGTTTGCCAGTTGAAGTATCCATACAGTTATTTTTCTTCCTATTTGTTTTTTTTTTTTTTTGTTTTTTTTTTTTTTTAGCTTTTGTGGTTTTTCTGTTTGTTTTTATGTTGGTATTACTGTCACTGCCTACTGTAATTAGTTTTTCTTTGTTGTTTTTTAATGTACTCCTTGAGACCTTGTGTTGATGCATCCAACAATTTTCAGTCCACCCAGATTACAGCGTTGTAAAAAATAAGCTAGGATACTTAGAAGGGTTCTGAATGTCTGATGAAATCCGCTGTTTCTCAGACTTCAGAAAAAAATGCTATAAAAACTGGAGGGAAAAAATCACAAGGATTAAAAGCGAAGATTGGTAATATGCAACAAAATAGGTTTGGTTTGGTTTCTTTGTTTAATGGCATGTCAACCGTTGTAGGTTATTTAATGCCAAAGCCATTCTTCTAGAAGAACTGTAGTGGTACTTTTTAACCCTTAGCTAGGAGGATAAGGGGGTTCATACCTTTCCCAAGAGTATTTGCCCGAAAGTGAATGTAATACCACGACAAGAGTACGAACTTGCTTACTACGATTCCGCAGGCCATCGCTTTAACCATTACACTACGAGGACCACCCGCGGCAAAATAGCAAGCGTAGGCTATTTAGAGACATGGATGAATAGGTTAATCATATAATAAGCGAATGAAGCAATCTAGCACAAAAGAAATACAAGACTAGACTTAACTGGGGGGGAAGGTGATCCACTGAGAATTGTGCAATATATTAAAATTTGACGCGACAACCAAAAAGTATATGCAAAAACCAGAATCAATTCAAGAAAATAAAACATGTAAAATCCTCTAGGACTTTGAGTTAATATCGGATCACTTAATTCCGGCTATAAGAGCAATGTTATCTAACAAGAAAAAAAGAACTTTTCATCTAGTATATTTTGCCGTTCCAGCTAACCACAGATTTAATATTAAAGAAAGCAAAATGATAGACAATTACTTGGACCATGTCTGGGAACAAAAAAGATGTAAACCATAAGGATTGCGTTGATACCAATTGTAACTGGCGCACTTGGAATTGTCCTCAAAGTAAAGTAAAGTGTGCTTGAAGAGTCAGAGTGACAGCAAGTTCCGCGGGTCTCCACGATTCTTCTCAATATTCTGGTCGATTTCAACAATGCTGTGGTTTGGATAGTCTTGATTCGTCCTCCGCTTTCCGATTTTTCTCTTGTTTCCTTTAAGAAATGTCTCGAGTATCTTACAAGGGGAACAGCCCAGGTATTTATCCTTCTGATAAGATTTCTACAATGTAGTTTGGTTTCGAGTAGTATTCTCGTTCTCCTGTGGTATTCTTTTTTAATTTTTTTTCTCTCATCTTCACTTGTATGATGGTGTCCGCTTCCAATATTGCCAAGTATTTATAATTTTCCTTTACTTCGAGCGTTCTGATTTTTTTCTTGATATAGTAGATTTATTGCTTCCGTCATTTGTCGTTTTCTGCTTTTCATAATTAGCATGGCAGATTTTTCTGTGTAAAATTTCATCCTTGTCGTCACTGTATATCTTCACAGCCTGTATTAGAGTTTCCAATTCGTTTTCATTTTTGGCAATCAGTTTGATGTCTTCCATGTAGATTAGGTGATTGATTTTTTTTCTTGTGACTTATGACGTTTGTATCCTCTAGTGCATTTCCTGAGTATGTGATTCAGTGGCATCATTGCAAATACAAATAGTAATGGGGATAGCGCATCTCCCTAGAAGATCCTTCTTTGGATTTTCACATCAGCTAAGCTTTTTCCTCCTTCTGTCAGTTCCATTCTTTAGCATTCTCGATAAACTTTATGACTTCGCCGGATATCTTGTACAATTTGAAACAGTCTATTATCCAGCTTTGCGGGGCCATATCATATGCCTTTTTGTTGTCAATTCATGCCATAGCTAGATTTTTTCTCTCATTTTGCACTCCTTGAGGATGTGTTCATAAATCTATGGTAGCTCTCCTTTTCCTCTGGTCTCTTGCGGTATCCTTTCTGTTCTTCGGGGAACAGTCCCTGACTTATTAACGAGTGGTAAATCTCCTCCCTTATTTGTGATGTTGGCATTTTCCCCATCATCGTCCCAATATGTTCCTTGTTCTCCCTCTGTCTTATCATTTTTGCTTGTTCTCGTAGATCTCTTATCTGCATTTCCAGTCGAATTTCCTACCCACGTTTTGTGTTTCTGTTAGTGTTCTTTAGGGGAACACCGATTTTATCACGGACTAAATTGGTTCAAACGTAGTTTGTTTATTTCTATGAATTGTTCGTTGTGATATGTATTCATTTAATTTTTCAGTTTCTATCTTGGCTGTTTTCCAGTTTTGGTTTTTAAGCGATGGTAATATAATCTTATTTTCAGACATGATAATCTTTAAAATCCCTACATTCATTTTTCCTCTTGTGTGAGTTTTTTTGGGGGGTGTAGGTGTATGGTGTTTCATTTGTTATCATTTTGCGATTCATTTTGGTAAGAATATTCTTGTTTTTCAGTATTTGGTGTGTTGACTATTGTACAAGAGTCTTGTTGACTTGATTCCCTGTTTATTTTTTGGTGCATTTCAAATATTTCAAGGTCAGAAAACAAAACTTCCTTTATTATCATCCAAATTTGGTGAGCAGGTATTTGACTTGTTTTCGGAAATCTAGCGCATTCTCCCCAATTTCTATCATTCATTTCCTATACCCTCTTTGTGTAGAGTTGCTCCTAAAATATAGTATTGAAGTGCAATGTGGTTATCTTCTCTAGTCCATTTTTTCTGTTGATGTCCTTGATTTGAGTGGTCGCTTCGTTGTTCGTTTATGTACCTAAAAAAAGAATAGCCAACAGTCGCAGGATGACAGCGGATATCCTATGTTTGTTATCAGAGGAGCACCTGCCGATCATGACACCCAGACCTGTTGTCAGGATCTCACATTAGGTTATGATTTGATTCTTTATTTTTATCATAGGTAATACATTGTGGCTATACCAGACCCAGGGATTGTTTAAACTCTTCGAAGCTGTCAAAGATGTGATCAAGTACTCTTTAAGTAAGAGAACTCATAAGTGGGTTGCAAAAAATATATATAGTATGGCTTTTCCCCATCAATAGACGCCAGCCTTATTAATAGGCAGCAGTAGTTTCCTGATTGAACTACTTGACCCTGGCCGTTGAACTATGAGGTTCCTCCACCCAGCATCTGGTGTGGCTTGCCGCTGACCAAATTTTGGATTCACCCGACTTACTTCACACCCACTATGCTACTAACCATGGCTTCTAATGATATGTATTCAGTGAATTCTTTTTTTTATTTGTTAAGTTTTAACTTACTTAAAGTTCATCTATTCACTATTTCCCCTATTGTTCAGTCCAATAGCAATTAGCTGCTGTGAGGTATAATATTCAGCTTAAACATTTCATTTCGTAGTGGTTATTGGCTACAACTGGAACATTTTAAATACTGAATTAACAGTATCAGTCTTTATATATCTAAACAGCCAAAAAATAGAGACAAGGAAATGTAAGTAACAAAATAAAACACGATTTTAGTTCCAAATAGATAAAGCGAGGACAATACATACAATTTTTCGGTTTTCTTGGATATAGCTTGGCGTTTCTCTTTTTTTCTTTTTTTTCTTTTTTCCTCTCTTCTGCCGCTGAGTCTTCTCTCCTGTTTCGGAAGGTGGACTTCTCTTTACTGTTATTTTCATTATTATTATCATTATTATTATTAAACACCCAAACATTCCAAGAACCTTATTTTCCTGACAACAAAGACTGCTGATTTTTTGTTTTGGTTTAAAAGAAGAATTAGCCTTCCTCTAAATGTGTGAATAGAAAAGGCATCCCGCGATCAAATATCTTGAAAGTCTGAATACATCTACGTGAGACTTTTTAAACACTTTTCTCACCGACTCACTGACTTGTTTCACATTGCGATTTGTTTTTTTTAAAACAAGAAGATGGATCATGTATATGGGTCGAAATTTCAAAGGCTTGGGAGTAGTTTTATCAATGAAGAAGGTGAACAAATGATTGGAACGTCACGACAGCAAGTAACTAATGAAAGTAGCTCTCTAAGATGCATAAAATGCTCGTATTCATGTCTGATTACAGGTTGGGTAGAACTCCAATGGTGGAACTTTCTCGGAAGATTTGGATTCGCTTGTTTAGTTTTTTCCAGGTTGTAGATGACAGTAGCCTTTCAATCAACACATCGGCCTCACGGAGCGACAGACGGCACTCAGTACTCTCACTATGTGCTTAATTTACCTTCTTAAGCTAATTTCTTCTTTTTTTATCTGACTTATTATTCATTAACCAAATCTTACACGAAATATATATCGAACCCAGACTAACAAAAGGCTTTTCCTTCGCCCACGCAATAAGTCGTGATTCTTGAGAAATCTCAAATTAAAACTATAATTAAATACACTTACTTTTTATCGTTCCTCGACGAAAAAAACAATTGTCACCTCCATATTACTTATTAGTCTATCCTCCAACAGTGTAAAAGCATAACGCTGAATCTACTAATTAAAAACCATGAGTAAACACAATCACTTCCTAATACACTTAAAATCAATTAAAACCGTGAGTAAATATATTCATTTCTTATCTCACTTTGGCGAAAAAAGACCTTGAATTTTTTTACCTATTAATCTGATCATCATCCGCGGTGTAAAACCATATAGGTTAATCCAATAATTAAAACTTGAATAAAACATATTTACTTCGTATCGCTTTTAGTTGAAAATAAAACGTTTAAATCTTATTACATTTTAATCGAGCTTAATAATTCAGTTAGGCTTAATTAATTGGAAAATTTTCTCTCATGATTTTATATTTTAAGAACAGAAAGTAGTATAGAAAAGACAAAGTAACAAAAACGGATATGAATTCCTTTATCAAATTTATTTTATACATCAGTCGCATGATAAGTAAACTTTCTCGTTATTCCTGCGAGAAGGAAAGAAAGAATACAAAAAATGAAATAAAGAAAAAAAGTGATTAGTGAAAGAAACATATATCATTTAAAAAAACTTTATAGAGACTTTTTTTTTAATTCTGTAAAATTGCCGAGCATTAAGAATATTTTCCTTTTATTTGCAAATTGGCACGGCTTTTAAAACTTTATAGAACCAGACAATTTACTTTCATACTTCGTAGCAGGTTAAAATATTGTCGCTATCGCGTTGCATCAACCGACATTTAATCTCTCAGTCGGTTTAAATTTTCAAGTGGCTTCGTATATCACTTGCTCAAACAAGCTTTTACTTATTGCCATAAGTGTTTGTTAATTGAAAAAAAGAAAAAGAAAGAGAAGAATGGAGTGATCTGGTGTCCCATTCCCATAATAATTTTAACGGCTGCTATTCTATTTCGAATTAAATTCGTCCTCAGAAAGACGATATCAACTCAGTTTGCTTGAGATAATAAGAAATGTCAGAAATTTTATACGACTTTGCATCAAGTAGTACCATGGAAGAATGAAAGTCTAAGAAAATTTTAATTATATCAGATAAGAAAAAAGAGAATAAACCATATGAAAATGTATTACAATGGATCTTTTTCATCGTGGGTCAGCTTGGAATCAGTTCCCATTAACCGAATTAGAAAAAAAGAGAGAAAAACAGTGCGTGCAAATATACTTCAGTGTATAAGAAGCGAATGATAAAAGTTTTTAATTAGCTAATTATAACTAATTAGTTAAAAATGCTCAACGTCATCAAAATATCAAGTTTTCTGAAAAAGTGTGATCAGATTGAGAGATATGTTAGTACTACAAATATAACCGAAATTTGTCGGTCAGTTGTTTGCTTCACGCCATTTCAATCCTTGTGTTATTTAACGTCAAACTCAATATTTTTTCGTTTGCAACAAATGAAATAGCTTCAAGTAAGTGCATAAATCTGGTGCGCCTAACAACATGAGCATCCGCCCATACTTATTCTAAGGGAGAAAGCAAAAGGATACTTCTAAACTGTAATTTACTAATAACCATGTAACATGATTGGAATTCCACCCTTGGAGAGTTCGTTTCACTGTTTATATTGACTCCTTGGTCTCCTTTTTGTATTAACTTCCGACCTTCATTACTCATTTCTTCTCGAAGGCCTACAAGTGACCTTTTGCAACAAATGGCCTCTATTCCTACCCTCTCTCGAGGACGCTCACACTTAAAGAAAATCAACTGTCCGAAATTGTGACGCGCTATCTTGACAATATCGAAAGGTTTTCGAGCATTTAAATCATTCAGTTTATAGGATCAAAAGTATCAAGTTTAATCTTTACAATTCCCTATATTTCCGTTTGTCCGTCCGTCAACTAAGGTTCCGTTATTTTGAGCCCCATATCAACCAACTTTTTTCAGATATTGTTTTGGTAATCCCTGAAAACGTTTTACACAAATTCAACCAGGATTATCTGATTTTACCCCGCCCCCACTAAAAGCATTGTTCTACTTCACATGCCAATTAAATTACGTAGTCACCAGAAAATGCCATATTTTGAAAGGGATATGCTAAAACGATTGTCATTCAAAGAGAACGACCGTCATTCACAAGGAAGCAACGATTTCTTTATTTAGCATGTGGAAGAAAAGAGTATTTTGGTCGTCGTTTAATTTAATTGATCGTTTGTGTTCGTAGATTCTTTTTTTCTAAATTCTGTTGAGTTTCGCGGATGTAATGTTTGTCTCAATCTTTGCATGGAATAGAATATATGCCTGCGTAAGAAACCGCCCGGCCTTAGTCATCTGCCAAGATATTAACAGTCAAAACCAATTACCCTTGCCGCCATCACCCTAACATATATCTATATCTCTCCCTTTTTTTTCTTTTCTGTCTCTTTTCTCTCGACCCTTACTTCCTTATATATTTCTATCTTTATTTTATTTATCTGTTTCCTCGGTTGCTGGACTTTTGAAAAACCCATTTTTCATTCTGACGAAGTTTTTTTTTTTTTTAAATAAAGAATGAAACATCATGGCTGAATCCGTTGTCAATGTTGGTTTATTCACTTTTCCACTTATTTTCATAATCTTGTCAGATTTACCAAAATCTACAATTTCTCCATATATATATATATATATATACATTATAAATGTAATAATTCTCTGTAAAAAAAAACAAAAACGGGGTTTTAATGTGAGATTTTGAGTGATACTTAAGAAATTTAGTGATTTAAACATTTTTGATTTTGACCAGATTTTTAGTCATTTGTTGGTTTTTTGTTTAGGTTTTATGGTATATCAACCACAATGGGTTATTTAATGCCAAAACCAGTTCGCATATATCAGATATGCATGATTTGTAAACGCATATATTGGAGACAACATACCTTAAAAAACATAGCTCATTTACTCACACACGAGTAAATGGTTTCAAGTATTTCTATCTAACATGAGGTTGTTTATTTGATATAATTTGTTTACACAGCCAAGTAGTTGTTATTATTCCTCTCAACAACTTTACTCACAGAGATTTAATGGTTTGAAATATTGCTATTCAACAATAATTTATTTGTACTGAGTTGGATGGCTAAATTTTCAGAACTGTGAAAAGTATTAGATTTTTAGGTATAACCCTGTATCTCTCAAGAAAGTGAGAAAATCATCCATGAGGGCGTTCCCAAATATATCTCTCATATTATCTGTTTTAAAATTTCACTCTCTTGTAATAGAAAGAGCTCCCCATTCCACTAGAGCATGTTAAATAGTGTATGGTGTCTGGCAAGTCAAACATTGTGCTGGCTGTTCCTGCTTGAGTATAAAAGAATAAGTGAGACTTGTGTGGCTAATCCGCAATCGAGATATAACGACTTGTTCCTTTCTTGATTTTCCGAGGGCTGGTCTCTATTCTTCCAGAGTGAGCTTTATTTGGAAGAGTTTGTTGTTAATGTAGAGTTTGTTGCCATTTTGTAAGAAATAATTTATTGATTTGGGGTATCAAGTCAGTATACGGAATGGAGATATTGTCGGGGCTCAGATCTAAGGCCGATTTGTTTGCCAAGTCAGGTCTTTCATTTCCGCTCACTCCGATATGGCTTGGGATCCAACACATAATTATTTCTTTATGACTAGATACTGAGTCTAGTCTACTCAGCAGTTTAACAATTAATGGGTTCTCCTGCTTTTTATTTCTCAGTGATGTTAATACAGAGAGCTGGTCAGAGAATATGATATTTTTGTTATGTTTGTTCTTAGAAATGATGTTCAGAGCAAGGTTAATGGCACATACTTCTGCAGTGAAGGTGGAGCTTTTCATTAGAAGGGATTTCTTGTGAATGGTTTTATTGGGAACAGCGATACACGCTGTTTTATTGGTATCCTTGGAGCCATCCGTAAATATATATTGATGATCAGGATGGTGTGAGAGGATAGTGTAAAATTTTTCCAGATAAGTGCTGGGATGTGTTTTTGTTTGGGGGAGTTTGTTTAATTGGAGGATTACTTGTGGTTTTATAATGATCCAAGGTGGTATTTGTGGTTAGATGCTTTTATGTACATTTGTAACAGAAATTGCGGATTCTTGGAGAATAGGTTCCATCCAAAGGCCAAATGGTTTGATGGTTTTTCTTTTTGTTCACACTGTTGTTTGGATTTGGGGTTGAAGATGCAGTAGTAGGTTGGATTGGATAGGTCGGACTTCAGTTTTGTGTTATACTGCAGAGCTAATTTTTCACATCTGAGTTGTAGGGGTGCTCTATGTATAAACTGACTACTGGAGAAGTTCTGAAGGTTCCTAAGACCAGTCTTAGGCCTTCGAAGTGGATTGGGTCGAGCTTTTTAAGGTAGAACTTCCTTGCAGATCTATAGATAAATATATCATAATCTAACTGGGAACAAACAAGTGCTCTGTATAACTTAATGAGCGCTTGACGATCAGCTGCCCATTTTGTATGGGCGACTACTCGTCGGAGTTGCTGATCCCGAGTGGTTTTATTTTGTAAATATTTTGTTTTGGAGATGAATGATAATTTCCCGTCGAAAATAACTCCCAGGAATTCATACTCGTTAACGACAGGTATTTCTGTGTTTTCTAGTTTTATTAGTGGGTCATTGTGCATTTTTCTCACTTGACAAAAATGCACGCATCTCGTTTTGCTTTTGGATATTTTGAATCTGTTTGTGTTTGCCCAATGTGTTATTTTATTAACGCATTGTGGCACTTGACGCTCTGCAGTTCTCATTTATTTTGATCTGGAAGTGATACAGAAGTCATCAGCGTAAAGATAACCATCAATTCCAGGAGTAAGACACCATGTAATACTTTTGATTTTTATATTAAACACTGATACTGACAGAATACTCACTTGAGGAACTCCCTCATCCTATTTGTAGAGATTAGAAAACGTTGATCCGATTCGGACTCGGAACTGCCTGTCCAAGAGAAAACTCTTTATGAAGTTCGGCACTCTTCCTAGCAGTCCAAGACTATGGAGATCCTTTATTATTCCGAACTTTCAAGTGGTCTCATAAGCCTTCTCCAGATCAAAGAAGACAGCTATCAGATGTTGTTTCTGGATATTGGCCTCTCTTAAAGAGGTTTCCAATTTGACCACATGATCTATTGTTGATCGGTGTTTTCGGAAGCCACATTTTCCATGATTTTGAGACGTTACTAAAAATTGCTATCTAATAATTTTACATCTCCAGACTAAATAACTACCTCTAAACCAAAATAGCAATGTATTATTAAATTTGAATGAATATTTTTGACATTTCATTCTTAGGAATGTTTTAACATAAAAGAATTTTTGTCCTCTATAAGGAAAAGTAGGGAGCTCTTATTGATAGGAAGCGTCTGACAATAAGCAATAAAAAGAAACCATTTAGAAGACGCAACTAATTATGCAGAATTCAAATTTCCAAACTTCAAAAGAAAGAAAATGATAAATTATTTGTCTGGCTAAAGTAATTCTTCACTTTAAAACGCTACAAGCCAGGTTTATATGAAGCGCGTTTTCATCAAACCGCTCTGACAGCGGAGCTGAATGAACCCCCTGTAAAAAAGTAAAGTTGGCGACGGTAGTTGAGGGCGGCCCGGAGGCTACCTTTTCAATAGCTACTACACCGAGGTATTGGAGAATGAGCTATTCCTTTCCCTGGATTGCTCCACAATACCCTTGATATGTACCTTATAGTACTGAGTGTTAAGCAAAGTGGAATCAAGTACCATTCTTTGAGTCTTTGGTATGACTCGACCTGGGACCGAACTCCGGTCTCTACTCACAAAACCAATGAGCTGTTCAATAAGTAAATACCCCTAAAGGGGTTTCCCTGGATATGACACTAAACTGCATTTGAAGCTGAAGCTATAGTTCTGGAGCTCTGAATTGTGTGAAGTACCCATCCATTACCATAACTACCAGGTCCACTCTGAACATGAATTGATATGAAAACTAGAGAAAATACAGAAACAAAAATTACAAGCACAAGGAACTAAGTCTATCATAAAAAAAAGAAAGAAAACATCGTAAGTGATAATCATGATCGTTGTGATGATAAAGAAACAAATAAAACAAAATTTTTTTATCATATATTAATCAATCAATAGTGTTATCGTCAAATACTCGACACTCAGAGTCTCACACTTTATAAAATCAGGATTCGCAATATTTTGAGCTCACAACTATCGAAGAATATTTCTTTTATAAGTTATAAAAATGATAGTCTTGATTATCTTCCCTTGAAAAAATAATAAAGATTTTAGCTTCATTGATCATTAATATCTCTTAATCTACAAGTAGAGACTTCATTTTCACAGGCACAAATATGATTTGTTTTCTTTCTCTTCCCTTCTGTTCTCTTGTCTTATTCCCTTTTATTCAAAGGCGGCTTTTAACGTGAAGTAATCAAAGGCGAAGCTAAATTACTCAGGAGAAATGAGTTCGGCGTTCAACAAGATACAATCGCGGGAACGAGAGTAAAATGAGTAGAGGTATGAGATTTTTTAAATCAAATATCTAAAGAACAAACTTAAATAGTCGAAGATTTAAAGAACAGCAACAACAACAAAAAAGACAATTTATCGAAGATACCCGAAGAGGAAACAGGTGCTGGTAATTGAAAGCGATGTCACAGAAACTGAAGTGGTCCTGCATGTGACTTTAGTATCAACAAGTGACCTGTTCGATACAAGTAAAACGACTTTTTTCTTTATTCTATTTCTTTTTCTTCTTTTTTTTAATAACTTGAATGACTTACAATGATCTATGATAAGTAAACGGAGACATTGAATATTTAATTCTTCTTCTTCTTCTTCTTCTTCTTCTTCTTCTTCTTCTTCTTCTTCTTCTTCTTCTTCTTCTTCTTCTTTCGTTCTCTCATAAACATGCACCCACAATGATGTTTATTTACCTAATTGAATATAAGGTGACAAAAGTTAAAGATGATCCTGTAAACAGTAAATACCAGTCAGATAATACATGCACATCTGCGCTTAAAAGTAATTATGGGTGATGATGTATTCATACACATTCATTGCAGTCATATGACGTGTATATATGTGAATAAGCATTTATATAAGGTACTCCGTAAGTGATTTAGTTACAGTATCATCTATAAAATTAATACAGCCCAAACAATAATACGAGTATATATGCATTTACCTAACCCATCCAGCATGGACAGGATGCAACATAAGGTTAATATTTAAAGTTGGGTTAAGCTGGTTTGACTCTAGAGTTTTTCTTCTCCCAGACTGGTTGCCTAACCAAGGTTAAAGAACCCAACTTCCCTATGGTTTGTCCACAGTTGGAGGGAGGGAGAACACGGGTTCCATGCCTTTCCCAAGAATATTAACGAGAAGAGAAACGCAAACAGGATTTGAACTCGGATCACCGATTCCATTTCCAACGACTTTAACCGTTATGCTGGGCGTGCCTCCAAAATAAGTAATTTGAATATTTAATAGTCCAAAAAATTAATTCACCCCTTTTATATATCTAAGCGATTTTATTTTGGGTTATAGAAGATTTGCCACTTTATTTTGGTTACACAGTTTGAATACTGTAGAGTTTGGTGATATCTTGTTTATATTGTTTCAATACTGTAAACTTTGGTCAGAAATAATACCTAATAATATCTGTTTTAATTGTATAATGTTTCACTTGAAGTAATAAAATACTCTAGTCTGGGGGAAAAACCTTTTGATAAAAAAATTGATAGTGATCAATTTGGTTTTGCAGATGTTGTTTGTATTCAGCTTATTTATGGCACAGGGCTAGAAAAATGGGACATTAATCGAGGATTGGACTTACAAATAATATAGTCTGTTAGCCGAGTTTGTAAACCATTACACCACGAGTGACGTTATATTTCTATTTATGAACAACATCACATGAGGACCTCATTCTCCTGAGAATATGGGTTCCAAACCTATGATGGAAGGTGGAAGCGGCATATAATTGCGAACCATGTATAGTTGGTACTTCCAAAAATGTTCACTGGGAAATCGATACCATATCTTTAAATTTTAAAGTTTCCCTTTGGCATGTCAGAGTTGCCTGTGTCACTACTTATCCATTTTGGTGCCATTATTAATTAAAATATCAAGTTTAAATTAAGGTGAACTATAATAATCGCAACCAATATTTCCTACTGAGCGCTATTTTAGCATAAACAGCAAACACATTTGATGACAGATGTAATAAAACTCTCCTATCCCGACCAAGCCGAAACACTACTGCATAGTTTGGAACGAGCGGCCGCAGGAATAGGTCTCTATGTTAATGCACACAAAACGGAATATATATGCTATAATCAAACGGGGGACATCTCCACTTTAGAAGGAACCCCTCTTAAACTAGTCGACAAATTCACTTACCTAGGAAGCAGCGTCAAATCAACCGAAAAGGACATCGAAACGAGGTTAACGAAAGCATGGACAGCTATCAATAGGCTATCGATTATATGGAAATCAGACCTAACCGATAAAATGAAACGCAGTTTCTTCCAGGCAGCGGTCACATCGATACTGCTATACGGGTGCACTACATAGACGCTAACAAAACGGCTGGAGAAGAAGCTAAACGGCAATTACACAAGAATGCTGCGTGCAATCTTGAACAAGTCCTGGCGGCAACACCCCACAAGACACCAACTGTACGGCCACCTGCCTCCTATCACGAAACTATTCAAGTTAGACGAACCAGACATGCAGGACTCTGCTGGAGAAGTAGCGACGAACTCATAAGAGATGTACTCTTATGGATCCCCACATATGGCCGTGCAAAAGCAGGACGATCAGCACGAATATACATTCAGCAGCTATGTGAGGATACGGGATGTTGTCCTGAAGACCTGCCTAGTGCGATGAACGATAGGGAGGAGTGGCGAGAGAGGGTCAGGGATATCCGTGCTACCAGCGCGACATGATGATGATGATGATACTAAGAGATATTTTATCTTAAGCTATAAACAAATAGTAAAAATTAATGAATTTTTCAGGAATTATTACTCACTAAAACCTGCTTAATCTGGCATAGATTGCTTACAGTACAAACTGTTACTAAGTGTTCACCATTTTTAATATAGAATTAATATTCCAGTCACCTGACTGAAATCGATGCTTTCAGTACAAACTGACCACGAATCTTCTATTTGTTATTAACACTGATATGCATGATTTGTTTCCATTATTCAAGTTTTACACCATATTCTCAGCAAATCTTTTCCCTTATTTGTGTCTTTCTTTACTTCTTCCAGTTGTCAAAATAGGAATCAATGATGTTATTATCGTTAAACTGGAATTTAATGTTGCCGTCGTTGTTAAACAAATAAAAATAAAGAAACTCGAAATTCAACAACTCGTTCTTTTTTTCCCTTTTTTTCGTTTTTTCCCCCTTCTTTTTTTTTCTACATCATATGATCATCATCGTCACCCGATTTTTTTGGTTCAAATTTTTAATTAGAAATGAATCAATTCATTTATGAAGGTTATTTCTGACTACAGATCCGAGATATCGAGCAATGTGTCAAGGTATAATTCGACATAATTCGGCTAACTGTAGCACAAGTTGCTTGTAATACATGCTATTAATAACAGTTTTTTAGATATTGAATTGATTCTTAATTTCTGTCATCTGACGAGAGCCAATGCTTTCAGCGTGACTTGACTGTAAATCACATATCAATTGTCAATGAACAAAACTATTTGGTTGTGGCTGTTGCTGCTGCTATCGTTGTGTTCAAAAGGTATCGTGATGAAAGCTGTTTTTGTTAAGACGGAAATGAATAACAATACAGGAATATTTAACACTTGTACCCGGTTATGGCTAACGGAATCAGAACAGGCGACCCCCGTGGTTTCAATAAAGGACGTAGTTCGAAGTTCCGGGAAGGTTCCCGAGTTCGACAAACATCTGAAGAAGGCCGGAGGACATATCGGCCGAAACCTTGTGGAAATAACAATAAAAATGAAGACAATTGTCCGAAAACCCTTAATGATTAAAATTTCATTTATATTAATTGAATAATGTAAACACAAAAGTTATTTAAAAATGTTAATTATTTTACTATAAAAAATTCTACTGACTCTTGTTCTGATTCAGAAACTAATCCAGACTTTTAATCATAACTTCGAGAAAATAAAGTTGTGATTTTCAATCTTTCAGACATTTTTGGTATCATGGGATAACGCTATGTTGTTACTTTTGTTTCATTGCCTGTATTCCCATTGAAATTGCCATTTTGAGTTGACTATTAAGATTTAATTGTCTTGTTTAAAATCCTCAATAAATTCAGATTGCTGTTTTTGAAAAAAAAAGCTATGTATACATCACAATAACATCCCTCAGAAAGCAATAATTTTTGTTCAATAATTAAACTTTGTTTTCCTCTCCAAGATAGGAGAAGTCGTTTTACATTCAAATTACAATAAACTATCATCTTGCAGAAGTAGTAACATAGGATAAGAATAGCCAGAAATTTCCGTGGTAGTTCCTTCATAGCTAAAGTTGCTATATATATATATATATATATATATATATATATATATATATAAATATATATACCATGCATTTAATTTTTATTCAAGTTGTTCAGTTACTTAAAGATATATTGTCTGTATTTATTGCAAAAATAAGATTTTGTGAACGAAAGTTTCCGATTTTGAAATTGGTTGGGAGAAATAAGAATACAGCAACTGTTCATATCCTGGATCCTACGAGTAAGTCGCAAACGAAATAAGTTTCTCAACTTTGGACAGAATTTAATAATCTTTAAGACGCAAAATGGCTCGAGAACGGACTTTGCTGGGTTGGATTTCCACCTTGAAACAGATACTTTTTGATTTGAAACAAAAAGAAAGGTTTATGCTACAAGAGATTACAAGGGATGATATTTTCACGTTGTCTCGTTTCTTCCTAACAGCTATTGTCTCTCACAGAATTCTTTGTTAAGCTCTTAGTTTGGTTGGTATGCATTCTGCTTCTGCTTCTATGAGGGCATTGACACATTTCTCGTCATTCGTCATTCGGAGTAAGTGTTTCTGATGACACCTGAGGAGGATCGAATTTTTTTCTTAGTGTTATCGTATATTCATGGCTAATTTTCCAAAAAATAAGTTGTCTAAAATTTTATAGATAAAGCTAAAGGACTCATTCTCTTCAACTATTTAACTATAGCTGGTGGAAGAAATAAAGCTAAGAGACCCATTCAGTTCTACTATTTACCAATAATAGGTGACGGAAATAAAGCTAAAGTCCCATTCAGTCCAACTATTTTCCCATATCTGGTGTGGGGAATAAAGCTAAAGGACTCATTCTATCCAACTATTTACCCATAGCTGTTGCAGGAAATAAATCTAAAGAACTCTTTTTTTTTTCAACTATTTACCCATAGCTAGGGAGGGAAATAAAGATAAAGGATAAATTCGGTCCATTCACCCATAACTGGCGTGGTAAATAAAGATAAAGGACTCATTATTTTCAACTATCTACCCAGAGATGATGAGGAAAATAAAGCTAAAGTCTCTTTCTGTCCAACTATTTCCCCATATCAGGTGAAGGAAATAAAACTAAAGGACTCATTCTGTTCAACCAATTACCCATAAGGGGTGAGGGAAATGAACCTAAAGGATAAATCCTTTGCATTTACCCATAGCTGGTGTGGGAAATAAAGCTAAAGGACCAATTATGTCCCAATATTTACACATAGCTGGTAAGGTAAATAAAGATAAAGAACTTATTCTGTACAACTATTTACCTTGAGCTGGAGAAGGAAATAAAGCTAAAGGACTCATTCTGTCAAACTATTTACCCATACCTATAGCTGTTGATGGAAATAAAGCTAAAGGATCCATTCTAAAGATAAAGGAATCATTCTTTTCAACTATTTACCCAGAGCTGGTGAAGGTAATAAAGCTAAAGGACTCATTCTGTCCAACTATTTACCTTGAGCTGGCGAGGGAAATAAAGCTTAAGGATAAATTCTGTCCAACAATTTATTCAGTGCTGGCGAGGGAACTAAAAATAAAAGACCCATTTTCTCCGACTATTTACCCATAGCTGGTGAGGGAAATAAATATATAGGACTCTTTGTTCGACTATTTACCCATAGCTAGTGAGGGAAATAAAGCTAAGTAATAAATTTTGTCCATAACAAGTAAGGAAAATAACAGAAGGATTCATGTTTTTCTAAAAGTATTAGAGCAAAATAAAACGCAAACAAGCTCGGTCAACACTTGAACTTGTCATGCGTTTTCCATTTCTTAAGACGATAATCGCTACTATACAAGCATGTTTTACTTCCATATTTGTCTTATTCCTTGATATTGAACTCTTTTTGCTTAGTACAACTGTTCATTAATTTTTTTGCCGTTTACATGACTTACAGATTACTATATATACGAGGTTCAGCAAATACGTCAAAAAGAGTGATGAAAAGTGAACATCTGACTCTTCCTCCTTCCAGAGCTTTTATGGACAACATTATAATTTTCGTCCCGTCCGAAACCGCTACCGATGGTTTACTACAAAGGTATAATGACCTTTTCACATGGACAAGAATGAAGGCTTAGCCAAAGAAAAGTCGAAGCCTATCGTTAGTCGGAGGATCTTTCAGGGAGATCCATTTCAAAATTGGGGGTGATAAGATCCCAAGAGTCAGGGAGAAGCCGGTAAAAAGTCTCGGACGTCTTTATTCAATCCCACTGACTGATCGTCACAGGGGTCCAGAGGTCCAGAAAGTAGCCTTGAAGGAGCTTAAATCAATTGTCAAAACTTCTCTACCCGGAAAGATAAAGGCTTGGTGCTACTCCGTCTTTTGAGGCCCTTGCAGATTTATGAGACTGCGATATCTCGCATTGAGTGGATTCACCAGTATAGCAACAAATAACTGCGTAAGTGGCTCGGAGTTTCTTCTTGTTTTTCGAAAGTGGGTCTATATACCAATTCTGGAAAACGACACCTCACAATGTATTCACTAGCAGAAGAATTCAAAATTGGGAAAGTACGCCTTCACATTATGATGAAGGACTCAGCCGACGAGATCATTCGGAAGGCGTATCCAGAAATAAAATCAGGTAGGAAGTGGCCAGCCGTTAAGGCCGCCCAGGAGGCGAAATGCAGCCTACGAATCAAAGACATCATAGGTGTCACTCAAACCAATCGAGCAGGGCTTGGTACCACGAGCAAAAAGGTATTCTCCAAGGTGGGCCCAAAGGGAAAAAGAATCAGGGTGAGCAAAGAAGTCAGGATCTTTGAGGAGGAGCAAAGAACAGCCAGTGTTGTTACTCAGGCCAAACAATGTGCTTGGACAAAATGGAATGATATCGAACCAATTAAATTATCGTGGAAATCCTTAATTGCAATGGAACCACTGGCGATATCATTCCTTCTTCGCTTTACTTATGATCTCTTACCAAATGCGACTAACCTAAAATTATGGGAGTATACCGATTCGAACCTGTGCTTGTCGTGTAAAAGTGGTCGGGGTACCTCGCACCATGTACTATCTGCATGTCCGCAATCGCTTCATATGTACACATGGCGACATAACAAGGTGTTAAAGGTGGTCATAGAGTTGGTAAGAGCACAATGTGAGACAGCAAACCAGCAACCTGTTAGAGTCAAGGAACCCATAATTCAGTTTCTCAAGGAAGGTGAATGTCTTGTGAGAAAACAAAAAAATCCCAATATGAACCTACTGAACGGAGCTAGTGACTGGAAAATTTCAGTGGATCTCAAGAAATCTCAACAATTTCCAGTTCACATTATTCAAACAGAAAAGTGGCCGGACATTTTAGCATGGTCCGATTCAAAGAAGAGTGTCCTCCTCATAGAATTGACTGTCCCCTGGGAAGGAAACCGGGAGGAAGCACACGAGCGGAAGAAAAACTGATATGAGACACTGCGTGCCGACTGCGTGGAAAAGGGTTGGATATGCCATGTGATTCCTATTGAGGTTGGTTGTCGAGGTTTTCTTGGACACTCAGTCATTTTGTTTCATTCAAAAATAGGAATCACTGGCCGCAGTTTGAAAGTTGCCTCTAATCGTCTTTAGACCACGGCGCAACATGCATCAAGTTGAATTTGGTCGAAAGCCAGAAGTTTTCAGCATGAACGAAATACACGCAGAACCACCATTCCCGTGTGATTACGTAAGAAACGGTTACTGTAAACGCGAAATAACATCAACGGCCGAAGGTAAACGCATTTGTTTGTTTTTTTGAGGGGTTTTTTTTTAATCACAAAAAAATGAAGATGTAGTCTCTGCTCTTAATTCATCTGGCGTATATATATATATAGTTCTTTTTTAATACCCTGTCTGGTGGCAAAAGCTGCTTGGTAGCGCCAGGAGTGGCAGCAACGCTTTGAGCCACCGAAACTGTGTTATCACCCCTGCTTGGCGGCTGATGAAGGCAGGGTATCGCACATGCTTTCACACGTTGTATGATGAAAAAAAATATATATATATATAGACTGTTATGTTGCCTTCTCGTATCATCTTCATAACTAAAAGTTTCATGCATTCAAAAAAATATAATCGTCCGATGAAACACGTGTACATCTGATCATTGTATTTTTTTCTATGCATGAAACTTTTGATTAGGTGAGATAGTTTATTTTAGGTTTTCTCCGACTCTACCGGTCAGTATGATTTAAGAAAAACCTTTTAAAACAATTTGTTCATATGTAGATAGATAGAAACTAGACGATCTGAGGGTTCCCGTTATTACCAGCTAGCCATAATTATATTTATCGTACTTTTTGCAAGAATAAAGAATTCTTTTAGCGTTTCATAGTTAAGAAATGACGTTCAGTTTGAATGCTGACACAAAAATAATTATCTAATTCCAAAATAGGCTGTAGACTGCTTTATTTTGCAAGTTAGAATATTTTAATTGCATTGCTAAAAAACAAATTTAATGTGTATAACTAAAGAATATCCCCGTAGTAATCTGACATTTTTGCTGGGTTGTAGTTATATATATATATATATATATATATATATATATATATATATTAGGTGAGCATGCCTTAGTATAATTATATGTTTGTCCATTTATTCACATGTCTAGTCAATCATCTTGACTTTACTAAACTCGTTAGCAAGTCGAAAAAGTCTCACTTTGAGTGTTTGCAGGTGCATTCTTAACAGAAAGTATATTTGTGGATGTAGCTCGTTTCTTTGTCTTCTGGTTCATCACACCCACAAAAAACACTCCCACTCGAAAGGCTCATAATCCAACCGCGCATTAAATATCTTAAAATCATTACTTTTTCCCCTCCTACAATACACAACAACTGAGCTTACAAACATATCGCTGGATGATTGACACTGCAACAGCTGACAACAACCGTTTTTAACAAAAGCATAATAGACATCTTTGTGAAAATGCTGTCGGAGTTATAGACTTCATTCATAACAGATTTAATTTACGAGAGTGGATCTTTATTTTTTCTAACTGTATAATGACTAATATTGAATTTAAACTGCTAAAAAATCTCAGAATCAGAAAAATTCTTAATTAAAACAAATTGTTTAATAAATCCCATTCTCGTACTCAAAATTGCCCCTTGAGATTTTAGGTCTCATTTTTAGACAGAAAATATTTGAGAAAGCGATACAGCATGATAAGAGGACGAATTGATGGAATAAGGATTCTGTATGCAAAAATACTCATCTTGTTCATTTTGATCTTGCATTTATCCACAATACAGGCTATTCATCGCCATTATTACCTGGCTTTAGGAGAGGAAGATTGGGATTTTGCCCCAGGAGGACATGACCGGTTTTCAGCTACCAACGGCAGGTAAGTTTGAATATGAATCAACATACGCACACACAAGCACATATATTATTATTATTATTATTATTATTATTATTATTATTATTATTTACTCCTTTAGAGTTTTTCACATCAGTGTTAGCTGATGGTTTTTCACTGGAGTTTGAGTGACAAGTCTCCTCAAGTCTCCAGGACTCGTCTCAGGATTCTGGCCGTTCTCAGCAATGCTGTCATTTGGATAGTCTCTACCCGTCCGCCAACTTCCAAATCCTCCAGGCCTTTTAATAATCCTTTAATGCCTAAAGTACCAATCCCAATTGGCACAGTCGTCACTTTCATGTTCCACAGCTTTTTCTATTCTCTAGCAAGGTCGAGGTACTAATCCTTCTTTTTACATTCCTTCAGATTTATACTGTGGTCCACTGGGACAGCAAAGTCGACAATTTTGCAAATTCTCTTTTTTTGTTGATCCGTTTGTATGTTAAAGTCCCATAGGAGTTTATGCAAGTCATTTTCTAGGACAGGTGCTGGGTTGTGCATATACCATTTGTTAGTATGGTCAAATTTAAATTTCTTACACATTTCCCAGTGGATCACCTTGCCGACCCAGTCGTGGGTCGCTTTATAGTCCTTCTGTGCTAATTTGCTGCATTCGCTTATGTGATTGATCGTTTCGTCTCTGTCACCGCATAGCCAACAATTACTGTTTTGTTGCGTCTTATCTATTCTCGCTTTGATATGATTGGTCCTTATGGCGTTGACCTGTGCGGCTATTAGGAGAGATTCTGTTTCTCTCTTAAGGTTTCCTTTTCTTAGCCAGGTCCAGGTTTTCTGGTGTGAGATGTTGTTTATTAGTCGTTTAAAGCGGCCATAGAGTTGTTTTCCTCCCATTTTTGTTTCCTAGCTGTTGTCATTCTATCGTCTATCGTGTTGTTCGTATCGTTTCTGATGGCTGTAATTAGTCCTCGTTCGTGTTTTTTCTTACCAATTTTAGCTGGTTTGTTTGCACTGATGTCTGACTGTCTGCAAAAATCCTCACGTCTCCGGGACTTCTGAACGTTCTAGCCGTCTGTGTGGCATCTTTGCTAACCTTTGGGGAACGTTACACGCACGCCAACTACATTTGGTATCTCCGTCACTTTCATTTTCCACAACTTTTTTATGCCTCTGGAAAGTTTTTGTGTATCTTTTCACTTTCTTTCATTTTCACACTGTTGTCTGCAGGAACAGCGAAGTTATTATTTTCTGCTTTACTTTCGGTTTCTTACAATCCTTCACCGGGCCTTCATCCAAGACCTAGCATGAGAGAACGTAATATTTAGATGTATTCTATGTATTTATGTTTTTGCTGTCTCCTTTTGATGTTACTTTTCCGCTTAAGAGATTGATAGTTCCGAAAAAGGCAATTTTTTTTTTTTGCATTTCATATAGACCGGGATCGCTGGTTATCAAGTTAATGTGTTAATTTTTACCTTTCTTGATCATTCCCAGGTTTTCCACTATTACTAGCACGGAGGTAGTTTTAATGTGCAAAATATTTTACATTTACTGTTGTTGTTGTTGTTGTTGTTGTTGTTGTTTGAGGTCTTTGACTGGAATCTTTGGGGACCTCTCTAAGTGCAACAAATACAGTTGGTATTACTATCACTATCATGTTAATCGGATTTTTAGTTATCTGACAAAATCCACGTATTTGCCTATCTTTTCGTTTTCTTTTACTTTTACTCTGTGGTTTGCTAGAACAGCAAAATCCAAAAGATAGCATTTTTTTCTTGAGAATAAATACGAATTCCAGTCTTCTGGACGGGATTAAATGATCCGTTTGTATCTCAAAATTACAGAGAATTTTCTACTCATTCTCTTGGACGGATTCTGGTTTGTGTATATACCATTTGGTAGTATGGTCAAATTTTAATCAATATTCCTAATATGTCACATTTCCCGCCAAACCGTGCCTAGTCTTGAACTCGTTTTATGCTCGTCTTTTACTCCGTTTCCTGGATTCTCTCATTCAGTGATTAACCGTTTCCTTTCTGTCTCCACATAATCTACATTTACTATTCTCTTGTGTTTTTAATATCATATTACTTATTGCGAGTTTTTTTATGCCAGCATTAGCTGGTGGTTTTTCACTGGGGTCTGAGTGACACCGAGTCTCCTCAGGTCTGCAAGACTCTTCTCAGTATTCTGGCCGATCTCAACAATACTATAGTCTTGATGGTCTAGATTCTTTATCTGTTTTCCAGTGGTACCAAACCCCTTTCTAAGCTTTTGAGAACGATTCCAAGTGTACCAACTATAATTGGCATCACTATCACCCTTATGTTTCACAGCTTTTTAGTTCTTTTGCAAGGTCCAAGTATTTGTATCTCTTTTCATTTTCTTTCATTCTGTGGTTCCCCAGAACGGCAAAATCCTCTAGACCGAAAGTTCTCTTTTTTTCTTTTCGTTAATTTGCTCTATTTCTGGTCTTCTGGCTGGAATAAAGTGACTCGTTCCTATCTCAAAGTCCCAGAAAATTCATGAGTCTCATTTTCTGGGACAGATTCTGGTTTGTGTATATACCATTTGGAAGTATGATCAAAACTCAGTCTCTTGCACAATTCCCAATGATCTTTCCCACCCAGTCGTTCCTAGTCTTGTACTTCTTTTGTACTTTTTTAATATATTCGCTTACCATGTTATTAAACGTTTATCTATTTTTCCACATGGTCTTCATTTGCTTTTTTATTGTGTTTTATCGATTTTCGCTTTACCATAATTGGTACTTATGGTGTCATTTTGTGTTGCTATTAGTAAATATCTAGTTTCTCTCTTACGATTTTCCTTTCTTAGCTACGTCCATGACTCCTCGTGTGCAATCATGCTCGTTTATTATTATTATTATTATTTATGCAGACACGTAACCGTAATCTTGTAAAACTAACACACCATTTTTCCAAGAAATCAATTTAAAATGATACAATCTTGGCAATAAAATAATTTCATGCACAGTTTTCAAATTAATGACAATTTTGCAAGGTCTGCTTTCGCACCGAACATTATTTCTTAATCATTTTAGTTTTCAATTCATCGCAGATAACTATTGAATGCTTATTAGAATACTTCACTTTTTCATGAATAGAAGTATAAATATTATCATAGTCCATTGTGATGTTTGTTTTGTTATATATATATATATATATATATATATATATATATATATATATATATGTATATATATATATCCCCTCCGAATCCAATGATTATGTAAACATTTGACAATAGTATATTTGACATTGAGAGGTGTGATTGACGTAAAGATTATTGGCGCAGAAAATGAAAACACTGAGTTTACATTCCGACTCGGGCCCTTTTTCTTCACTTTTCATTAGTATCCTTGAAAAACGCATGATTCTATTTCTACCAACCCGACTTCAACTATGATTAAAATAGCTGAGCAGTTTGGGTCCTCTTGTTTTGGAAGTTGGCAACTGGTCTAGGAGAAGGAAACTGAACACAAAACTGGGTTGAAGGCAAAAGGAAAGCTCTTCAAAACCATTCCAGTAAAATCCATACTAATTCGCATTTTACGGATAAATGAAGCTGATAAAAGCAATGATTCCCAATGTTCTAGAGAGGAGACCTTGTAGGTTTGTGGCAAACGTCCTGGATTGCTACTCCGTAGTTAACGAGTTCGAACTCCAGTCACGCTATTACATTAACGTTAAGGTACGAACCCCCTTATACCCACCAGACACCTGTTAAATAGGACAACTACTAATCGATTACAAGGATGTCTTTGGCATTAAATCTCTCATGAATGTTGATATTTTATTAAACAAAGAAACCAAACCAAACCAACCAATATCCTTGAAAGGATATGGTATCTATTAATCCATCTATGAGTATTAAACAATCTGTTGGATTTCATAGCCCTATGAAATAATTATTTTGACTATTACATGTTCTTCATCTTAAAACTAATGTCAGGTGGTGGAGTTTGAAAAATAGGGTTGTTATTTAAAGAGTTTATCAATTGAGGTATGTAAAACTTAATTGAAGTATTTGTATATTTGTTATGAATAGTTTATCAATTAAGGTATATAAGCCTTAACAGATATATTTGTAGATTTTTCATTTACATCATTAGTCGATTAATCGATTGGGTTTATTTTATGCCTATAGAATTGCGTACATTGTACACTATATTTACATTTTTTCAGTAGTTTTTTGCACTCGGTTGTATGATATTAATATTCCTACCGAATCAACGAGTCACAAATAGACGTATTCAACCTATAGATAGGACCCCAACACGTATGAATACTTCAACTCAGAATGGACCAGGGAGTAATTGGCAATGAAGGGTACTGCACTCTTCTCAGAAATCCAGAAGGAGATGACTGGGAGATTTTTATATTTAGTTTATCAGTTAAAGCATAGACTATAATTGCTGTCATTTGCTATATATTTATTATATATTGTTTTTCAATGAAGGTATATAAACCTTAATTGATATATTTCTAATTGTTCTGTAATTTGACGGGCTTATCAGTCAAGATATGATAAATCTTAATTGATATATTTGTTAACGTCTTCTAAAAAAGGAATATTTTGCAGGTCTCATTAATCTAATGCACCACTGTTTTGAATAGTACAGTTTTGATTTATGTAGTTTTCTTTTGTGCGTGTTTTGGTTTTGTTTACTTGTTTAACGGCAAGTCAGCTTCTTATATATTATTCATTACAAAAATTTGATTAATTTCCAAATGATTACAATTATTAATATGTTTTAATGTTTCCTTGCAGTTTTCCTTTAATTGCACTTTTTATTTGTCTATAATCCTTTGTTTGCATACAGTTATATAAAGTATTCTTATCTAATAGTAATAACTACATCGCTACAAGTATTACTATTTCATACTGTTTTCAAAACCGATCGATTTGATTCATGGACGGGACTCTAACCTGTACTACTGTGCAAAAAATAGTAAACAATTATAACTTTAAGTAACTATCCTTAATACAAATTATTTATACACTGGTTTCAAGTATTCTTGACAAAAAAATCGAATTTTCAAAAAGATCTATTTGACTTATAGGTAGCACCCTAATTGGTACTGCGACGATGGAGACGAATAGCAATCCAGATCTTACCACCGGATGCAGTTTAGTTTCATAAACAAGTTTTGATGTAAAGAAGTAAATTTTGTAAAAATTTTAGAGACATGTGCGAAGGAAAAAAAGTAAAATGGATCAAACTACTCAAAACGATTATTTCTTCAAGAAAAAGATATTTTCCCCCTTGCAATGCAGTTTCTTTCTTCCTTTTTTATTTATTTATTTATTTATTTATTTTTGCTTCGTTGCTTTTTATTGTAAACCTGCTTCGTATTACAAATAGTTTTTTCTTACATGCATCAATTATCCTTAACGTAACGGTCATTATCGTGGAAAATCCTGGATCAGGTTATTTAAGTTTCACCTCGCGCTAATGCCCTTGGGAAAGTCATGAATCGGTCTGTTTTACCCCCAGCTATGGATAAATAGTAGGGAAGACTTATTTTTACGATTGTAAGAATCTTTATGTTCATTCCGGTTGGAACAAATCACATTGATGACCATTATAATAAAAACTCAAATAATGCGGTTTTGAACAGTGCGACCAAATTTTGGAACAAATTAACTGCACTATTTTAGATATTGCTGAAGACAGTTTGTGTGGGATTTGGATTGAGCCTTTTTTTTTTTTTTTTTGTCGTTTGTTTTCTTGCTTTGCTTGTTTTTTTGTTTTGTTTTTTGTTTTTGTTTTTTGTTTTTGTTTTTTGTTTTTGTTTGTTTTTTTCTTAAACTATTTGTTTTTAAATTGTGTGTCACGTCTCAATATTTTACGCTTCAATATTCTCTAAAGTGTGCTGCATATTTTTCCCAAATACACAGACTTGTATTTCAAGCTTTTGAATAACCAAATTAATGTCCTTCTACTACATGTCCCCTCCCCAAATAAAGAGAAAAAAGAAAAAGAAAAATCTGAACTGTTCTATACATTTAGTAACATTCAACTCACATATACTTTTAACTAGAATCTAAACGTTCTTTTTTATTCTGAGAATATAAGTTGTTTCAAACTAGCGAAAATTTTTGGTAAACAATCATTCCCTTTCTCGTGTTCCATTTCAACTAAAGGGAATATGGGTATTAAAATTTTTTCTATACTTGGACCAAAGCTCAAAAATAAAAATGCTTCCATTGCATCTGAAAATCGGTTTCTCCGGACTAATTTCGTCTAAGTATGATAGAATAGATGATCCCACATGCACCTTATCAAGATAAAATAGGTTAGTTTAACTTTATCTCAATTAAAATTTAAGAAAATGAAGGAAGGGCTATTTTTTTCATCGCCTCCACAACCACTCAGATATCCTGCTCCGGCTTAACACTGGATAAATTCTCTTAGAGAGGAGATTATTTTCAGAGTCAAGCAATCATAAAGTTAAGGAAAATATGAGATGCAGCTGGGTGAAGGTGACATAAGGTGGATGAATCAAAAGGCAGCTCAACGGTGCACTTCACCAGATGTGAACGGCCAGGAATAAACAGTTCAGACAGGTAACTACAGCAACTCATGTCTAAGGGTTACATCTATCAATAAGATAAAAAATCCAACGAAACACTTCCATGGCTTTAATCCAAACAGGATATCAAAACCGCATCACCCTTCACGCAGTTAAACAATTGGTGAGTTATGTTGAAGTTGGAGAACTGGCCCTAGTATTCGAAAAAATCAATTACAGCCACAAGAAATAAATTACTGTCACAAAAACCAAACTTTGTTAACATTGTGACATTTAAAGTTAGGACACAATTAAACCTCAACCCGAACTTACAGCGTCAGCAGCCGAGCACAATATAGACATATTCGTGCAAGAACATAGACATTATCAGAGTAAACTCGAATTAAAATGCCATTATACCGATGATGTTTGCATATTCGTCTCGTTATCTGCGAGAAAAACTACGTCATTGCTACCATAGGAGATGTAGGAATGCTTCTCAGTCCTCATGTTTTAAAATCACCAAATAACATCGAGTGAAACCGAACGAGAATTATATGTATTTCACTTAATGGCAATCCCTGAACGACGATCGTCTGCTATATCAGTCCCACCAATGCCAGTGAGGAATCGGATATCACAACTTTCAACGATGGACTATCTTCCCTTGCTCGACACATTCCCAAACACAACGTTCTAATCATCGATCGAGACATGAATGTTCAAATAGGCAAAGATGAAAAAACATTTTGCTTACACAACTTGCCAAATACTCGTGAACAGTCTTTCATGGCTAAGAAATAAATCTTTAAAAAGCGAGAGAAAACTATGGACTTATACCCACCTAAGTAACGCGAAAGCATAGCTAGATTGCATTTTCATTAACTAGAAATGGATGAATATCGTTCTGAACTATGAGGCATACTCCTCTTTTGAAAGAGTATCATCGGAACACAGAATCGTCTAAGCAAAGATACGGCTGAGTTTACTCAGAAAAAAGAAACAAGCGGTAAAAACTACACGATATGACTGGTTTTCCCTTACCAACAAAGATATAAGCCATAAATATAAGATTACTGTAAGAAAAAATATTGATACTTGTCAGGAGATATCTGAGATACATTCGAATATGAAAACTTAGTTACCGCTGATAAGGAAGCGGTAGCAAAGTGCATACCAATCAAATCGAGAGCCAAAGGTAGAGTTTCATGGGAATCACCAGTACTTTGGTAAAAACTATATAACTCAGAAAAAGAGCATTCCTACTTGACAAACGGAACCAAACAAATGTCATTGTGTAGAAAATTATGAAAGCCCAAAAGGAACTAATACATATCAAAAAGAACAATCACAATACTTTCAAGGCTAAATCGATAAAATTATAAATTCGGTAAAAAAATATAAAATAACGAATAGCATGGCAGACAGGTAATGAAGTGAACGAAAGAAAGAACACTTCCAGAGTAAATCTAAAAGCTTTCAGGCAAGAAAAAGGAATTCACTAGTGGAAAGAATATATCATGAATCTCCTCGGAAACTCTCCTGAAATCACAGAAAAACTTTTCCAAAACATTATTTATGGCCAACTAGACATCAAACTAAAACAGTTTACGGGAGAAGAATTCGATTGAATTGCATTGAAAAAAAAATTAAAACAGAAAAGCTTCAGAGTTCTATGAAATACCCACTGAAATATGGAAGACAGGAAAATTTGATGACTTAGTTTTCCGATTATGCAATGCAGTCTATAAGCAAAACTTAGAAGAGAAATGGACGAAAAGTTGTATCCTTCCCCTTCCCAAGAATGATGACCTCAGAATCACTAATAACTATACAGGCATCATTATTACAGCTATAGCTGCTAAGGTTTATAATACTCTGCTTTTCAATCGTATCCGACCCGAAATCGAGAAAGTTCTTAGAAAAAATCAGAACAGCTTTCGATTTAATCGCTCCAAATTTCACAGATTCAGACAATCTGATAGAACATTTTAGGAATAGGGGCAAAAACCGCGAAGTGATACTATTTTTCGTATATTTCTCCAAGCCATAGATAGGGAAATATGGGGAAAATACTACTTGCATATGGTCTTCCCAAAGAAACTGTTACCTCAATAATATTGCTTTACAAAATGACAAAAGCAATAGTCCGCTCGCCTGAAGAAGCCACAGACTTCTTCGATATTGTCGCTGGGGTCTTACAAGGAAATATATCATTTATTTATACTCTGACTAGATTACGAACTTCAAAAGTTAATAGATCTCATAACAGAAAATGGTTTCACATTGAAAAAGGCAAGAAGCAAACGATATCCCGCTGAAACTATGACAGACGCAGACAACACTTCTTTCAAATTTACCAGCCCTAGCAGAATTCCTATTGCATAGCCTGAAGCAAGCAGCAGGAGGCATTAGACTCTAGTTGAATGCAAAAAAAAAACAGTTTATGTGTTTTAAACAAAAAGGAGCTATCTACACTGACAGCCTCTAAAATTAGTGGACCTTGTCACATAAATCCGCAATTTACCGAAAGTTATGCCAACATTTGAAGACATGGAATGTGATTTACTGGCTATTGATCTGATGGAAATCTAATTTATCCGATAAAATTAAAGGAGATTTCTTCCAAGCTGTAGCTGTGTCAGTACTACTGTATAGATGCACCACTCAGACACTAACAAAACGAATAGCGAAAAAGCTAGATAGGAACTACACAAGAATTCTTCGTGCTTTCTTGAACAAATATTGAAAGCTGCAACCTACAAAACAGCAGCTGTAAGGCCTTCTGCCTCCCATCTCAAATATCATCTAAGTAAAACGAATAAGACATACGGTACACCACTTGAAAAGCAAGAATAAACTCATAAGAGACGTATGAAGTATATATGCAGTTTAATATAATTACTTTTTTGATCTATTCAACTGATATATCAATTGATGATAAACTTGATATAATTAAGAAGGGGGAACGATGTTTAAAAAGAAGTACATTATTTTAGTTTTACAGTTGTGATATAGCCCATATATAATGGCAATATTCTATGAATGAATAATGAAAAGTCATTTTCCTGTTTCAAATCTGCAAAGAGTTACCCTTGTTAGATCATTCATTCTTTTGTTCCTGCTGACTTCAATTGCAAAAGCGCTTATGTAGGTTTTTACACGTAAAAAGAAGAAAACAGTTGACAAAGTTGAAAGTCTGGTTGCAAGTGTTAATAAACACTTAACACTCAATTTAATTATTTGTCTAAGATCGGCACACTTGATATCATTCAACTGTATAAATTATATGTATTAAGAAAAATACTTGTAGCTATAATTGTTTAATAAGTATTATCATTATTAGTTACTTGAAACCAAATAATTGTTTGCTAACAAATGATTATTATTAAACAGAAATAATTACTATATAATTGTGTATATATTAATTGTATAAAACAGGAATATTTGAAATCATACAACCAAGTGCAAATCATGTGTATTTGACTGGAATAATTGATATAACATAACTTTCTGTAAAAACTCTTAAGAAACAACTACACAAAAATGTATAAAGTACGCAATTCCATAACCTCTAGACATAGAATAACCCAATACGGATTGATATGCCATTAAAATCAATCAATCAGTCCTTTTTCTCAATTCTTTACATAATTCGTTTCTTTCTTTTAAAGAGTGTAGATTTTAATTGATTTGCGTGGTGATTTCGTACAAACCTTAATAATACATAAATCTACCCGTTCTAAAGGAAATTCTTTAAATCCTTGTAGCTTCCATTTTATTTAGAGTCAACTTTTATTTCTTACTGTGTCATCATGCAATACTGTTTAATTACTGAAAAGCCAAAGATGATACCCGACATTTTAATGATTGACAGTTTATTATTGTTATACCTTATGCATGCAGTTTATTATAATCATCTTTTTCGTTTATTCAAGTGACGCCTGGATATATTTGAGACCCGGCCCAAACAGAATCGGCCATGTGTATAAAAAAGCTATCTACCGACAATACACTGATGATACATATTCAGTGGAGATCCCGAAACCAGTATGGCATGGAATATTGGGTCCTATTCTTCATGGCCAATTGGGAGATATTCTGTACATTCACTTCTGGAACAAAGGCTCGAGACATTACTCAATTCACCCACATGGAATTCGTTACTTAAAACCTCACGAAGGTATTCAAAGGTTTTATTGAACACAACAACATTTGTCATTTTAAAAGAAAATGGGTTTACATACATAGTTTACGTCACTATTCATTTGAATTTTTTACTAAATATTGCATGAACAAAAGCTGGTTTATTTTATTTACTATGGTTCAACACACACACACACACACACACACACACACACATTTGGATATTATATAAAAGTTGTACTGTCTTATACGAGGAATGTTCTGAAAGTAAGGTATAAATATTTACTAATCCAACATGTTTATTAGTATCCAAAAAAAGACAAAGAAAAGAAAAAACATTGCTCATACGTTACCGGCACTTCGCTACTTTTTCACATTGTCATTATCATGATTGACGAAATTTTCTCATAGGAGCATGAATGCATAAATTACCTCCAAGAAGAACGTGGGGTCAAGGGAATTGTTTTGGGGCCCAACAAGATTAAATTTTACGAGATCTCAATTTCTTGAGGACGGTTTTAAGGACCATTTATTTTGAAAGATTTCGGAAGATCTTCTGCTATATTGCAAAGTTTGTGCTGTCTGTTATCTTGAATCAAAGCTTTAACAGTGGAAATTAACATATTGGATTGATAAAAGTTTGCACCTTACTTTTCGGATATCTCTCGTATGCAAGTATACCGGGCCAAATTAACCTGCTGAAGCTATATGAAATTTGATGCCATTCTATAAAACAATATATATATATATATATATATATATATATATATATATATATATATATATATATATATATATATATATATATAGTCTTTTTTACAAGATAGTGTTAAGGAACAAGAATTAATGATAAAATAAATACATATTTTAAAAAAGTACACCCCAAAAGTGTGTAGCCCAATGTGATCGCTTATTTAGCTAATATTTAAGTCCAGCACTGTATGTATACATAATTCATTTTCAATAAAAATAAAACAAACGGCCTTCGACGGAAAATAAGATTGCAATTTGAAAAAGCATATTTTGAAGGAGCTTTTCAGATTTACTTTTTTAAGATTTAGATTTGATTTCTCTACTTGGATATTATCATTCACAAAGTCGGATTAAAGTAGTCATTAAATTACCGCAAATTTTATTAGTGAGAAGAAATAAGACATATTTCTAAATATGTAATTATATAGAATTAGTTTATAACGGTTCGTATAAAGTTATAAATAATCCCTAATCGTTGTGTGGTGAAATACAGATTAGAATAGGATCATAGACTTCTTTGACTATGGAATTGTCAAAAATGGTCACCGCTTGACAAATACCCAGATAGTAGCTCATGACGTTTTGATCAATGTTCATACAATTTAGTAAAGAAGTGGAGAAAAATCTGATCAAAAACATTTTAATTATATAGAAATAGAGTTCTTCGTGTTTTACATTTGTATCAGACTTAGACTTATTCCCTAATCTGGTTTTGTCACGGAGTTATAACTCACGTAGTATGTTTTGGGCAGGAACAGCCTGGCGGAGCCCATCTATCTCCAGATATACAACTGGTTTGAATTCAGAGTTTTACTTCTAGACTAGTTGCAAAACCAATATTAAAAAGCCCAGCCTGCTCTACTATTTATCAATATCTGCAGGGAGATTCATACATATCGCTATGTAAAATTCAAACAGCCACGTTCAACATTTGAACTCAAGTTGCAGATGTCATTTCCTACGTGAATAACCGCTATTCCATGCACACTTCCCATTTGTATTAACAATTATATAAAAATAAAAGCACACATTAAAAATCATTATGAAAATTTAATACTAAAATTCACTCGACTTTTGTAAAATAAACTAAAATTAGATCAATATAGATTAATGAATTTTCAGTAAATATTCGATGATTACTGAATTAAATTGTGAAAAGGTTACAAAAAATAAATTAGTGGAAATTTACTCAATTATGCCTCTTAGTTATGATATCACACAATGAACAACTCTCGTAATTGATATTTAGATTTAATACTTCGATTTCTTTAGCAATTCTTCATTTATACATTCTCATTTAAGTATTATATTCATTTTATCAGATGAAATAAAACTGGATTCTGACAAGCTGTAGCCATGTCAATACAACTGTATAGTTGCACCACTCGGACTTTAATGAAATGCTTGGATTAAAAGCTTGATAGGAACTACACAAGAGTGTTTTGAGCAAATCCTAGAAGTAGCACCTAAAAAAACTGTAGTGATACGGCCACTTACCTCCCATCTCGAAAACCATTCCAGTAACGAGCAAGACATGCAGTGAAATGCTGGAAAAGCAGAGACGAACTCATACGTAACGTTCTCCTATGGCCTGCTGCAAATGGACACACCAGTATTAGCCGACCAGCAAAAATTTACATTCATCAGCTCTGTGCAGACACTTGATGTGGTCTAGATGACTTTCCTAGAGCAATGGTTGATAGGGACATATGGTGAGAGAGTCAAGGAAATCCGTGCAGTCGGCTCGCCTTGATGATGATGATGATGATGATGATATAAATTCGATAAATAGGTCATGACCCCACTTTGAGCTTAATGAGCAGTGAACATGTCCTTTAAATAAATGTTATCTGACGAAAAACTGTAAAGCTCTTATATCTAAAAATCGTTTTTCATAGCATTTCAAAAAATGTTTACTTACACTAAGCTTGAATCTTGTAAATTACAGGAGCCCTGTATTTGGATGGTACTATGGGCCCATTCAAGAAGGATGACATGGTACCACCAGGTCATCATTATCTTTATAGATGGAATATCACACAGAATTTTGCCCCAACTAATGATGATCCTGCTTGCATATCATGGGCGTACCATTCCCATGTGTTCACCACACGAGATACGAATTCTGGAGTCATTGGCTGTTTAGTGACGTGCAAACCAGGTAAGTTCGTTATTAGACATTTTGGAAGAGTAAATAAAATTGAGATTAAGTTTAGCTTTCTAGATAGATAGATAGATAAATAGATAGATAGCTAGATTGGTTTTCTTTTCTAAATGTGCATGTAATTAAATCGGATATCCATATCTATATTCTCGCGCATTTCATATTATTTATGTGTTACGCTTCCTTGGGCATATCTTGTCTTTTACTATCTTTTCATATTGTTCTTTAAAAAAAACTAATAAAAACTCTTAACACAGAACATATAGAATATTAATTCAATATCTATATACAGATTAAATTCTGTTTAGTCATTCATTCGTTAGTTCCTAAAAATGCACTATTAATTTCTTTTTCTTATCATTATTTCTGAAATCATCCGATTCATCCATTTTTTTACACGAATGTTGTTTTTTATATGATTTGGCAATTTGTTCCAAAAATATATACTTCTCTTAGCCGAAAAATTCAGTTTTTAAACAGACCTATTTTTTTAATCTGCCATGAGAAGGAATATTAAAAATATTTTGAAATATTAGAATAATAATTAGAAATTCGATTTATAATTGATGTTTCAGTTAGCTCGCCTCTCATTCTTCTTCCGAGGAAAGTAGGTAATCCAAATTTCCCCAATTCTCCAAATAACCGTAATCCTTTACTCTTTTTTTTTTTTTTTCATTTTGTCACTCTTCTTTGTGTCCCTTTCCTGTCTAGGCAATGGAGCCCCAGCCTGTGTACAGTTTTTTTATGTGATATCTTATAAGGGTTTATATACCGTTATAACAACATTTGTCTCCTTTGAAATAACATTCTATAGCTGTTAAGGGAAATTGTTAATTTCCCTAACACTATATTTTTTAAGGCAACACAAATGAATTACGAAACTTTTCTTTAACAACACAACAAAGAAAGTTTTTATTTGCAGCTTTGAATATGTTTTGCTTTTTGTGCTGCAAGACTCGTGGAGTTTAGGCTTGTTGGAGACGAAATGGCTTAGCGGGATGTTGAGATGGCAGCGTGTTGCTGGACGTGTGAGGGATTGTGTTTAGACTCACCGTGTATTTTTGTGTGTCTGGTATTTTTGGGTAGAGTATGCGTTATCTCCATTCATATGGACCAGAAGTGAAATATGAGCTAGTGTGTCGAGAGCGGAGTTACGCTCGGATCGACATAGCCAAGTTTTTGGGGTGACATGAAGTGGTGCCTGTGGAAGGCATGCTGAATGCATCCAATTCATATTCAACTGGAATTCCTTGTAGGGAATCCATAAATTAGATGGTTCCCTCGTTGAGTGTCCATGTTGCTGCTGCTAGTGTTAAAGCCACAGTGAGATGTCCACACTGGGTGGCTTGTCTAGCTAAAAAGCATCGCTAAGCAGGGACGTCCAGAGGAACATCTGTTCTGGTCGCCGTCTCACGCTGAAGAGACTGGGTTTTGCCGCTCACCCGTTTTGCTAGCCGTTTTGAAGGTCCGGGCTGAATAGGATAAGTCATCCTGATTGGGTGAAATTAAGTGTGGAAATAAATTTGCGCGCCAAACCAAAATACGAGATTTTCCTCTTCTCTACAATTCCAAAGCATCCAGCTATCATTCCAAATACAAAAGCTAAATGTGATTGTCAGCTAACCTTTAAATCACATGCCTTATTTACTTTTTTTTTATTTCCCTGTTGCTAAATTTATATTCATACGCATACAGGAACACAGATATTATAACAAACTAAAACAAAAATATCACGAATCCGGTAATGGATGGACATTCGTATCGGCATCTGTAAAGAAAAGCTCTGTCAATGTCGCCGCTGGTAGCGTAGTAATGCTTCTCAGTCGAAGAGTATTAAAATCACTATATAGCATTGATAAACTCCAATTAAGAATATTATTTGCTACATTTAATGACATCCCCTGTCCGATAATCATATCATGCCATTCCACTAATGTTAATGATGAAAGGAATATCATAATCTTCTACAACGAGCTATTTTCTCTGGTCTGACTCATTCCCCAAAACAACGTTCTGATTATCGATGGAAACATAATGCTCATATAGGCAAATGTGAAAATAATAAATTTTGTTTGCACAGCTCTCAAAAGAGAAATGGAGAATATCCAGCAGGGTTTTCTCTCGAGAACAGACTTGTAAAACTAAACACATTTTTTAAAGGGGTGCAAACTATGGGCCTAAACCTACTCAAATACCTCAAAAGCACAGCTAGATTATATATTTATAAACAAAAAGTAGACAGTGCTTTGAACCGTTAGGAAAACTCCTCTTCTGAAGGAGTATCATACAATCACAGAATCGTCTCAGTAAAGATTTGCTTACTCAGAAACAAGAAACAAATAGGTAAATTATTTCGATATGACTGATCTTTATTGGCTAGTTGTGATATAAGCAACCTATATTCGGTAACTGTAAAAAGATATGTGTACTCTTCTCTGAGTTACGTTTCGATAAATTGGTTTAACTTAAGTGACTCTATTACGACGAATTTTTTGTGGACACCATGTTATTTCTGTACAGCAGCAGCCTCGAGGATAAATGGTTGCATATCTTAAGGTACGAGTGTGTGATGGACAGACATTTTGGATAGCTATGATGGGTGAGGGTTTTTCAGAGTGAGGCTTTTTACTCGTCTTTTATACGAAGGCTGGTCGAATTTTCGTCGTCCTTTGGTTTCTGGAGAAGCAGACTGGTTTTGACTTCTTTTTTGGATGCAAGGTATTTCTTTTGATACATTAAGACACCGACATCAATGAAAGAAATCTCTGTTTTACTTTAATTATTTGTCAGTCAATAATTAATCAAAATACGTTTGACTTGTGAAGCAAGAGAGATAGAGAGAGCGAGAGAGAGAGAGAGAGAGAGAGAGAGAGAGATAGAGAGTGAGATTGGTTGACAATTAGGTATTTCTCTCGGCTCGCTTTGGATATCAACTACTAGACCTTTCAATTTGGGAGATACTGATATCCAAGGCGAATCCCATCTGAATCGCCTGAAGCAGATAGCAAGAAACATATTCCTTTACGTGATCTCAGATAAAACAGAGTTTATAAATTTTGAATAAGATGGTGTCATCTCCACATTAACTGGCAATCCTCTGAAATTAGTACACCACTTCACATACCTCGGCAGAAATATCTCATCAATAGAAAGTAATAAAATGCGCATAGGAAAGGCATGGACAGCTGTTATCCATCATATGGAAATCTGATGTCTTCAATGAAATAAAACGGGAATTCTTCCAAGTTGTGGTGGTGTCAGCCCTATTGTATGGTTGCTCTACCTGGGCTCTGAAAGTTTCTGAAGTTCTGCATCTTTTGTCAGCCAATATTTATTTTTAAGTTCTTTGCATCTCAGTAGAAGTTGACTGGATGTTGAATAACTGGCCTTAGCAGACTTATTCTTGCTAAGCACGTTATTCCTGACTAGGTTCCTGTTAAAAATCTCTTCCAGTTCCATGCTGTTTCCGTCAGACCAGTCTTCTTGCTTCCTTACAGCAGTGCAGAGTTTCTTTAGTATGTCATTTGGCGAACCCTACAAATAATCTCTGACTCTGTTGATCTTGATCGCATTGATTGCGAGCTTTCTGATGAGCATTTTGTCTTTTCTCATTCTCCACCTCAGTACTGCAGTTGGCTCCTCTCATCACTCATGTATAAAGGAAGTCGAGCAGATCCCGACTTCGCGTGATGAATAAGTCGATGAGGTGTTAGTGTTTGCATCTTGGGTGCATCCAGGAGTTCTTGTGGATTTGCTTGAGCTTGCAGTAAGTGTTAGTAATGACCAGCTGGTGTTCTGAGCTGTTGATAACAGGAGATTGCCATTGGTATTAGCCTTCTCCATTCCAAACTTTGGCCAGGTATAATGCAATTATCCAGCTCGTGTGTTAAAGTCTCCAAGAAGAACAATGTTTTCTGCTTTCGGGATAGCACGTAGAAAGTGCTTTTTTATGGGCTGTTGGTCATAGTCGGAGCATAAGCAGTGATCAAGGTACAATAACTACAGTCGACTAATGGAAAACTCAGCATTATAAGTCTGCCACTAACTGATTTAGGATCCCCAGACATACTTGGCAGAAGACCATTCGTGACCGCAAAAGCCACACCAGATTCACTTTTATATGTGGAAGTTTTTCCACTCCAGTAGAAAGTCTTGCTCATTTCCTCTCTGATGCTACCATTTTCAGCGAATCTGACCTTACTCCGAGCTGCAGGTTCAATGTTGTATTTTTGGAGCTCCTTAGATATTATGGCACTCTTCCTTCTTGGTTTATTTGAGTGGGTATAGTCCAGTAGGTATAAGGATTGTTCTTATATTCGATGTAGCTAGGTTGAGATTGTAAGTTTGTTGGGCCTTTTTATTATGGGTGACATCCTACCAGTATGGGTATTTTTCTTTGTTGAAGCACATGTTTAGCAGGGGACGCTGGCAAGGTTTTTTAGGATGCTCAAGGATTTGTCAGTTTTTTGTGCGCCCTACTCCTCTTCTGAGAATGTGCTAAACTGGCAAGGATGGTCCAAGACGAGATCAACATCTCAGTGGCCGCAGTGACCTACTGGAAGTACATGAAGTCGTGTACAAGTTGTCTCAAGTCTAGCGTTTTGTCTAGGATTTTTCCTCCTTTAAGATTTTATTTGACCCATAGATGGAACCATAACAGGTACTACCACTCCATGTTAGAGTGGATCTGGACCTAGGAGTAATGGCAATGAAGGGGCACTCTTGACCCTAAGTTTATACCGTCCACTTTGAACTGGAGAGGTAGAACCAGTTAGGGTCCTATTATCTAATATCACCTGTAAATATAATTTGTATATAAAACATTAAATGTTCTTAGTATGTACAAATGAGTTTCTATCTTGTAATTCCTCCTGCTGTATTTAGTGATGATATGTCACCAAAATACTGATGCTGATATCAGTCCTTGGAGAGAGTGTACTCAACTAAATCACCTTCTCCATCCTATGATAAGTAAAACTTTTAGTTCTGCGTTTCCTTTGTGGGTTTTATTTTTCATTGATCCTTAATCACTCATTATATAGAGACGCATGCGTAAAGCTAGCTAGCTAGATAGATAGATAGATAAATAGATCCCTTGTCATCATCTTTCAGCCGCAAGAGTATTATATTTCTTCCTGGTAAGAATATATATAATGATTTACACTTGTTTTCAATGTGAATAGAACATGTTGGTTTAATTTCTTTGTTTAATGGCATATCAAACATCGTGAGTTATTTAATGCCAAAGCCAAACTTGAAGAAGAACAGCTATGATAGTATTAAACTCTTAGCCGAGTGGGGATAAAATGGTTCATACCTTTCCAAATATCAATTCATTCATAATTTAAATCAATCTTTTACAGGTGAATACATATCTTTTACACATGAGAATTACCCTTAAATTACTCCACTCAACAGATATATAATGTAATCCTTTCTATTGTATTCTCTGAAAACACACCCTTATACTTACATGTTTTATATATATATATATATATATATATATATATATATATATATTAAAAAATAGGTCCGCTAGGGAAGCTGGTATTTTAGATTTTTATTTTTTATAACTTTGCTCGTCTGAATTTTTGATATGAAGTCAAAAACACGTGACGAGCAAACTTATAAAAAATAAAAATCTAAACAACCAAATTGACTTGCGAGCCTATTCATTTTATATTTACTTTTCTCTCATCGGACCAACAAAAAGAAAAAAGGGATATATTAGTTAGGATAGCGGAGATATACAGTCACTTAGTCCGATGATTGTAACGACTGTATGTTTATCCTATATTGATTTAGGTATATATGGGCATTCTTTATAATAGCAAGATATATTTTCGATATTAGTTATATATAGAGATACACGCACACACTCTCTCTATATATTTTTTTTTCAACAATAAAATAAAACAAAAATGAAATATAAGATAAAATTTCTCGTCTCTGAATTTTCTCGTTGCCAATCCTCAGGTAAATCAATATCAATAAACCTCAACTTTTTTATGTTTTTTTAGTGTTTTTATTTTATCGTTGAAAATATGCTGACAATGCTAGGTATTCATATGCATTGGGCTCTGTGAATACTTTACTAATTAAAAACGCTTTTATCATTAAATTTTAATCATAATTATCATTAAATTTAATCATAATTATTTATATACAAGGGGCATACGATAAGTTTCCAGACTTTTTTTGTACGAGCATTTAAAATTGACGTAGATTCTTGAAAATTCAGTATTTTTTGCTATACATCTTATGAGATGAATGACCAATTTTAATGATTTCAGGTTCAAATTAACAGCTACAACAGCAATTAGAATACACCCTACTTACCTGATTGTCACAGCTGGTGAATTTCAAAAATGCAATCTGGACGTGAGGAAGAACGATATGTAATAAGATTGTTTCAAACTTGGAAAAAATCGCCATAGAAACGTATGGAATGCTTCAGACTGCTTTTGAACCATCTTGCATGAATCGAGCATCAGTTTTTGAGTGGTGTAAGAGATTCACGGAAGGCAGGGAGTCTGTGAGGGATGATGAGAGGTGTGGGGGGGATTAAGGAAGTCAATACACCTGAGTTGATTGGCCAAAGGGTTAGGGTTACTATGTTGAGGTTTTAAAGGAAGAGATTCCGTCAGAAAAGGCTAGCTCTTCAAATCGGGTCAGTGGCATTTCCACCAGGATAATACACCAGTCCACAACTCCATCCTTGTCACAGACTATTTGACCAAGATGGGCATCAGGACAGTTCCTCAGCCTCCCTATAGTCCAGACCTTGCTCCCTGTGACTTTTGCTTATTCCCTAAACTCAGAGGCTAACGTTATGAGATAATTGAGGAGATGAAAGAGGCTGTGACGACGGTCATTGACACGCTCACACAAAAAGACTTCCATAGGGCCTTCCAGAAGTTGTTGGAACGGTACAACAAGTGCATTGCAGCCGGAGGAGATTACTTCGAAGGAGACTATAGTTTCATGTTTGTACTATCAACAAAAGTGCCCATACGAAAAAAGACTGGAAACGTATCGTATGCACCTCGTATATATGTGTGTGTGTGTGTGTGTGTGTGTGTGTGTGTGTGTGTGTGTGTGAATCCTATTTTATTTGATATCACAAAGATTTCTCATTCAGTTTATTATTTCGTCTTTTCTGGATGACGAGTACGATGTTGCAAAGATAAGCCAAAGTCGTCGAAAAACCATTCAAAGGATTTTTTTACATAGGTATTTCGAGTACTTTCAATCATCCTTGCTCATTATCGAGAACATATGTGTCGTGATGATATTTGTGAAACATAAAAAAACTGAATAAACAATCCTTATCCGTCAAATTTAATGAATCATGCCTAAAAAGATAATTTACAAGCTAAATAAGTGTGTGTGTGTGTCTGTATTTGTGAAGTGTTGTGGAGGTGTCCAAGTTAAAAAGGTTGACACTAGATTCCAATAGCAAGAAGAAACGGTAAGCACCTTGAACCAAAAAACAACTTGCCTTTATTCCCTGTTACATCTTTCTTTGAAACGGTCTCAAAAATGAAGATATGGCATGGTTTTGCACTGTCAATGAAAAAAGGGAACATCTCATTTATCATGCGTCTTTCCCCTCTCTCTCTCTCTCTCTCTCTCTCTCTCTCTCTCTCTCTCTCTCTCTCTTCCTTATAGAGGTGGTTTCACATAAACTCAGAAACTACATGACTTTACTCCACGGTGTTTCCATCCCATCTAATATTTGGAACCTCTCAAATCCCACCAACTGCAAATCAACAAACCCCCATTTGACTTCAATTCTTTCCCATAGGCTTGTTTCAACCGTGACTGAACTTGTCACTAGTAAATTTTGCCTCCCCTTGGGACATCCGCAATCCAAAGTGGCGAGGTTGGTAAGGGCTATTATGTAGCACACACACACACACGCACACAAATATTCACTTGGTAGCTTATGGCATAAGAACATTAGTTACTCACTTCAGACTGTGATTCAAAGATCAAGTATTTTTCCGTTCAAGAAACTTGAGTCAGCTATTGTTGAGAAAATGAACAACATTGTCTATCATTCATTCACTTTTTCACTTTTTAGCAACGCTGTAAGACGAATCTTTAGATGATAAGCCCTTGATACCGTGTTCGTAAAATCTGCATGATCTGAATTTTCTCACAATTGCTGACTCTCAATATTCAGTATTCTGGACAGAAAATAATAAAACATTTATTAATTTGAAATGTGTGTATTCACTTAAAAAGTTGAACTCCATGTAAATTTAGTCGGAATTGTGTAACACCGGTCCTTATAACTTGAACTATAAACTGATCAATCACTAGATAGATAGATAGATAGATAGATATGTTATATTCTCATATGCATATACATACATAAAGAATCATAACGACACAATAATAAAGACGAGCGACACAGTCTTTTTGAAAAATATACCTCTCACTTTATTTGAAAGGGTTGTGTGAGAGGGAGTTGGAGACCGAACAGAACTGCAACATATTGACCCCCACTCTTATGGCCATCAGCGTTTCTTTCCCGTTCTCCAGGGTTGCTCAACTGGATGCCCGGGGGCCCAGCTCTCTGCTGGGTGCTGGCTTTCTCTACCACATCTTGTCTCCAAACTGGTCTGGTCTCCAAAATTCAATCGTCATAAGTTTCAACATTAAAAAGAAGCTCATAATCTGCCAAAGCATTCAATGTTATATGCATGGCTAATTTCCTTTGATTTACTGAATGAAGAAAAGAATGATTTTTTAAATAAGTTTACCAGTGACTACATAATAATATAGGACAAAATTTGTAGTTGTATCATTTGGATATAAGAGAGAACCTCTATTAATCCCCCGAAAATATCTCTTTATTTCAGGTCTTTCTTCCACGTTATCTCTTCCAGATATTAAATATTTGCAAGTATTGCATTTAATTTTCTTAAAAACTGTATAACAGCAATAATCTGCTAAGTATAGTATTCTGTACATTTATTTAGGTCATCCTTATTAACATCAATTCTAAATTTATACACATCTACCTTTTGCTCCTCTGTCGCTTCATCCTAGTTTGGTTCTTGTAAATTCTTTCAATCTCTTTTAATGCATTGCTGATTAAAGGATAAGCTCAATTTTAAAACTGATAGTATTCTAACTTTTTTCACATCCAAACACTTACTATATCAAGATATTAAACTTATCCCCTCTAAGTTACCGGTATTAACCAAACCTAGCCTTAAATTTGAAATTTGTTTAGTAATATGTACAGCATTTTCAATTTTTCTATACAATACTTGGTCAATGCTAGAAATGCATTACTTGTATGACGCAAAGTAGTGAAGGTTTCCTTTGTTAATTTGCCATTTCTTCAAAAATTCTATTCCGAAATTCTAATCAGTTACCGAATACGAAGATAAATCTAAAATTTTCTTCATTCACTCTAAGTAGATTACAGTTTTCATTTATTAGCTGACAACCTTTATATTGGGTTTTTACATTCATTATTGTCCACCAAATATAAAATATAAAATGTTTATATATTCTACAACTTCTGCAAAATTTGGCGAGCATTTCTATTTTGCTAAGGTTAATAATCCATGAATAGCGTGCCCATTAAAAATTTATAGAACTAAATTAACATTTTGCCTTTCAAGATTAGTCAGGGAAAAGTGGCTTTGAGGTTAATTTATAAGAATATTTAAAAATTGATAGATTGCAGGGCATAAAGTTTCTGTAAGGTACAAAATAAGGCACTTTGAATATTATCTAATTCATGATTTCCATATAATGACAAAATTTTGGGAACAACATGCATTTATTTGCATCTTTTTGACCAATCCAATTGTCTCTAATGCATTTTAATATATGGACAGAGTCGAATAGGAAGAAAAGAGGAGAAGACTTTATGACTAAGTGTAGATATACAGTGAAAGTCTTTGGGGGACTGCAATACATAGATATAGCTTTTTTATTTATAGCATTATTATCTGTTATGATTGATAATTCTTGAAAGCCTATCTCCTCTAAACCAATTATTTTATGTTTAACAATGTCAAATATATTCTCAGCTTTAAGTCATTTAGTTGGCATAACATACATACCATCTTTATATTGCGAGAATAAACTGCTAAGCAAAAAACCAAAAACACTTGTTGGAGCTTCATTGCTGTTGTCAGATAAGCCCACAATATTACCACCCTTATAATAAATATAAGGTCTTTGGTGAATTTCATCCACAACTAAAGATAGTGTGTTGTCTTTCTGCGCTAGTAACTTGAATTTATTTTTGATATATATAAGAAAACTGTTATCATGTTGCTCAATCAAAGAATTCATATATGTTGATAAGGTTATTCTTTTAAAGGTTGAATAGCTAGGTAAAATTATGTTTTTGCTGTCTCTAAACAATCTGTATCTTTTAGGGAAACAGTTATATAACAATGAAGAAAATATCATCATTTCTGTTAATCAATCAAGCTTATTCGGCGTTATTGTTTATCAGCTCATGTTTGAATTTGATTGAATTAAAATGTTTGTTTGATTCTTCTTGTACCAATAGTAGAAATGACATTAGCAATTTTAATATAAAAATCATATTTTGATGTCCGGTTTGTTGTTTTATGTCCATTTTCATGTTTTCTCACAGAATTTCAAGTGTATTTTGATCAGATACATGTTTAGGAATCTTATAGTCTCCTATTGTATTCATTTCCACATCTCTGCAAAACACTTGTACAGTAAAATCAGATTCAATTACTAGAGATAGATTGATTTTTGGATATGGGGATTTGATGATGCAACATATAATAAATGTTTCTTGCTGCCTCCCAACACTCCAGGAATTTTTATAAAGAAAATTTAATTTCCCTCCTAGATATTACGGAATTTTACCAGCTTTTTATATGCTAAGTCATTAGTAATACTTTGAGTTAAAGTACTTTTAAAGGTAGATTTTTCCAGTCGAATTCTCCCAAAATCTGGTGACTCTCAAGAAGTGTTCAATGAAGATAAACATGTCGGACAGTTTGCGAGAATTCTAGGGACAGCACAATCACGAACATATGTTTTTTTAAGTTTAACTCCAATTGTCACACCTGTTTTTTCATCACAGGCTGGCGATTCTTTTCCTACGTCATCCGGTTGAAATGTAGTTCATCTACCTCAAAAGATTTTAAAAACCACACCAATTTTAAATTCTAGTGGAAATCTAAGAAAATCTGTCAGCAAAAATCTACAATATGAGCCCTTTTTCTTGCAATTTTAGGAAAAGTGAAGAGAGTTTTCTGATTTTTTTAAGGAACATAATTAATTTATAGATTCAAAAAAGATTATTGTGACGAAGCCATATATAAATAAAGAAATTTTAATGTTTATTCATATCTTTTAAAATTAAAATGATAAATAAAAAAAAAAACTTTTTTATAAATAAAACAGTTCTAAGAGAACTGTTAGATTATTAGAATTATTTTTTATGCCTATGAAAATACTCTTTTATGAATTTATATAGGAAATTTCTTTACAGTTTATTTTTTATGAAAAAAATAAGGTTTTTAGCTTTTAAAAAACTTTCGCAACTTTCTATTAATATGTTGTGAATTACAAAGACTGAAATTAATTTAATTAAAGTTTCATTTTGTCACGAATAAAATAATTCTAAGAAATTGTTAGAATTATTACAATTATTTTTATGCCTATAAAAATATTCCTTTATGAATTTATGAATGAATTTACACCGAAAATTTCTTTAAAGCTTATTTTTTTAAATGAGGTTTTAGCTTTTAAAAACAACGCGTGCGATGAATATATGTCGTAACTTACTCGCTTGATTTATGTCTTAACTTTATGTTGTGAATGACAAAGACATGAATTTCATTCAATCATTAAAGCTTCAATTAAATTTACTTATCTTTTGATACTAAAAAATACTTACTCTGAGGTGAAAAATTATATCTTTTGATTGTACGAATCCAAACATTAGATAATTCTTTATTTTTAGGAAAAGAAAATACATGAAATCTAGGGCCGTTTTTATAATTTCCTTTGCAAGTTGGTACAACACATCTATAAGGCATTGTTCTTGTATATAATTCAATAGTTAAAAGAAAATAAATAATTTAAAATACATCGTAAAAAATCTAATGCACACACGATACTCTTCTTGAAAGGCCTTCTCTTTCAGTGGTCTTTTTCGGTGGTCTCTTTTATGACTAAAAAGTTTTATTTATTCAGGGTCAAAACACACTCGCACTTTGAAAAATCTACTAAAATTCAATTAAGCAATGTAATTTAAAGAAACTTTTTGTGATTACAGAATTTAATCATGAAGGTTTATCAAAATAAATTAGTGGAAAAATTTTTACAACCTTGTTATTTAATTTTTGTTCCCATGAACTTTTTCTCAACTTTAAGGTACATTGAATGAAGATGGCAGTCGTCGTGATGTCGATCGGGAGTTTGTCCTTTTAGCCAAAATATTCGATGAGAACAAGAGCTGGTACATTCAAGAGAATTTCCAGAAGTGTGGGAATCCGGCCGCCTGCATCCGGGAACATATTGCTCATGACCCCGATCTGATCCAGTCAAACTTGATTTTTACTATTAATGGTTACACATTTGGAAATGGGCCGGCCTTCCCGACATGCACCAATGAACGAATCGCTTGGCACGTGATGTCCATGGGAAGTAATTCGGATTTACATTCAATACATTTTGATGGACAAGTCATTGATATCAATGGGTTAACGTAAGTAATATCATACAGCAATAAAATCTACTGGAAAGAGTATAATGCTGTACCAGTACGATGATAATCCAATCAGATACAGCTATTATAACATTTGTCAAATTAAAGTACTACCTCTGGTCCATTTGGGTACCTCGCATGGTGTAATGGTTAGCAAGCTAGGCTAAGACCATTTTTACTGTTTTGATTCTCACTAGGTGTCTTGGTGAAAAACTAGGCTATCACTACTTCTGTGTGGTATAATAGTTGGCAAGTTAGTCTAGCAGAGCATTATTAATGAGTTCGATTCTCAGTGGATGCCCCATACTTCCGATTCTAGCCAAAATAAACAATCTTTCGTGAGTTAACACTATTGAATAAGTTTCTAGATGTCCCATAATTGTTGCAAAAAACCACAACTATAGAGCGCTAATTGAGAAACAAACTAAGTAGAGTGTAGTCTCAGATGTGGTCAGAACGAAATTGAATATAACATTAGACTCTATGATTGATTCTAGCTCTTGACTTAGAATTCGGGGTAGCCGTTCTCCTAAAATAGCTGCCAACCTAGTCTAAAGAACTTACTATTGTCGCATTCGGAGTGTGTTTCCTTAGTTCTTGATCACAACAGCTGAAAGCCGTCGATTGTCGTTCCCGTCCGAGTGACTAAAGAAGCCGACAACCAAGCATTTATGGGGGGGGTCCACTTTATTTTAATTCTTCTTTTTCTATGAGTATATGTCATTTCGAAGAGGAGGAGAAACTCTTCATCAAAGTCATATTATTGTATCATCCTAACTGCCAAATAAAGTTATCGTCACACATTTCACTGTCTAAGACTACATTTTTCGGGGTGAAAAATATACGATTGATTTTTCTTTTATTTTTCAGGTTGGCAACCCTGATCGAAAATAAGCTGATCAATGTTGACACTGAACTTGAGTAAAAACATTCAGCTCGGGTTTGCCTTTCAGAATTTCTGTTCACCTGAGCAGTCTTAGATTATTACAAATGTGTTTGTTTAGGTATTTAACGAATATGACACACAATGAAATTAAATAGCTTGATGCAATCAACCAGTTTGGGACCAAAAAGAATATCTCTGTGTTAGTACAGTTCCCTTATTCCCATAATCATGTTCCAACAAGTCATAGGTTGGGACGAGTCAACCTGTTTCATGTTAGAACGTGATTATGGAACTCAAGTTAATGTCAGTTGAAAGCTATTTCAAGAAATGTCAAAAAATTTATAGGTATATGACTCCTCAAGAGAACTATTTTGAAGGGCATAAAGTATTTGGGTAAGTCAAAGGTTTTGCACTATTTTGCGACGAGTATATAACGTGACCGAAGCAGTTCAAGTCATAAAAAGTACTCGCTGTGGCTGGAACTAACGCAATAGTTGGTGCACTGACACGTTGTGTATTACTTCCCTCCGTACGTGATTTGAAAGCTGCACAGATGAACGTGCAAAATATTTTCATTTAGGAACTTATACTTTACGTGTTTGAACTGAGCCATAACGCCGCCGTGGAAGCAACTAAAACCATTTGTTGTGCGAAAAGTAATGATTGTGCAGTTGAACACAATTAGATGGTTCAAGAAATTTTGATGGTCAATGAGGCTTAAAGCCGTGGATTCCGAGGCCGTACCCTAAGCTCAGCATCTCACAGTTTAATGTAGTTCGTCACTTTCATGTCCTCACCAAAGCATGCAGAGCTGCCGAACTGTACCTCACGTTAACAAAATATTACAAAACTCGTACTTTAGTTATTTGTCTAAATCTAATAGATGAAGCTTGATGATTTTTATTACTTAGAATATTTGGACGATCTTCATAGTTTTACTTAAAATGTTACGACCGATACATTCTTCTTCATGTGTTTTATGTCGAACTCGGAAGCCCTACAGAAGTTCGAAATGAACTCCCTACTATTAATCCACGCTAGTAGATTGTTTTAATTCCGTAACCCATAACAGGGTACAAATGTTAAGCCAAGTAAGTATTCTTGTTATTTACTTGCGGTCGTGATTGCACCAGCAGCCTCTATATTATTTCATCGATGAGCACTTTTCAGGTAAACGACTATATCCGTTGCGCCATGAATCCTGCTGGACAATTCAGAGTGTATTTTAAGGACTTTTAAACCTAATGTCTCCATCAACCTATGAGAGACTACTCACCACAATTATGTATGATTTTTTACCTTAACTCGTATCGCATTTTTTGTGAGGAATAACAATGAAGAATATAATATAATAAGAAGGTAATACTCGGAATATTCTAAGTGATAAAAATCATCAAGCTCTATTTCTCAGAAATTTAGACAAATAATATCTAATCGGTACCGACCCGATATAATAAAACACCGGAAACAATTAGATAAACTTTATCAAAAATTAGCGTGAATGACGAATCACCTTACATTCCTGTGTAGATGCTTAAATCTCAAGCTAATTCCACCAGGCCTAACTGAAATTACCGGTTAATTCCAGAAGAGTACAATAGGTTGCAAAAAAAATTGGGCGTGAACTGGTCCCAGATAAACTACACAATAACTACTAGAGAAAATATCATTTACGGCCTGAATTCTCAAGCAATCTTGCCCCCGTTACTTGAAAGAATATCACTGATTGAAGAGAGAACCCAAATCCAACAATATCTGAACAAACTTAAAAGAAACAATTTTGTGAGGTCAAGTCGCGCCAAATTATCAAGTAAGAAAATATGAAAATACGAGGTAAGAAATCTTAAGCATATTAGGCACCAGTGGAAGCCATTGTTAAAATCAGTAAATACCAGCTAACAACCTCGGACGAGTCAGAGCTAAACAAGGGTCTCAACTTCGCCACGGGCATCAAGCAGATCTTCTATTTAGATTTGATTGCCCCAATCGAGGAGACAACCTTGAAAATTCCCAGGGCTGGAGCAGGTGAGCTAAAATGGAAAGTAAGATAAGCGCAAGATAAATCAAAGCCACCAAAACCAAACATCCCAAAGGAAGAAAGACTAGCCCTCAAATCGTTACAGAGTGATGAAAACATTATAATCCTACCATCATATACAAGCAATGCTACTGTAGTACTGGATAAAGTGGAATATTCCAAATAATTGGCATATTTGATAGACAGCGGTGGCTTCTGTAAAGTAAAAAAAAGACCCAACCATAAAGACGGAAATGAAGCTGTCACTGATCCTTAGTAAGAACAAAGATTTCATACCACAAATGAAATATAGACAACCACGCAACACTAAAGCAAGCTATCACACAAATATGGCATTCCATTAAGAACCATTGTCCGCAACAGAGGTTCACCATGTCACCCATTAAGCCGCTTCCCAGTGGAGATAGTCACCCTACTAACTGGTAAGTCCTCTTCAGATGTCAAGTACTTTGCCCACTTTGTGGGAAAAATCAAAAATCCCCTCATTCATTTCAACCAGATGGTGAGTCTAGATGTAGAAAGCCTATTCACGAAGGTGCCCCTGATGAGACACTAATAGAGGTACGGGACATGCTGGCTGCAAATCCCACGCTTAAAAATGCTCCTGTATCTAAATAGATAACCTGATGGAGATGTTGACCTTCATTGTGGAAACGACCTATTTCAGGATGAGGTCTGACTTATAACGACAAGAAGAAAAACTAGCTATGAGATCTCCGTGGTCGCCAGCATTAGCTAACGTATATATGGAATACCTCGAAAAAATGGTATTAGGATCTATATTACTAAAGCCATCATTGTGGCTTAGATACGTAAATGATACATTCATTCTCTGGCCTCATCGGGAAGATGTTCGAACACTACAGGATCATATGAATTCAATCAGACCATCTATACGGTTCATAATCGAGAAAGTACAAGACAACGAAGTATCCTTCCGAGATATATAGATAACTCGCACAGAGCAAGGATTCAGGTCATCTGTGTTTCAAAAATCCCATCTTCCCCGGACAGTATCTAAAGTTCAACTCTCACCATCCATATAATGAAAAGAAAGGAATTGTTCGTTGCCTATAACACCGAGTAAAAGTAGTGACAGCGATGCATATCAAGCAAAAATAAAGAGTTTAAGAGACAACCGCCATCACAACAACTTCCCAGAGAGCATAACATCGACTCCAAGAAATCTGAATCGAACGATAGTAAACAATACCCGAAAACTAACTGCAGCCTGTCTGCACTTAATTAAAGGCCTAGCCGATAAGTTTCAAAAGATATGTAGCCCATATGACATCAGGACGATATTTAGTAGTGGTACGACACTTCGAAATATCTCTTCCGAGTCAAGCCCCAAAAAGAATAACCAAGTATTGTATGTATTCCATCTCATGCAGTTGTGGTAAAGTATACAAAGGCGGCGCTTGCCGTCCACTAAAAGTAAGGCTAAAGGAGAATCGAAAAGCAATATGTCGAGGTCAAGTCGAAAAGTTGGATATAGCTGACCATATATGGAAAGAAAAGAGAAATCATCTGCCCTTATGGGATGAAACTATAATAGTAGAGGGAGAAGAACAGTGGAAAAGAAGATGTCTCAAAGAAGCAGAGCATATTTTGTGCTACAGTGACCTCTTGAGCAGACTAAATATAGAGATGAATACAATTAGAAAACCATTTACCAAAAATTCTTGATGAAAAAAAACTTGCAATATGAGCTCGGGTAAGGAATTGTACTTAATATTAGTGAGTAGTACCTCATAGGTTGATGGAGACGTTAGGTTTATAAATCCCCAAAATTCACTCTGAATTGTCCCGCCGGACTCAGCGCAACGGATATGGGCTGAAGGACGTATGGCCCGAAACGTTGTGAGTATAACAACGAAGATGAAGGCAATAATCTGAATAGTCTAACTGGGAAAAAAATGATAATTTAGTTGATAGTAAAACAATCGCACACTTAATCTCATGACTTTTTCGAAGAATGCATCCTTTAAGAAACAACCTGTATATTCATTTATCTTCTATTTTCTCTCTATGATAGATATAAACAATACTTTTTGATTTTCCTGATTTCCTTATTGTTTCGTTTCTGTCACAGTTTGGATATTCTTCGTGTGGCATCTGCCATGTTTTTATCTGGCATGATGACGACATCCATTTATCCCGGACGCTGGCTGATCAGCTGTGAAATTGCACACCATTACATGAGTATGTATATTTGATATCTTTTTTAATACCTGAATTATTGCAGACTTAGCAGTTGTTAATTACGAATTAAAAACAGCTAGGTAACGTGTCAATTCGCTTAATTTTGAAGATTTATTTTACTTAACTCATTTTTGTTTTATGTTCTATTTCGATCTGCTTTCATAGGCGGCATGGTGTCCTACCTCGATACGAGTACTTGTGGGTCCGGTTTGGTTTCCTCTCATCATTCGCAGGAAAATTACCATCCAGATCGTGTTTATTATCTGTCAGTTGAAGAAGTTATTTGGGATTACGCGCCTGCTGATCAAAATTTATTCACAGGTGGGCGATTGGATAAAAATGGAAGGTAAGAAAAACTTTTTTGTTATATTTTGTCTTTGAATCAATTCTCAGTATTTGTGATACGTTAATTATATTTTCTCTCATGAGATAAAGTAAAAATCTTAACAAAACTACGATTAAATTCATAAGTTTTTCAATTGACGCTTATTTATTTCTGAATTCCTTACTTTTGAGGAAAGTATGTAATGATATTAACAAAGTATCTAAAACAGTATAAGCACTCTTTTATTTACAAACTCGTATACTTCTCTAATCTCTGTAGAAATTGTTCATGCATAAGTCGATACTTCTATCCTTTATCAGAGTGCAGTATCTGTTTATGTAGAAATCCCATGGTTGTGGCAATATTTCGTCACGACATGAACAGTTTCGCCTTCTAAAGGCCTTAACATCAAATTGTATAGATTTTTTATGGCAAGAGTAATCGGTAGCAGGTTTTGAAGGAAACAGAACCAACCACAAGTCACTTCCTTAGAGAATAAAACAAAATCGAATTTCAAGAATACCTATGCTTATTTCTGGTTCATCCTGGCCACAGAGTGGGGCTGACACCTCGTTACATTGACCTGGGCTTGGACCTCTCACTATATTAACCCGACCGGTAGACGAAGTTTCTTATCCCATTCTGTCCGACGATTAACTCGAAGCTCTCCCGTGGGATTGGTGGCGGTTCGAATGTATATCCATTTCTGCTCCAGTATCCCGCTCGCCTATCGCCTGATTGCTTCCTTGAATCATTGCGATTCGTGTATCTGGAAAAGAAAACTATATTCCCCAGTATATCCCAACTTTTAAAAGCTTTACTCCCTTGACTACTGACCTCTAACTGTACTAGCGCCGACTTGGGTTTATAATGGACTTCAAAAAGTAATCTTTATCCTCATCGAGAAATTCTTTTTCTTTCTATTCTATTGTCAATTAAAACATCTCAACCTTCCTAACTAGTTTATCTATCCTTCGGATAATAGTATAGACACAAATCCATATATACATATATATATATATATATGTAAAGAAGACATGCAGAATACTACTGGAGAATTAAGGACAAACTCATAAGAGACGTTTTCATTCACATAGTCGTGCCAGTGTTGGCCGACCAGCAAGAACTTACCTACAACAGCTCTGTACTGATACAGGATGTAGGTTGGAAGACATGCTGGGACCGATAGATGTCTACTACACCGAGGTGTAGAGGAGGGCGCTACTCCCTTCGCTGGATTGCTCCACTTTACCCTTGTTACTTACATTATAATGCTGAGTGATAAGCAAGGTGGTATCAAGTACCATTTCTTGAGTCTTTGGTTTGACTCGCCTGGGATTGAGCCCTGGTCTTGTGGACCATTGGCGAACACTCTACTCATTAGACCAATGACCCGGTTAGTCTAATAAATAGTAAATATTAAACTGTGGAAGCGTGAAAATAGAATTGTAACTATGAATTTATTTGATTTTCAGAGGATGATGCCATATGTTTGTGAGAAAAAAATGAAACGCTATGCATTAAAATGATTCATCCCGAAATAATTTTTAGTTACTAATGCACTCGGACTATTGTTCCTATAGAATAGTTTTCTCCTCCAGATGTTTGTTTAATCTGGGAATTTCAAACCCAACCCTTCATTCAATCCACTCGGATCGATTGTTTCAATTGGGCCATCTTTGCTTAGATAATAATCTTATATCAGTTTATTTTTCTTCATTAGATCCTTCTTGAAATGTCGCTTTTAAAACTTTTCATTCACTATCTGACCCAGTGATTGAACTCCCATGTATTAGGTAACATGATACAATTTAACCAACACTTATATCCACAATGCCATTTTCTCGGAGGAAACAATACTGTACAGGATAATATAGAATTTGGATTAAAATTTCCCTAAGGTTACTGACTACGATAAACATCCGTTATAAAAAAAAATTATTTGTTGGCAGAAGAGTTCATCTTATTTGCCATACATACCAATATCTACCTCTGATGTTGTAGAACAATAAGAGGCATTTCAATTGGAATGATCATGTTATGAGCGAAATATGTTGGGTGTTGTTCATCGCGAAGTAAAATGCATCAGCAATGTCAGTGACTATGTGAGGAAAATAGTGATTTGTAATCGAAAACTTGCTCGACGGTTTGACTGTGCTCCCTTTGTCTGTCGTAGATTCTTTAAAAATAAGTTAAAGGTATTACTCATTTGTTTTTCGAAAATTATATATCATATATATATGTGTGTGTGTGTGTGTATATATATATATGTATACAGCGTGTCTGTAGTTATTATGCAAATCAGATAGACATCAATAACTCAAAACTTAGTTAAACATCCAACTAAATTTCAGACCATTTTTAATGGTTAGTTTTTGAGATAATTGAAATTTACGAAAATGGACTGATTGAAGTGACTGCGCAGATTAAGCATATATTAGCTGAAATCTGATAAAAACTAATTTTTTTGTTGTTTATAATATATGTTGAAAAATTAGTAAAGGGAAGGATCTAACAACTGAAAACAGAAACTAACAAAGTTATTCAGTAAGGGAAAGTTCCCAATGGAGAAAGAAGCTTTGCAGAGATCATCGAACGATAAAGAAGGCTGTTCAAAAAATAGCTGAGAACTCGAAACAAAGAAAAGGGCTTTAAAAACTTGTTTCCTTAAGATGAACTAAAGTGAGTTATAGTGAAGGAACCACTTTTGACTCGGATCTTTGAAAAGGCTGGAAATAGGGAGTTACAAAGGATAAAAGGTGTAAAATACTCTGTGAATTGAGATCTGTAAAAACAATTTCCAAAGCAACTCATCTCACTAAAGATCTACTACCTTGAAGTGACAAAATTGAGCCAAGAAATACAATACATGAAAATTGACATTTCTAAAATGAGTTCCATGGATGCATCTTAAGTGAGATTTGATTGACTCGATGTATAGTCCAAATGATAGATTTTTATCCAATTTAAACGTACCTGTGGCTAAAAGAAAACATCAAGGAGGCGATAGTGTGATGCTATGACTGGAATTTTCGAACAAAATAATATCAGACTAATGAACAGTGCTAACGACTGTAATTTTGTGGACCAGGCTTTTTTTGTATAGTACAAATCCAAGTTTCCCTAGTTTCAAAGTGAAGTGTTTATAAATGCACGACAATACTTTTCATGTATCGAAACTTACTCGTGAATTCTTTGAGTGTAAAAGATTCAGAGGAGAGAAGATAATGGAATGGTCACCATCAAGTCCTGATCTGAATCCGATCGAAAATCTATGGTCAGTCGAGAAGATGAAATTATATGAAGGAGGCAAACAATATAACTGCAGAGCAGACATATGGGAAGCAATTAAAACTACCATGTTGGAAATCAAACTTGCTGAAGTAAAGAAAATTAGAAACATCAATCGATAGCAGATTACTGGCAATTATTTTGAATAAGGGTCTCTATATTAAAATGTAAGGAATTAAAAGACTTATCACATGTGTTTGTTATTTTTTCTATAATAGATGTTGATCAATTTTTGATGATTTTATTACTTTTTTTTTAAGTAAAATCTGATCATTTTATTTTGCCTAATCACTTTTGACGGCAGTTTTTTTTTAGAATATATCAAATAACGCCAATATCTTCAATAAAATGAACTGATACAAACTAAAATATTAACTCTGACTTTTTTTCGTTATCTAAATCGATTGTAAAAATTTGACAATTTTTCAAATCCAAATTTGATTACTGAAATTTATGTAGTTTCCTTAATAACTTTAGAGAGAGCGTATATTCTTTAATGGAAGTGTAATGGTTTTCATCAAAGAAAATGGACTCGACGAGTTAAGTACAAATTTTAGGCAAGTCTGCGTTTCACTTTATGTTAATGGCCTTGGGAAACAACTATGGGTAACATAAGGCAAACTGGGCACCTGACCCTTGATTGGACAATCGGATTAGTAGAAGGAAAAACTTTGAATGTAGTTCGAAGAATCTTTTGTAAACAGGCGCACCATTCTATCGATATCAGCTTATCCCAAACTTTCGACTGGTTCTAGTCAAGCTTCTACCAAAATAAACTAATCTCTTGTGTAGCTTGTCCGACGGTATGTATATTCAACTTAAGTATTTGGCCCTCATACATAATGTTTCATGTCAGCGTCCATCCATCCATATATATATATATATATAATAGTAGAGTAAACTGGGATCTCTGGTCTTAGTAAGACAACTATTCAAAAGGAAAGAAAACTCTGAATTCAAACCTCCTACCAAGGTGACAATGTAACTTAATGCAGTGGAATGGCCAACCCAGGCAGTAGCACATTGTATTCTATGTCATTCTGAAAACTTTTGCAGAAACACTCATGACAAGTTGTATAACATCTTTCATCGGATTTGCGAAGAGATGAGACCTGTGACATAGACAACTGCTGCTCTTCGATGCAACTTTGCCCAGAACTATGCCGAGATTCAAGCCCAGATCCATGAGGACACGTGTGATTGACAGATGCCATGAAATAAGAATAAAAGATATTGTCATTTACAAGATTTTAACCGAGATCAGAAGTGAGATTGATTGATTGATTTTAATGCCTAAAGTTTAGTGCACACAATACATTCATATTTACTTTTTTGTGTAGTTTTTTCTTAAAATTCTTTTGCACACGGTCCTATCAAATGCGAATAATTCTTAAACAGATCGACTTGAGTTATAGATGGGAACCTAACGGATACTACCTCTCTGGGTCAGCATTGATCTGGAAATTATGAGGCCTCACTACAGCATGCTACCCAGGACTCCTTGGGGGGTTCTTGCCTTTCTACAGGGGATACAATCAGCATATTCTGAGCCCCGCCAATAGGTATACCAGGAGTCTCTCTCTCTCTCTCTCTCTCTCTCTATATATATATATATATATATATATATATATATATATATACTCAATTCTTTTCTATTTTATACTTTTCAGCGACTCCTATCAAGTTTACGCCGCACGTTTAGACAGAATTGGCCATCGCTACAAAAAGGCCCTCTATTTTGGGTACACAGATGCTACCTACACCCAGAAAATTATCCACGGTGAAGATTACCGCCATCTTGGCTTCCTTGGTCCCGTCATTCAGGCTGAGGAAGGTGAAACGATCAAGGTTCACTTACGTAACCTTGCATCAAGACCTTATTCTTTTGTACCCCACGGGACACATTATAGTAAATCAAATGAAGGATCCCTCTACCGAACCAATCTCAGACATGATTACAATCATCATCGTAGTCAAGGTATTGAAATCGACAAAAATTAATCACTTTTTTGTTTGCTTTGGGGGGAGTTCTTTTCTTGAATGTTATTAGAAACATTGAAAAATTCTGATTTATAAGTTTTTGATTTGTAAGTGAGAGCCTGAATGAAAGAGATAAACTTCATCAGTTATACCAAACAGAAAGCTCTGGTTCCCACCAGATCATTAAAGTTAAGCAGCAAAGTACCAACTCAGTACTTAGATGGGTGACTACTAAGAAATTAAAGGAACTGCAAGTAACCTAAGAACTATATGCCATTCTAAGCAAATTTACTGTCAACCGATGCTAAAAATGCCGATTTCCGCTAGATCACTGAAGTTAAGTAACGACAAACCTTCTCAATACTTAGATGGATGACTACTTACAAAGTGCAGATACTGCAAAAACCTTAAGGCCAATGAGCCTGTCAAAGCGAGCTTACGGTCAACACATGCTGAAAGCACCGGTTCCTGCTAGATAATCGAAGTTCTGCACCGAAGAACCAGCTCAATACTTGAATGATTGACCACTTAGGAAGTGCAGGTACTCTCTAACTAAAACAAATTGAATATGTGCATTACAACCGTATGTATATTCATGCAATTTTGTTTTCAGTTAGAGGGTTTCAATGCTTTCGGGTTTAGTAATAAATATTAATATCTGTTTTGATTGTATGCTTTTCAACTAAAGATAATAAAATTCTGGTATCTTTGATTAAAAGAGAATTAACATTCAATTTTTTCTAGTTAGTAGAAATCTACTTGTTTATAAGCAACATTGTATATTACTAACTTGCCGAACTACGCGTCAACGCTGGGTAAGATGTTAAGACTGACTGCAGCTGGTTATAATGTCATTAAAATGATTCCTTTACACACATGGGGAGTTGAGGTGTTTCCGTCTGAGTTAAGTTATTTGAAACAGCAGTACGTAAATAATCCTGAAAATATCTTAATGTTTTTAGATATCATCTTGTAAAGTTAAATTTGTTGTGAAAAAAATAAACGGAATTTTGTAGAGAAATATTTTACGCTTTGACACTTAAGAAATTTATTGATTTAAGCATTTTTTCTTTTTATCTGAATTGTTTGTTCAAAGAGATTATTCCATAGAATTGTATTACATCAACCAGGAGAACTACTTTTAAACCTAATTTGTAATGTTTAATTAAACATAGATATTCTTTCTGTAAAGAAATTCGTACATTTTGTTGCTTCATCTCTTCTCTTCTCCCCGCAGCAAAAGGCTGGGTTGTCTTTGGTCACGTGATCAATTTAAGAGAAGGAAAACCAGTTATCATATTTACCAACCCCTCCGCTCGAGCAGGATATGACACAAGGTCAATTTTTAAGCGGAGTTTAACAGGTTTCAATTCAGAGTTTTCCTTCTCCTAGACTAGTTGCCTCACCTAGGCTGAAGAAACCAGTCTGTCCTACTATTTACCCATAGCTGGAGGGAGAATAATTGGATTCATACCTTTCCCAAGGGTATTAGTGCTGTCCAGGAATTGAACTCGTGTCGCCATGTCCATTTCCTACGACGATAACCATTACACCACGGGCACCTCTAAAGGAAAACCAGTTATCCTCTGCTTAAAAAATTCGCCTTGTGTCGACCCTGCCCATGGCGTAGGGGGTTGGTAAAAGAACATCAAACTGTTTGGCCTATAGAGGGCAGACAAACTTTTCCCAGTTGTAGATACAGACATTAGCATGATTAAAATGTCGGATAGAGCAGGTATTTCAACAATCAAATTTGATTAATATCGGTACCATAAAAATAAACAGAACTTCTGTTACAACCTCATGTGTGTTTATTTTTTCTTATCATCTATTACGTTTAAGAAAACTTGAATAAGTAAAATGACTTTATTCGTTTGGCTTTTATCAAATCCTATCTTTCAGGGAGTGGCGCTCGTATAGCATATCCTGGTAAAACTGAAATATACACCTTCCAAGTACCTAAGCTTGGAGAACGAGATATGGACTGCAAAACATTTCCTTACCAATCTTCTGTAAATTTCATCAAGGATATCAATTCTGGCCTAGTTGGACCGCTTCTGTTTTGTAAGAAAGGAGTTCTTCATGGTGGAAAACCGGTAAGCTTTAGGATTTTTAAAAATCATCCACTTATAGATATTTTCCACTTCTTCCCGTAAGGAAATTGGGAAAAAAAAACAAGTTTATTGTTGGGAGGACCCGTACAGGTGGATAGCTCCAGAAATTGTTCAATTCTATAGGAATTTTTCTTGTCTCCGGCATAAGAGATTGACCCTGATACTATTCTGTCGGGATTCAGAATAGGATAACGGAACCCAGACACAGGATTTGGATTTTTTTTCATCTCCAGGCCTCAGGGATGAGAAGTGGTAAATCATCCCCTTTTCTTACTTAATTTTCTTTTTTCATTTTTTTTTTCACTCAAAAACCAAAGTTAACTAAACCAAATTTCTAATTCTTTTCTTTTATTAAAAGCAGCCGAAAATGTTGATATATTTCATGCGTGGCGTATGTCTTATCCACATCAACTCTTCCGTAGATTCCATGTTCAGTATCAAGAAAATCATTTACATGTTCTCATAAAATACTGTATTTTATAAGGTTAAAAGGAAATACCAGTCATTTTTGTCTGAATATGTAATTGACTTATGTTCAATACAAATTCAATCATTACTTTCTTAATTTGTAATGAGGTAATTATATTGAGACAAATTTGGAATGAGGTAATCATATGACAAACAAGGTAAAAAGAAAAATGTATTTCTTATAGACCAAAACAATTGTTTCGTAATTTTTTAATGGCGTAATTTCGTTAAGATGTCAAATTTTTAAAGCCCTGAGGGCAAAATTATTTGGTTTCGCGGCAACAAAATATGTCATTCTTAACAAATCAAATCAAAAGGCTCCTAATTTTCAATGAATTAATTTCAATATGAAGACAAATAATTAAAATCTCGTGTATAAAATTATTTGCCTTTCTTTAGCAAAAAAATAAATAAATAAAATGATGCCTTTTTAAATATCTGCATGAATAGGGCAGTGTTTCCTGTTCTGTAAATGCTGTAAAAATCTAAAAAGGTGATTATCTAACGGAGCAAGGTCATGAGAAAAGAATAAATCAGGTAAAACTTTCATAATTAAAAGACAAAATCTTTGTCTGTGTATTTTGCAATATGTGGTCTTCCGATTGATCAATGAAGCTTAATTGTACAACAAAGATTGATCTAGTTCTTCCAGCTGATAACAATATCGATCAGAATAAACTGTTTCATTATGATTCAATTTTCATTATAATTTAATAATTCATCACATAGTGATGAAGAATATTCTTCCTAGGTAGTTTGGTTGTGTAGTTGTTAATTGAAGAAACTACTGATCACCCAGGGTTGTTCTTTTTGTGCATTTTCGAAAATTTATAAAAGCGGGCAGGTTTTACGTTGATGAGTTTTATTATTTCGGATGTTTCTTTGTCAATGAATTTTTTTCGGTTCAATCATTTAATAAGTATATGATGTTTCGAGAATCATCGAAAGGGCCATTTGAAAGTTCTTGGTAGAATTACATATCATTTCATTGGTTTTTGGTAAAGATTAAATATCTATATATAATCTTGATGAGGCAAGATTATATATAAATATATAATTAGGTAAAGGATTGCTTATCATTATTATTAATAACTTTGACTCCTATTATCCTTCATCCTATCATTCATAATATTAGTAAAGATTATTATTATTATTATCATTAATATATATATATATATATATATATATATATATATATATATATATATATATATATATATATATATATATATCGGTAATTTCTTGAATAATTTGAATTTATCTAATTTTCAATTTAGAGCAAAACAAAAGACCATATGAAGCGTAGTTCCGACTTTTTATTAGCGCAAAGTGTAATGCAAACAACCTCACACAGAATTTGAATACGTCTCAACAAAGCCATTCTTCTTCGATAATAACTGTTATGACATAATCACCGACTACTTGTTTGCCGAACATAATTTTCCGAAAAACATCTTCGAGGCTGTTTCGGTTTTATTCTTTTACTTTTGGTTTTTTAAGGCTCACATTGACAGAAACTTTTTCTTGATGTTTTTCGTGGTGGATGAGAATTTATCATGGTATTTAGAAGATAACATCGCTCTGTATATTAGAGACAAACGTAACTTGGACAGAATGGAAGAAGATTTCATCCGATCAAATATCCTACACAGTAAGTATGTCTCTTTGATTCTGTTTCAATTGTTTCAACCTTTGAAGTTCAGTAGAGTAATAAACTTATGAATTAACAAAAGAACAGAAAATGAGTCGTAGTTTTAAATTGCAGAATTTTGTTGGTTGTGATCACAAAAGTCAACCAGTAAACAATCGCTAAAAGGATTCCGTACAATTTGGGGTTCTCTAAGTAGATTGATTGATTGGTTGATCTTAATGGTATGACAACTCGTCTATGGGTATTTTATGTCTAAATTTTTGGGAACATCGTTCATTGTGCATTTATATTTACATTTTTTGTGAAGTTGTTCCATAAGAAATTTTGTTTTGTTTTTGCAGACGGTCCGATCGAATACGATTAATTTTTAAACAGATTTATTTCACCTATAGATGAGACCCTGACAGGTACTACCACTCAAGGTCAGAGTGCAACTGGAAGTAATAGCATTGTTGAGATACTTCACGCTCCCAGATCTCCAGCACTAAAACATCACTATCAGATGCAGTTTAGTATCGTCTTCCCCAAAAAAACCTTTTTGCGAGGATCTTACCCATCTACAGGGAATAAAGTCAGCGTATTCTAAGCCCCGCCGACAAGGTGGTTACGAAGCTTAGCTTAGTTTGACACTGATCCAGAAATATTCGACACCCTGGGAGAATCGAACTTCAAATCGAATTCACTTGCATTGACTCAACAGACTAGCTCAAAACGATTTAGAGTTAATGATGGGCGAGGACGTTTTGATGTCAGTCCATTTGTCGACAGACGTCATGACGTTAAGAACAGCTTTGATGGAACAAAATTACATATTCTCTGTTAACTTACGGAAAGTGTTATAATTTTTTAACACAGTTTAAACAGTGAGACCTAATTTTGATCCTGATTTTATATCAAATTTTTCACATTTGTATATGCGAAAAATTTGATATAAAATCAAGATAAATGTGGTATTGAGATGCTTGGGATTGAGAAGATATATAGTCGAGTCCCAACTCACCAAGGACCAATATCATAAGCTAATTTACACATGCAGAAACATTTAATATATGCACAATATACATATAAGTAGTATTGAAATAATATACAAACATGTCCCAACACTTACAAATATGCACATAATGTTCTATGAACAAACAGTATGATGGCCAATTTACTCCTGAAAGTCTGTTCTTTGAATAGTAACAGTCGAGAATGGGTTTTTGGGACAGCCATGTGACACCCCACGAAACACTCAATTTCTCTAAAAGAAATGATTGTTTATAGACTCCCGATGGCGGTACTTGATTTTTAAAGAATTTCTGATTAAAAAGTAAGCATACTTTTTAAACAAGAAATGAAAGATAATGAATATCGTGTTGTATTTATTATAAAGTAAATAACGGTTTCCTTTATTTGATTTTTTTTTTCAAACAAGTAGTATATTTCTTTTAAAAATATTATTAATTTCTTAACCGAATCTTAACGCAATTATTTTAAACACAGAACCAAACAATTAAAACACCGATAATTGTTTGTTTGTTTGTTTGTTTGCTTATTTTTTTTTTTATTTTTCATTTTATTCATTTCATTTTTTTTAAATATTTTTACGATAGAAAATCAGAAATTGAATGTCAAATTATAGATTTAAATAATTATTGAAAAACAATAAAATGTTCAGTAACCACCACATCTACGATCGAATTAATATATTAATAGACTTTCTTTTAAAAATAACTAGCAGAAATGTTTGAAATCCTCCTCGAAATACCATACTCAAGAAAAAATTCCTTTTACAAGATAATTCCTTAAATAAAAGTCAGTTTATCTTTTTAAGGCAAAGAAACTCTGTAAAGTTTAAACTATATTAATGTTTCTTTAAATGATCAAATTTCAACCAGCAAAATAAAACACATTTCTTTGTCAACTTTTTGCTTTTGCTTTTACTTTGTAGACTTTTCACTCGTACTAATTTAGTCACTGTAAAAAAATTTTTAAGACTTTTTTTTATACCAAAACGTCCCTCGCCAAACGACCCAACGTCTGCGTTCAATTGGTAGCAGCAAGTCCCATCCCCCTAAAAGAAATAAAATAGCTTGAGATAGAGTCTGTAATAGTTCTATCTAGTCAATAAAAGTAGGGGTTTTCTTCTTCTAACAAAACTATTAATAGCATAAAAAATACAGAGATCTGAATGCGCAATATACTTGACTGTTGAATAAGAGATTGTTAGTTTTATTCAAAGTGAATGCAAATCACAATTACATTGATTATCATCTAATGGAGCCTTTACGATTTATCTCTTAGATATAAAGTTTACTAAAATTAAGTGAACCAAAAAGAAATAATCTACCTTTAACTTAACTGTCCCTTTCCGCCCAAATATAAATTATGGGGTTACACACACACACACACTCTCTCTCTCTCTCTCTCTCTCTCTCTCTCTCTCTCTCTCTCTCTCTCTCTCTCAATTTTCCTAAACACTATGGCAACTCCGAATGTCACTTCCCAGTCGTCGTTTGAAAAATTCATCTTTCAGGAAAGCCCAGAAAATCCTACTGTAGCACTGTATAATATACATCTCAGTGGATTTCTTCCAGTCCAAAGGAAGCCACTTTACGGGCCCTAGTTAAAGTATGTCATTAAAGAAAATGCACATTTCTAAAACTCGTAGAAGACAATAGAAATTATCTTAGTGCCTGAAAATCCTTGCCAAGTATTTGGTGCAATTTTTAAATCAAAATATTTATAAATAGGATTAGTATAAGGCTTTTTGGGGCTTAATCAAAGTTGCAGCGGACAAAATACATAGTAAAATGAAGAAATAAAGAAAATGTATTCTCATTCAAATATATCAATGAAGAACTATATTTTTAGCTTTGCCAAATTTTTTAGTCAATTAAAATATTTTTAAACTTCGGTATAATAATAATTTGACCCTTTCGCAAGTACATTTTCAAAATTTCCCCGCCTCCCAGCCAAAACAACGGTTTCAAAAAATGGTATTCAAAAACTTACTATGAATGTTATCATTAAAAATGAAACATTTTTTTGAATAGATTTTATTTTTTCAAGGTTCTTCTTATCGTTCTATATGAAATCAGCAAGTGGAAAATACAGACCAGCAAACAGAATCTCAAAGGGAATTCGACTATATTAGCATATAGTAGAGTGATAAAAATTCTAGTTTATTTGCATACGGTGCACATTTAGAAATTCGACAAAAAGTGTTAAACAGTTATATCTTTAATAAAATTGAAGCTGGCTGTTTGTTTTTATGTTATTTTTGTTTATGTTTTCATTTTTGTTTTATCCCCCCCCTCTCTCTCTCTCTCTCTCTCTCTCTCTCTCTCTCTCTCCCAATCAATCAATCAATCAATTAAATATCTAATTGGAATATTTTTATATTCTCAGTAATCAATGGTTATGGGTACGGCAATTTGTTGGGCTTGGACATGTGCGTAGGGGAACGAGTTATGTGGCATATATTTAGTGTCGGCAGTGAATTCGATGTCCACACCGTCTATTTCCATGGACATACATTCTACAGAAATGCACAACACAATGATGCTGAAGAGCTTTCTCCGCAGATGTCGCAAACTCTTGTCATGAACGTCTACAATCCGGGTAAGTTATGTGTTCTTCCTCTTATATACATATTTCTTTTCTGTTATTTATTCATTTTATTATTCTCCACTAGTTTCAATCTTAGGTCATTGTCAGGAGGAAAATATAGTTTTAAAGTTTTTAAAGGAGTTGATATGCAGTCAGATAAGCGTCGAAATTGCAATAGTGACGTAGCATATCCATTCGTTGTATGACAATTTTTCTGATATGCACTAGTTTTGAACTGACATTCGTATGGTCTCTGCTATCGCGGACACCTTGCACTGAATTCTCTTTTTAGAAAATAAACTGTTATGCGACATAGTTCTTGACCCAGAGCATGGCAACAGATTTCTTGTTTGAGGTCAATCAGTGGGCTGACCTTCATTGAAAGCAGGTCACAGGGACTGGACGAAACTCGCAACTCTGCTAAACTAGACTCGTCTCAGGGGAACCTGTAACAGACATTGGCATTTTAACATGAAGATTGATGATTGAATGAAGAGATCCATGTGGCAAAAACTCACGTGTTCACCAACAGAAAGGCAAATTAGGGACCACCATTTGGTGCCATGATACCCATCGAAAGACACACGTGAAAATGCCCGGGATGGAAAAGTAATAACATGACCAACTTATTCTCTGTTGACACTCAACTTATTTCTCAAATGAAGAAACCAGGAGAAAAAAGGGAAAAGAAGAGAAAATTCTAAAATACACACTGAATTAATCAAGTACTACATTGTTGACGAGCAAAGAATAAACAACTTTTGAAAGATGAAATTTAGAGACCCTTCCGCTGACCAGTAAAAGAAAATAAAGGAAGTAAAGATAAAAAGGAAAGAAAAGAGAATAGAAAAGAAAGACTTTTATGAAATCTCCATTGAAATAAGTAAAGACTATGAATATCTCCTTTACTCTAATAATATTCTTATTATACATATTTGAAGCTGTTACATACATATTGCACGCATCATTACAACACAAGTATTTGAATTGTTTGTGATATTCATGTTTAATCCTCTTTATTCTTCTATTTTCATTCGCATTTGGACAAAAAAAAATTGTTGATTGATAAGTTTGTCAAATTGTCTTCGGCTTATATTATTTTAGAGATTTCTCGCCTCATTTTTATTCTGAATATATCACTGATTCTGCGGACTGTCGAAATAATATGCATGCGAACGATATTCTTACTTAATATATTATTGACCCATTTGAGCCGTATTTATTATTACGGGCAGGGTCAGGGATAAAATGTCGTAAAATAAATGGGAACCTCGTATGGGAACAAGAAACTTATCAGCATTTTTACTTTAATCTCGTTCACCTATTCTAACAACCGTCCGGTCCGTAACAATGCGTTTGTTAAACAATTCAAATTAACCGTGACACCTTGGTGTGTTTATGTAGATGTTTATGTGTCACCCCACTCTGTCTATCCTATTTCAAAGCAGTTCTTTGAGGATCTTTCAGCTTGATATTAAAACCATTTGAGTCAGTGTTCGAAGACACTTAATTTATCTTCGTGTATTTCTATTTCCGCCGTAATATTATCTAATGGGTTTTTGAGGGGTTTTTTCATTCTTTCTAGAATGCTGAACTTTGCATCTCTATTAAAATTATGACCATCTGAGCGTAATTGTTGTACAAGTATTAATTTATTGTAATCCATAGATTTGATTCCGTATCTTTAATTATTTCGTCAAAAGTAAAATGGCCATTTTGACTTGCTTTTATATTGTTTTGTAACAGTGTGGATAGCCCAGGAAATAAAATACATTTTTGCCTCTGCAATTAGATTCGTGGTGTACTTTTAAAATCTTTTTAGCAGTGAAGCCAATGAATAAATTGGTTGAAATGAGATGTTTGCTGCATAAGTTGTTCTTAATATTACATGATTGGAAAAATTTAGAGGGTTTTATGATTGCCACCTCGAATTTGAATATGGCCATCGCATAAATTTTTTAACCATTCCATGATATAAGGCAATAAATGTGACTGAAGTTTTTTTTATACTGGGGAAAGATGGTGAACTGAGCCACTCCTACACTCGATGCTTCAATAATGTATCTAAAAAAGAAAACCTGGCCAACGTCATGGAATATTATTAAAACAATAGGTTTTACATGAAAGTAACCTTCTCTTAGATGAATGCCTTTATAAAAGCTTAAGGGCATCACTCCCGTTTTGTATCACGGTGTCATTCTTCTAGATAAATGATTTATCGAAAACCTTATTTCTATCACGGCCTGAAAGAGCTGGATAGCAATAGATGCACTCTCAGACAAGTTTTATCTTTCATCCAACCGAATGTCTTGAAAACACTACACAGCTGGTAAGTATAGTGAACGAATTAGGTCATTTGCTAACCACTCAACCATACGGCAAATAGTACTGGATTACATGGTACCAATGACACTCTTCAAGTGACCTGATTATATATATATGTGTGTATGTGTGTGCGCACACCCGCGCATGCGCTCGTGCATATGTGCGTACTTACGCACAAATAAATGTATGTGGTACATGTCCTCTGACTTCTTCACTTTTTAAAAGGCTGTTACTATTTCTAACCCAAGAGTTTTATTTTAAAAAATACAAAAAAAAAACTCGTGTGTCTTGATTTCTAAAAATAACTTTTCCCTATTTTACCGTTAAAAGCTAGTTGATCTGAGTATACCAGCTATTCCCCGTCCTAGAAAGAGGCCAAAAGTCGAAGATGACAGAGAGATTCTCCAGCCTTTGAACAAAAAAATATCAACTATATGGACTCAACTACATCTTATTTTTTCTTCGATTTGGAGAAGACATATGACATCACCAGGAAGTATGCCATCGTGAGCAACCGAACATGGTCTGGGCCTGAGAAGAAGAAAGTTACTCTTCATAAAAACCTTTCTATCTCAAAGAAACTTCAAAGTCCATATGAGATCCACTCTTTCTGACTTCCAAAATCAAAAGGAAGGCATTTCTCACGGAAATGTCCAATCCACATCTCTCTTTCCCAAAACAATACCGTTAAATGCCTGCGTCCTTCAATCGATTTCATCTTCGCTTGTTTGATGGTGTCCACTTCCAATATTCCCAAGTATCTTTTTCTCTGAGTGTTCTGATTTTTCCCTTGATTTGGTAGTTCTATTCCTTCTGTCATTTGTCGTTTTCCGCCATTCATTATTAGCATGGCACATTCTATTCCTACATCGTCACTGTATATTCTTAATGCCAGTATTGGGGTTTCCAGTTTTTTGAATTTTCAGCAGACAAATTGATTTTGTCCATGTACATAAGATGAGTAATCTTTTCTTGCAATTTATGAAGTTTGTATCCGCCTATGCATTTCCTAAGAATGTGATTCAGTGGAATCATCGCTATTACAAATACTAACGGTGACTGCTCCTCTGCCTGAAAGATCCTTCTCTGGATTTTCACCTCAGCTAAGCTTTTTCCTCTTGCAGTCTATTCCACTCTACAGTTTTCCATAGTATTTTCGATAAACTTTATGACTTCGTCGGATATATCATACATTTTCAGACAGTCTATTATTCAGTTTTGCAGGACCATATCAGATGTCTTTTTGTCGTCAATCCACGCCATTATTATTATTATTATTATTATTATTATTATTATTATTATTATTATTTCACTCCTTAAGTGTTTTTCACTCTATATTTAACTTGAGGTTTTCCACTGGAGTCTGAGTGACAGTAAGACTCCTCAGGTCATTTGGATTCTTCTGAGTATTCTAGCTGATCTTAACAATTCTGTGGTCTATATGGTCTCGATTTTTCTTCTGATTTTCAATTCCATCTGCCTCCTTTCCAAGCTATCGGAGACCGTTCCAAGCGCTCTAAAAATAATTTGTATCACCGTCACCTTCATTTTCCGCAGCTTTTTCAGCTCCCTCACAAAAGAATTGGTCTATCTTTTTGTTTTCTTTTATTTTCACTCTATGGTTCACTTAAACGGCAAAATCCACTAGATGACAAGTATTTTTCTTGTTAATCAAAACTAGGTCTGGTCCTCTGGCAGGGATTAGATGATTCGTTTGTATCTCAAAATCCAGGAAAATTTTATGCTTCTCATTTTCTTGGACTAATTCTAGTTTGTGAATTTACCATTTGTTAGTATAGTCAAATTTTAATCTCTTGCAAAATTATAAGTGGATCACTTTTCCAATCCCTTCATACCAAGTTTTATACTCTTTTTGTGTTAGTTTGCTGCATTCACTTATGGGATTAAGTCTTCTCGTCTGCAATCTAGCCAGTTTGTTGGTTTAAGTGTTCGTAAAGTTGTTTTTTTCTCCATTTCTGCTTTCTAGATTTTGTTGTTTTTCTATTTCTTCATAGGTTGTCATTGCTGTTACTTTGCTCTTTTTAGTGCATTTTCTTTCTACGAAATCCTCAATGAGAACGAGTCTTTATCCTCTTTTTTCTAGACTCATATCTATGATATCACTTGGATGAGATATCTTGTGTATAGTCATCGATTTCCTTGTCCTTGTCTATTTTAAGAATGTCCCAGCCTATCTTACCAGAGGGACTGCCCAGGTGTTTATTCCTTTGATGAGATTTCTGTTGAAGAGCCAAGTTTCCAGAAGTTTACTTGTTCTTCTGTGATACTATTTCCTTACTTATACTCTCATCTCTTTTTAATGGATGGTGACCATTTCCACTATTCCCAAGCACTTGTAATTTTTCTTCTCTCGAAGTGTTCTTAGATTCTCCTGATGTGATAATTCTGTTCTTTTCACTGATACTCTTTTCCCTTTTTCTAATCATATTTTTCAATTCGAATTCCATTCCTATACAGTGTAACACAGTTGCCATCATGGTTAATCATTTTATTATCAAGTTTAGTTGGGCTGCGAGTTTTTCAGTTAGCTGTTAAGTTAGCTAAAATCTTTGAGCGGAAATGGAAATCAAATTGGTAAGTTTAAGCAAAGATACCAATGATCAACACAGGAAAACCAAAATGTAAACAAAATGGATTCATGTCTTGTCACAGGTTTGATTGGGGAAATGAAAACAGTGAATTTGGGACACATGAGAGATGATGCAATAATTTAACAAAATGACATCACCCTACCGATATCCTGAATTTATATATATATATATAAATTAGTAAATTTTGAAAAAGCAGTCAGTTAGTCAGTCAGTCACTTATCAGTTAGAAATTTGCGTTCAGAGAGTTCGGTGGGGCTGTGGGGTCGTGTCTCTTTGTGTCTGTTCATAGACCCTTACAGATTTTCTCTCTGTCTGTCTGTCTGTCTGTCTGTCTCTCTCTCTCTCTCTCTCTCTCCGATGCAACAGTATGCAGTCTGAACATCAAACAATAAATGATTGTTAATTGTTGACGGAGAGTTCTTCTTGTTTTTGAGTTGCCAATACCCAGGCAACTTTGTTCCGACAGATCACCCCGACCGTCCGAAGAAGTTCCGGATGGATTGTGTCATTCCCTACATGTGGATCTTTCAAACAGCGTGACCACAGAAAAGATTCCATCAGGCGCCGTTACCAAGATTTGACCCAGAAAATCCACGACACAGCCAGACGCAGGATTCGACCCTAAAAACCCACGGCGCAGCCATTAACAAAACCCACGATTAAGTGATGGTACTACATTTGGTGCCATCCAAAAATATTAAGCATATTGTTTGGTATGAGTAACCAGAGCAAACTATAGTGCTGCATTAGGCGCCGTTACCAGGATAAGACCAAAGTACGGTGACAACTATAGTACTCCATTTGGCACCGTTACTAGGATTCGACCCAGAGAGATCCCCACGGCACATCCACATCAAAATTTCAACATAGAGATCTTGACAGTGTATTTGCATCACATTATGTGCCAGGAAATAACCCTGAACAAAAAGTTCCACAGAATTTTTTTTTTAATCCAGCATCTTGAAAGCCCACAGCACAGATATGCCAGCAAGATGTGGCTTATTTAAAACCTGAATGTTAAAAAGTGGAAAATCAAAGCGGCAGAGACAAAAAAAGAGAAAAATGAAAAAATAAAATAACGAAGAAAAACAAAGAAAAGAAAAATATATAAAAAGAACTGAACTCCATAAACGAAATTAAAAAAAAAAACAAGCAGAAGCACTCCGCAACCTACGAAGGAAAAAAAAAGAACTTTGCTAACTGACCACAAACAAAAAGAGAAAGAAACAGTAAAATAAGAAAGAGAGATTTTAAAAAAATGGTACGGGTAACCGAACTAAACTATAGTGTTATATTTGGCACCATCCCCAAGATAAGGGCTCTAATAGGTCAAACCATAATACTATATTTGGTACTGTTCCAGGATAAAGGCCCAGATGGTGCAGACTATAGTATTATAACAGGGTGCAGAGGCAAAATTTGGAATATTCTAGCATAATAATGAACGTCTGTATTGTAAAACAAGACTAATTTCAATTTTGAAAAAGGATCAGACAGAAAACAGTAAATTTACTCAATATGGCCATCATCCAGCTATTATATTTCTGTTCGGGTCCCTAAGGGTATGCCAATTTTACCATGGATTAGTTTTTCTCTAGTATACATTAGATCGCTTAGTTCGATGACGTTGTCCGTTGCATCATTTTTTTTACTAATTTAGATTTTCAGTTTCTACCTCGACTGTATTCCAATCCTGATTCCTTGGGGATGGTAATGTAATCTTCTGTTTGGTCAAATGATTTCTTTATTTAGTCTACATTATTTCTTTTATCTTGTGTTAACATTAATGCTGGGTTCTGTGATATTTTGGTTTGTAACATTTTGTTTTAGCTTGTTTAGAGGGCTCTTCTTATGCATATTCTTTACGACTTGTCGACATATTTCTAGTATCACGCCTTTCTTTGAAATTATCTTCACTTGCTCGGCAAGTCTTTGTCTTGTTATACTGAATACAGTGGATTTTACCAAAATTTCGATCATCCTTTTTCCATAATTTCTTTGTGCAAGGCTGCTTTTGAAATGATCGTGGATTAACTTTTTGTCTTCCTTTGTCCATTAGTCTCTCTCTCTCTCTCTCTCTCTCTCTCTCTCTCTCTCTCTCTCTCTCTCTCTCTCTCTGAATAATTCTTGCTTTGGTCTTTGTGTAACTTAAATTAGAACAGCCAACATTCACAGGATGTCAGGTTTTCCATGTGGACTGTTAAGGGAGTACCTGCTGATCATGACACCCATATCTGTCATCTAAGTCCCTCTTTTATCAGTATTGGTGCTTGACATTTTTCAGGGGTAGTATATTGTGGTTTTACCAGAATAATGAATTGATTATTATCTGTACTCCTGCCAGAGATGTGACCTGGTATTCTGAGGAAGAACTACCTTCGACGAGCACAAAAAATTGAATTTTAAGTTTTAACTTAGTCAAATTTCAACTACCAGGTTTTGTAGGTAAACTTGTGTCTTTATTTCTGCAGCTATTTTTTCTTCTATTGGGTTGTTACTGTTACCAATATTTAGACACTTGCTCACCAGATTTGGGGATTGAAACCCTCACCAACTCAAATCATTTGAAAATTCAAACAGCTATGCTTCTCTGTTTATATTCTTAAGAGAAAAAAGTATATATATTTAACACCAGTAGTAAATGAGTTTGGCATAAAAGCCCAGCTACATGATTGGGGGCCTTTTTTTCTTTTATCTTCTTAGAAAAAAATTTCAGATTTTTATCACTAAATTTTTTTCAATAACTCAGTACATATAGAGAAATATACATGTATACATAAGCACATATTCATACACATCAAGCAAGAAAAATAGAAAGTCCGACAGCTTCTTACCTGCTTCAATAAATTTTCCACAAATGTAAACACTTATTGCACTTCGCTAACTCATTTCATCAGAAAGTTAAAATAGCTATACATGTCCATTAAGTTTCTTTAAAAATAAGATTTTATCTATTCGTTTTAAACGCCACTGATTAATGAGTTTTGCATAAAAGTCCAACGTCATGATTGGAGTAGCTTTTCTTTCTTTTTTTATTAGATTCTTACTCTTTATTATTATTATCATTATTATTATTATTATTTACTCTTTTGAAAGTTTTTCAAACCAGCTAACGCTAGTGGTTTTTCACTGGAGTTTGAGTGACAGTCTCGTCAAGTCTCCAGATCTCTTCTCAGAATCCTGGCCGATCTTGATAATATTGTCGTCAGGATAGTCTCTACTTTTCCCTTTATTTCCAAGTCCTTCAGTCCCTTTACCAGTCCTTAAGATATTGTCCCTGTACAACAAACACAATTATTATCACCGTCACCTTCATGTTCAATAGTTTGTTTTTAGTTCTTTAGCAAAGTCCTGGCACTTCTCTCCATTTCTGCTTTCTTTTATTTTTACTCTCTGGTCTGTCGGGACGGCAAAGTTCACTATTCGGCAGGTTCTCTTTTTCTTTTCTTTTTTTTTTTTTTTTTTTTTTGTTGACTATCACTAGGTATGGTCGTCTGGTCGATATAAGGTGATCCGTTTGTATCTCAAAATCCCAGAGAATTTTGTACGTCTCATTCTCAAGGACGGATTCTGGTTGGTGCATGTACCGCTTTTGCGTATGGTAAAATTTATTTTTTAACACAACTCCCTGTGCATCACCTTCCCCACCCAGTTGTGTCGAGTCTTATACTCTTTTTGCGCTGATTTACTGTATTTGCTTATTATATGATTGTTTCGTGCTGTCTCAATCACCATATAACCTACATTTACTTCTTATATTTTGTTTATTTTTAGTTTGACATTGTCCGTATGGCGTTGTTTTGTGCTGCTATTAGATAAGATTCAGTTTATCTCTTAAGGTTTCCATTTCTTAGCCATATCCAAGTCTTCTCGTTTGAGATTTCGCTTGTTTGTCGTTTGAAATATTCATAAAATTGTGTTTCTTCCCATTTTTTCTTTCTAGTTTCTGTTGATCCTTATTGTTTGTGTTGTTTCTTATCATTGTAATCAGACTTTTTTTTTCTCTCTTTTTTGTGTAGTCTTTTCGATGTGTCGACGCTATTTTCAATGCTAGCATATCCTCTTCCTCCTTCCTTTTTTGACACATATAGTCTATCTATATCATCTCTGGGATGTAAGGCCTTATGCATCGTCATGAGTTTTCCTGTTATCTCGTTCATTTTTTAAAGTTCTTCCCTCGTCCACTTTAAGAATGGTCCGGAGTATCTTACGAGGGACACAGCCCAAGTGTTTATCCCTTTGATGAGATTTCTGCTATATATTCTAGTTTCTAGTTTTTGTTCTCCTGAAGTATTCTATTTACTTTTTTCTTTCATCGCCACTTTGTTGATGGAGTCCGCTTTCAATATTCGTAAGTATTAATAAGTTTCTTTTTCTCCGAGCGTTCTGATTTTTTCTTGATTTAGTAGTTCTGTTCCTTCTGTCATTTGCCGTTTTCTGCTTTTCATTATTAGCACGACACATTTTTCTATGCCAAATTCCATTCTTATATCGTCACTGTATATCCTCTCTGCCAGTATTGGGGTTTCCAATTTTTTTCATTTTTAGCAAACAATTTGATGTTGTCCATATCCATTAGATGGTTAATCTTTTCTTACAATTTATGAAGTTTGTATCTGCCTGTGCATTTCCCAAGAATGTGCTTTAGTGGCATTATTGCTATTACAAATAGTAAAAGTGATAGCACATCTCCTTGGAAGATCCCTCTTTGGATTATTACCTCAGCTAAGCTTTTTCCTCCCGCTGTCAGTTCCACTCTCCAGTTTTTCATGGTTTTCTCGATATTATTATTATCATTTCAGGCATATGGGCTCTTGTTTGTCGTACTATCGTGCATTATCAAACTGGAATGCTTGCACTTTACAATGTGAAACAATGTGGTGCTCATAACATAGAGTTCAACTTGAGACCTGCCCCAAAACTAACGAGACGGGTTCGGCATTATTACATTGCTGCTGAAGAGACTTTGTGGCAATATACACCTTTGAAACGAAGTCTCATTTCTGGCGAAGAAATAACAGAAGAGCATCCGTAAGTAAAAAATAATTATCATTTCAATCAGGAAAACAAAGATAAATATTCAACTAAATTTTAAGTAGATCTATTTAAATTACAATTATCCTAAAATCTCCGTTGATAATTGGAAACAATTTGTCCATTTTCTAAAGACGACCAACTGGCTTCACGCAGCACTAATTTGATAAGCATAATTACTGGGACTACGAAAAGGTTTTAAAATAAAAGTATCATGTTCCTTAAGGTAAAAATGTCATCTGTAATCAAAATCTTGAGTATAAACTAAAATCATCTAGTGGTAATAATTGAGAAAGGTTTGTTTTTCTTTGCTCTATAGACGGTCAAGTGGATTAAAGTAGAAATATCAAATTTGGTATGGATTCTTATTGGATTCAGGTTTTAAAAAAACACGTTCCTCAGTGATCTCCAACAATAGTTAATAAACAGTGGGATAACATGTTGCTGCAAGGTGTAAAAAATCTCATTATAATTTGAATTTCTAAATTTTAAAAGCAAAATTATTTGTTCTAAAATAATCATTAATATATTCATTAGTTGATAGGTCGTCCCAAAAATATAATCATGTAGCATACTAAAAATAAGTACAGCATCTTTATACAGGTTGTTTCAGAAAAATATATTTCATTTCCTTTTGAAATGGCCGCCACGTGTGTCATGTCAGAGGCGGTGCATATATTGAAAACTTGTGAAATTGTTCATGAAATCAACATACCTTTAAATTTCTCATTCAATTTTGATGAATAAATCTTATTCTGCTCAATATTAATCCTGTTTAGTTTCATTTGCTGAGACAATATAGTTACTCTAATACTTACATCTCAAATGATAGCGACCATTTCAAAATGAAAAATCAATTTTTCTTAAACATTCTATATCATTATCCAAAATCAATGCAGTTGTGTTTTTTTATTTTTGGTTAGAGAGTTTTGATACTGAAATTTAGTAATAAATACTACCTAATGATATCAGTTTTGATTGTACAATATTCAACAAAAAATAAAATCTTGATATCTTTATTTTTGAAGAAAATTAACTTTTAAAAATTGTTGGATATTTATTATTGGCAATACTATACATAAATAGATTGCATTTTATATATGTGTATAACATGTATTTTGATCTATGTTTTATTCATTTGTGAAAGTGAAGAGTATATTTACATTCGTGGTGGAAAAGACTTTATTGGCGACATCTACAAGAAAGCAATATTCCGTGAGTACACCGATTCAACTTTCACAAAAGCAGTTGAAAGAGACAGTCACAACATTCATCTTGGCATCCTCGGCCCTTTCATAAAGGCAGAGGTTGGAGACACCATCAAAGTACATTTTATGAACAGAGCTTCTCGACCTTATTCCATGCACCCTCAAGGAGTACACTACGACAAACAAAACGAAGGTCAGATCTACCTCGACGGTCATCCTAATAAAAAAAGTGGCCGAGTACCACCAGGGGAAACCTTCGAATACACGTGGAATGTGCTAGAGTCTTCGGGGCCCGGACCCGGTGAGACTAACTGCATTCCTTGGATGTATTATTCATCACAAGAGCCAATAAGAGACCCTTATGCAGGATTAGTGGGTCCACTTGTTATTTGCAGGAAAGGCTTTCTTGATGAAAGAGACTTCCGGAAAGACGTTGATAAAGAATTTGCTTTGTTCCTCTTCGTCATGGATGAAAACATGAGCTGGTATTTATCAGAAAACATTGCTAAATTTGCACCTGCACGTCTCAACACTTCTTTTGCAACAGATGCAACATTTTATCAAAGTAAGTAAATCTTTTGATTAAAATTCAGATGAGGTAATAATGCCTTTTTAACAGAAAAAAAATTATGTTCATGTCACACATTTAACCCCTTTGCCATTTGAGTAGAAGGAAAACTTAGTGAATTTGATATACTCAAGTAATGAGAAACTTTTTAAGACTAATTGTTCCCCTCAAAAACAAGGAGTCGTTCATTATACGAGATTATTTTTGAAATGTAGAAGCTTACCTTGTTTCTTGGCCTAAGCTTGCTGTAACTTCGATCCAAATTGTCCCCACCAACATAACTAATAGCATTTGTTTAGGTATAGGTTAAGATAATAAAGTTTTTATTCAACATTGTTTACTATCTATAATACCTTTGCAATAAAATATGTACAAATATAAAAAATAGTAAACATAAAAATTTCATTATCTTGGTATATCCCAGTAAATACGGTGGGCTACATCAAGGGATGTACTACATTATTGCATTGATTTTGATTATATTAAAGTAATTTTAAAAATATAAATTTGGCGAAATCAGACCAAGGGCCTCAAACCCAATATGAAAAAAACACTATGTTTCGCAAGCCCGGTTAGAGCTATCATGACTGAATAAAAAGTGTAATACCCTGACAAGCAGCAGTGTAATTTGAGGACTTTCACTAGTTCAGGTGACTGGATTCTTTGTGGCTATTTACTACAATAAATGTTTGAATGTTTTCTTTATTTGAAGAAATATTTTTGTAGGTTAGTAGAGCCAAAAGTTAAGTGTCATTTATTACATGCAATACATGATGAAAACATCTTTTTGTGGCTAAAAATTTGGGGCTATTCAATACTCAAGTATATACGGTATATATTAATGATATAGCTTGCTGCATGTATAAAGAGTGCTCAATATCAGTGATAGAGTATATACATCTGTTAGGATAGTGTAGACACAGAATCAATGTCTCTTGGTAACTGTCAGTTTCTTGCCTTTACAATCACTGGATCAAGCGATTCCCACACAATCGGTATCCTTTTATATACTGTTGTGTGGGTTATGATAAGAAGGTAATCTAGCTTGTAAAGTATCCTGGTAAGGCACTCTATGGTTATTAACATGACTATATTGTATTAATTTTGTGATTTGTTAATTCATTTACTCTACTATGGTTATTATTTTCTAGTGTTATGATTATATATATATATACATATATATATATATATTTTACCAGGGAAAGGAGTAGTGCCCTCCCCTACACCTCGGTGAAGTAGCTATTGAAAAGGGAGCCTTCAGGTCGCTCTCAACTATGGTCACTACTATATATATATATATTTATATGTGTGTGTGTGTGTGTGTGTGTGTTTGTTAAATTCACCAGAAGATGAACCAGTCTATGAAGGAACCTTGTTACTCTAGCAACCAGCCTTATTGCAATTGGCAAATTAAATTAGTCAAAACAATTCTCCCTTAGAGATTTTCAATAAATGAGAATGTTGCATTTTCCAATCTTCAGTAACTCCTAGTCTTGAATTTTCCAGAAGTAAAAAGATTTTTACATATTTTTCTTTAAAAACTTTAAATCACAAAATTAATCTAAATTTTATGAACTGGTTGAAAACAAACCAGTAAACAAAGACTGCTAAATCCTAACCATCAAACCTCTACACCAGGCATTTTCATTATTTTCTTTAATTGGGGCAGGCAAAACACAAAGTAACAGGGTTTATACTTTTTCAGACAAGACAAGGACACATAGAATGGCAACAAAATGAAACTAATGAAAGTTTGATTATTGTGACAGAATATAACACAAGATCAATTTTTCAGCAGGGTACAGCTAGTTTGAAATTGGAGTTTTCCTTCTAGACTGACTGCCTAAAAATGATTATAAAGAAGATACTTTTTAGGTTCAAGTGAGTCAGATATATAGAGAGATAAGGTGGCAGTTAGCAAGCCAAGTCATCAGAGAATAGCCGAGTTAGAAATAATCCCTCCAACAGAAAGTAAAGTTTGTTGTTGTAAACTCAATTTTAACCAAGGGCCAAAAATCACTCTTCCTCTTGCTCCCACTTTACCACTGAAATTAACAACAGTACCAAAAAACTCAAACTTCTTGTTCATATGGTTTGCTTATTGGATAAGTCAGTACCATTTCCTCTAGAAAGGAGTGGGTATCTTGTTTTGACTTTCAGGCAGAACCAGAGGCCAAAAGCAGCAAAAAACAAAAAAAATCCCTTACTCAAATGCAATGCTGAAATCAGTGACGACGAAACAAAGAGGCTACAAATGCCTGTCATCTACAATGGTGACTATGTAAAATTAAGTGCTCATGCCTTTATTCTTATAAGGTTGGGTTGGACTATCGCACTTTTTGTGCTTGGGATAGTATGATACAGATTAGTAACCTTTTGCTTATAATGGCCAAATGGCTTTTATTAGGATGATTTTCAGTATAAAAAACAACAATGACGAAAAGGTACACGCAATTACTTTTGACCTCAAATATCAACTTTGAGCAACAAAATCCAATTGTATATATACTGAGCTTAGCATAGTATGACACAAGGCCACAAAAATGGGGCATACTTAACTCTATTTTAATAAAACTTTCATCAAAATAAAAATATAATCTTTTTTCTCACAGGCAACTATTTGTTTACCTTAAATGGACTACTTCATGGCAATAACGAAGGTTTTGTGATGACAGCTGGAGACAAAGTGGCTTGGTATTTAATGGCTTTGGGTAGTGATAAAGATGTCCACACAGCTCATTTCCATGGCCAGACTTTCTTGCAGTATACAGATGGAGTGCACAGAGGTGACGTAGTTGAAGTGTCAGCATCCATAGCTCGTACAATCGAAATACAAACAGACAACCCAGGAACTTGGATTCTACATTGCCATGTCAATGAACACATCACCGGAGGCATGGAAATGACTTACACTATCTTACCAAAAGAAAATTAATATATATATATATATATATATATATATATATATATATATATATATATATATATATATATGGCCACAATTAAAATGTCTTTATCTTTATTTTCATTATTGATGTTTTTTTCCTTTTTTAAGTGAAGAGTAAAAAAAATTAGAGACAGTGGTACATTGAATGGCTTTATCCACCCCATTTGTAAAAAGAACACAGCTATGTTACATAGTACTCAAGCAGCTTGTGTAGCTATGGTAATCCATCTATAGTAGCCATGTGACATGAACAGGAATGAACACCATTTGATCATGGAATGATTGTTGGGGCTAGAAAAAGGGTGCAATGGTAGTAATTGCTATAAGTTCTTCAAAGATAACGGTTGCAATGGTATACTAGGCAAAAGTGAATTCTAAATAAATATTTGTGGCACAGGGGATGCAAGAATAGGACGGTCATTTTCAGAAACAACCAAAGATCTGATGAACTAGTATACAAGGTGTTCAAAGAAGTGTGGATGCAAGACTGTATTGCAGTTAACAAACTGCAATTGATGAGAATCTTGAAATCTATACCTGTTGTACAACTTCAATATAACCTTAATTTGATGCCAGCAGTCTTGACATTGAGCTCAAAGGTCACTGATGACAACTTTTAAGAAAATTGTTATAAAATCATTTTTATTGCTTAAAAATTACAGAAAGATTTTCTAATTAGGTGTAAAGCTGCATTAAATTCATTTAAGACAATATTCATTTCTGATTTCATGATCTTTAAAGAGTTAAATAAAAAAGAAATTATGTTCAGGTAAAATACCTTACAGCATCAATCATTCCTCTAAAAATTTTAATAAGATAACTTTCTATTCAATCAAAGATACCAGGATTTTGTTATTTCTCATTGAATATAAAGCAATCAAAATGGACATTATTTGATATAATTTATTACAAAACTCTACAGCATTGAAACTCTATAACCAAAAGTATGAATATATAGGAAGTAAGTAAGTTGGGAGACCATAGTAGAGGGCAACCTAAAGGCTCCCTTTTTAATAGCTACAACACTGAGGTGTAGTGGAGGGCACCACTCCTTTCCCTGTATTGCTTCTCTTACCTCTGATGCCATTTTTTGAGTCTTTGATATGACTTGACCTGGGATTGAATCCAGGTCTCCCAGGCCATTGGCAAACACTCTTACCATTATGCCAATGGGCCCTAAAAATAAGTACACCTCTTATATATGTTTATGCAATTTTATTGTGGGCTTCAGGTGTTGTATTACAAATTTTGGTTACAGAATTTCAAACTGCAGTGTTTAATAATAAATAATACTAAATGATATCAGTTTTGATAGTCTAATTTTTCAGTGGAAATTGAAAAAATCTTTAATTAGAAAAATACTAACTTTTTATAAAAAATTGATAGGAAGTACTTATTTATGGGCCACAGTGTAGCAACTCTAATGGTAAAATGTCAGATTAATTCATTTAATCTTTATACTAATAGACAAATATTTAAAAAAATTATTTGTATCTGATAAATAGTATAAATTTTGGAATGCAATTTGAAAAGAAATTAAAAATTTTTCCTTTGAATTGAACATCAAAGTAAGACTGGAATATTTTCATTTCCTTTGACTACATGGTGGTGGGGAAGGCATCCTCCCTTCAGACTTGAGTTGGGCTAAATATTCAAATGGATTTACAGGCTGAAAAAAATAATAATAAATAAATAATGATAAAAGTATTTTGTAATTTGCTTGAAGCATTGCACAAATTATTTTATTTTATAGTATTGAATTAATCTAGAGGGATATTGAAATGCAAAATAATCATTATTTGAGTCTAATTAATTTCAGAGTAAAACCTCATCATAAGCGACTTTTTTTATAAATGAACACGATTTTAGAGGTTCAAATTTGAATGTCCAACATCGTGTTCATTTATAAAAAAGTCTCTGATGATGAAGTTTTACTTTGAAATTAATTAGACTCAAATAATCATTATTTCGCATTGCAATAGCCCTCTAAATTAATTCAATACTATGAAAAAAAAATGATGTCACTGTTCATCGGCTCAGAAAATATCACTGACATGAACAAATTTCTCAAATTATAGAAAATATTAAAAGTATCTCTGTTAGTTCTTTTCAAAATAACCATAATACCAAATCTTTCTTACATGTTAATCACTAAGTCACTCATTCCCAAAGTCAGTCATACCTCCTCCAAAGACATTCAAGAGACCAAGGGGCTGATGAGAGGAAAGTTTGTAGTAGTGAGGAGCTGGAGGAGGGTATCAGAACTCAGCAAGTATTTCTTTTTAATATAATCTATATAGTAAAATCTAAGACCCTGACATTTAAGTAACATGCATAAATAATGAATAAAATTAATAGACATGAGAGCATGATTTTTATTCAATTTGTGATCCAAAGTCAAATTGCTTGATTAATTGATTGATTTTAATGGCATGTCAACCAGTCCAGAGGTGTTTTATAACAAGAGGTAAAAGAATCTCATTTATTATACATTCATATTAACATTTTTTGTGTAATTGCTTAAGAGTAGGGTTTTTTGGCATATGGTCCCATTGAACAGAAATAATCTTTAAACAGATCTATTTCACCCATAGATTAGACAATAACAGTTACTACCACTCTGAATCAGAGTGGACCTAAGAGTAATAGCAATAAAGGGGTACTGCATACTTTGCAGAGCTCTAGAATTGAAGCCTCACCATTAGATGTAGTTTAATGTCATACCTTGGACACATCTCTTCTTTGTGGAAGAGGTTACCCCTCTGCAGAGGATAATCACTGCTGACAGGACACAACAATCAGCAATAAAAGTACAAATATTTTTTTTGCATCTTGGTCAGAGGAGGACATTAATCACATGCCAACCAGATCAGACAGCCAGAACAATTTTAATTCAGGGTAATTGATTCCAGTTTTCTGACAACAAGATGGTAAAATCATAAACTTAGAATTAGATTAGTTGTGGTTCTAAATTTGCTGTAGTTTTAATACCACAAAGAAGTATATGTTCATTAGAGTATTAAGAGAAGCTAACACCATAAATAAATGCTGAACATCAGGTGGCCTGTGGAAATTTCATACATCAAATAATAAGAGAAAAGTAATCAAAATCCCATCAATTAGGATTTATGAGAAAGCCCCAGTTCCTGCCAGATCACAGAATTTATGTCAACCCAATACTTATATGGATGACCACTACATGACAGCAGACACTCTAAACAACCTAAAGCTTGCGAGACAAAGCAAAGCATGGTAAATAACAACAATTTGAAGAATTTGGGATCTGTCATAGATTTACATAAATTGTAAAGAAAATATTACATTCCATCAATATGATTTTAGTTTTCTAACTTACAGTCATACTCAAAGAGAAAGGTCCCACCAGATTATTGAAATTAAGCAGCAATATGCCTTCTCAAATCTTAGAGGAGTGACCACTTGGTAATGGCAGTTACTATTAGTAACATCAGCAAAACTTAGCAAATAAGAACATAATATAGTCAAGTCCTAGCTGAAGCACCAATTCCTGTCAGATCAATGAAGTTGAGAAGAACTGCACCTGTTCAGTATTTTGATGGGTGACCCCACTCTGCAACAGCAGAGCTAAATAAACAACAACCAGGATGTAAAGAAGCAAAAGTAGGTTTGGTTCAGGGAAACTTTATGGAAATCAGTCATCAATGCAATAAGGTAGGCACTGAACTGGCTTTCAAGACAGAAAAGAAGAATTGGTTAGTTAATGGGAGCTAGAAAAGTTCAGTAAAGAGTGCAGTAAATACGTCTGGGGCTTTATAGGCCCAAATGGCAGGAACTAATTTTTATTGGATCCATTCGTATGGTGTGGTTGAAACACTATACTCCACAAGGAATCTACTGAAATAAATTAGTTTGTTATGCCATCAATCTTTGATATAATAACAAAATCTTTAACAAAAATTTTAAAAAGAAAACAAAGAAAGATCTATTCATAATTCTTCAGTTTCCTTTAAGTTTTTATTTAAATCCTCTTATTTCAAGCAACCACAACAGTCTAAAATAATCTATCAATAGCAAACCAACATATTTATACTGATTTTAAGAATACACATTTTTTCAATAAAAAACAGATTATTGTAAGACAAGTAATCTGAAACTAAACTGACTATTTCACAAAACGAGTTAACATGTTTGTAGAAGCAAACATATTAGAGGTCTATAAATAGCAGTAACAAAGTTATCTCTCCTAACATTCTAAATAATTTTATTAAAATTCTAATTCAAAGTATCAAGAAATTGAAAACTAAAAATAGAATGAAGAAATAGAAAATTAAAAATTAAATAAACTTTTTTCTTACTTTGTGACATTCTGCTTCATTATTATCAGAATTAGAAGATTCTTCAAAATCAAAATCTTCACTATAACGGGAGTTTTTCAAAATAACTGCCATTTTAAAGTCATTGCAAATCTTCTCATGACACTGAAAAAGTAATACAAATAAAAATTAGATAAAAAAAACTTCAGAAACAGAGTTAGTTGTGGGGAAACAGAACGAAATGAAACAATCCTAAATAAACCATAGGGCATCTAAAGAAGGAGGACTCCAACTAGTGACAGAAATTTGGCTTGATGCTACAACTTGTACAAGTGCTGGGTACCTCAGATTTTCTGCGTCACTCAAGTTCAACTGTGCAAGTCCAGAGATGGTTGATGAATTGTGTAAATCCTTTCATTTCTACTCTGATGCAAGTTTCTCCATTTCTGCTGGAAAAATAAGCATGTCATTTTTTGATATTTATGAAATTATTGCAAATGCTCTCGAAAAGTCATATATCCACATTTCTCTAGGTCTCTAATCATTATCTTCACCTTCCTTCATTACAGGCATGCTATCATGAAACAAAGGAAACTAATAATGTGTTTACTAATAGCACCAGACTTTCACCTGCTCTGGCCCTAAGCTATGAAATTTAAGGTCTTTCTCTAAAAATGATTAATACTAATTCTAATGATAAAATACTATATATATATATATATATATATATATATATATATATATATATATATATATATATATATATATATATATATGGTGTATAGTCAGTTCTTCTTTGGATGATCCTCCACACTGCTCCATTTTCCTGGGGAAGAATAAACAAAAACATCTTTTTGTGAGTGCATATATTCCTTTATTCAACTTCAAATCTTCTTTACATCAGTGGCAGTACAAATTGGGAACTAGCACCTTGGAACACTGATGGAAAATACATCCACATTTTTACTGGTCTGTAAGCTTGGGCTAACTAAACTAGAAAGTTAAAATCTAATTCCAACTTCCAAATTCATTGTCACATGACTTTAAGTCCGGTATCATTTTTTACAATAGCTTGATAAACCACATTTTCAGCATTGGTGAATATTTTTTGCTCTAGGATCAAAATAAGTGCCAATCTCTAAAGTGATCCCAGGTGTTACGACATGTCAATCAAACTCAGTTGACTTCAGCTAGACATAACAATTTTGTCTATAAACACAACAGTTTATTCTCTTTAAATAATCACTGTGTATGAAATAAAAGCTTCAGCTAATCTATTATTTGACATTTATACATATATATATATATATATATATATATATATATATATATATATATAAGACAGTATTTAATCCAGTAAATCTGGAGTTGGGAACAATTCCAAGCAGGACAATTTAAATATTCAAATATAGAATATCAAATTTAAGTAATCCCAGTCTAGAGCTCAATGCAAGTAAAATCCACAGGGCAAATTATTTAAAAAAAATAAAAACCAACAGTCACATTAAGATAATAAATTTATTTCCATCCAGCTGATATAATGCTCTAAAAAATTAACAGGTCTTCTTCAGATCAAACAAGAAAATGGATGAAAATAACTCTTTCACATTTACAACCAGATTTTAAAAAAAACAAACCTCATTTTGCCTACATAAACCTAACCCTTCCAAATCAAATAGCGTTAAGTATCAACTTATTTTGGCATATCTATCCAAATTATTATATATGCGTGTGTGTATGTGTGTATTTTAGTTGTAGATATTCTTGTTGGCATAGTTTATTGAAGGTGACAAACAAGGATTTAATGATGAATTTTTTTATTGGCCTTTTCATGTAAGAAAAAACTAAAAAAATCATATATAGCACAAATTGTAAAAAAAGATTTCAGATATTAGAAAATATACTTATAAAGAACATATCTGATAAAGGTGGCATAGTCCTACAGCCTTGGTGATTCACATGGTCCTTATTTGTGATTACACATTCAAATCAGCACAAACAATGTATTCAAAACATGATGTCAACTACATGTGATGAACATTCCAATAAAAAATTCATTTATAACAGAAAACATCTTTAACTCCATAAGTCATATATCCACATCTTTGATGATAACCAATAATAATCAAAAGTATATGTCTTCAGGTTATAATATCAGGATTTCAGACAATTTTTAACTCCCTTCATCCACAGTTGTGACAACTCACCCACCAACATGAAAAGGCCAATAAAAAACTCAACACGAAATCCTTATCTGTCACAATTAATAATTTTTAGCAAGATGTACTCATGGTGTAATTTTGGCAGAAGGCATTCATTGCATTATGGTTATTGTCATAGGAAATGTACATAGCAACCTGACTTCAAATCTTCAACGAGACTTGCATTTCATATGGCACTAATATCCTTGAGAAAGGTATGCATCTGACTATTCTTCCATCAGCTACAAGTAAATAGAAGGGTAGACTGAACTATTTAAGCTTGGTACAGCATCTTGTTTTGGAGAAAGACTGAATTCAAACCTGTAAAACTAATTAATAATTGACCTTGTGCTGCATCCAGCACAAAATAATTTTTGATGAATTAGTATGAAAAGAATAAAAACTAATAGTGCAAGCTTTAAGCAACGTTTTATGCAAGACAAAATCTCCTTTCCTGATACCTCTAATGTGCAAAGAAAGGGCAAAATCTGACACCAGTGCCATGATAGGAGTTGCCACGCTAAAGTTGAAAACTCTAACACCTTGTTTTAAATTCAGAGTTATCCTTCACCAACACTGGTTGCCTATCAAGACAAGAGAGTCCAGTCTTTATTACTATTTTACTCATTGCCAGGAAGAAGGAAAGATGAATTTATGCCTTTTTCATATACATTAATGCAAAGTGAATGTAAACTGCTTCAGCCAGAATTTAAACTCAGCTCACAGATTTTATTTTCTGCATCAATAATCATTACACAACCCCAACCTGCATAAACATTAATATTTTCTAAGTAAGTTATCAAAAATAATTCAGAAAATAAATGTTAAGTATTTTAAACAACTATTTTTAGTTAATTCTGATTAAAATGAAAATAACAATACATTTCAATTAAGAAAATTCTACCTTGAATGCAGTTCGATGATCAAATTTTAATAGCTTTTTATGTTCAATAACTGTCCCTTTGTAAGTGAAATTCAATTTCTCTTCTTTTACTGGGACCTTAAACATCCTGTATGTTGCAGAAATATACTGAACATCTCCTTTAAAAAAAAAAAAAAAAAAAAAAAGAAGCATTAAATTAAAAGAAGAGAAAAAAGATGAGATTTAAATTAAAAAATAGAATAGAATAAAAAGAAAACTGAATAGAGAAGAAGAAAACTAAATTAAAAAAAGAAGATTTAAATAAAAGATAATTCAAAAACAATTCAAAAAAGAGAAAGAAAAAAAAGGAAAGATTAAATAGAAAGAAGAGAAATGAAAAAAAAAGAGAATCAAATGAAAGAACAGAATTAAAGAAAAAGAGAATTAAAAACAAAGGAAGATTGTTAAAGAAAAAAAAAGGAAGAGAACTGAATAAGAAAAAAAAAGAATTAAATAAGCTTTTAAATGAAACGAGATTATCTGTTAACTTGTTGGATTTCTATTGAAACAATTTCCCATGACTAAATTCACGTTTCTGTTTAGGAAAGAGTAAAGAATTGTAATAAGCATTTCATAGTTATCTCTTTTATAGCAAGAATTTGGATTATTGAAAAATGTCATTTGGTGCAAATATAGACCAACAAATTTATCATTCTGTGCAAATCGGACTGAAATTTGCTTTATTCTCTAAATTAGAGCATTTTAACTGTACTGCTTTACTAAGAATCTTGCAATGCTGTACTGAATTGACTGGGTTATAGTTATTCATGGATAGACATAATGAGAAAATGTTAGAAATCTAAAAAAAAATATTGATTTGTTCAACAATAGTATAAAATCCATTAATTTATAAAAGATCTGAAACAGTCCTTAACACGTTTCATCAAATCTAAAAATAGGAAAAACACCCATTTGTGTCATAATTTCTAAATATAATTTTTTGCTATTTTGCCAGCAAAAAGTCAGTTGATCTGAATTCCATTATCCACTTCCTATCAACTATGGATTAACTAGAACCACAAGTGTTCATTGACTTTGGCATTGAATAAATAATGAAAGTTGATATGCCATTAAATAAAGAAACCAAACCAAACTTTTCAGAGTGGAAGTCAACTTTAATAACAAAAACAAAATAAATCAAAACAGTTCATAAAAACAATATCTAGAAAGCACAGCTGCTGGAAAGTGAAAACTATCTTGTACTTTGTAAAAAATATCACTATGATATATCAGCAGGTTTGTGCAATATCTCGGTTTTATTTGTTCCTGTCTCAAGCCTCAACATCACAACTGCATTTCTCAAATGCCTATAGATGTCCAAGTAAAATTCTGATCACATGGAAAAAAAACTCCAAGTTAAAGCAGAACGTTTCTACTATTTTTGACAACTTCATTTTATTCATCTCACGAAATAACTTTCTATGACCTTACATCACTGTCCAGGTAGACTTATAACAGTAGGAGGGTTCTTTCTGCTACAGACTATTCAATCATAAAAGAACAATCTCATATTTGGTTGGATGAATTCTTTAGGAAATTTTCTCATATGTTCAAATAGATTTTGAAAACTTATTACAAAGTAAGAAGAAATGAAACAAAGTAAAGTTGATGAGGGCAAAAATGAAGAGAGTAAAAATGATAAAAAGTACAATTCTAAGATCATATAGAACTTCTTTCATCTTAAATCTCTGTCATTCATTCTTTTAAGGTGGCTACTTTCTCAGTCCATGAGAGTTAGAAAGAACCAAAAACAGTTTGGAACTACTCAAATATATAATGAATCTAAACAAGCTCAACTGGGATCCTTTGAATCTATAAATCCAACATTTCAGGTTAAGTAAGAGTTTACTGCATATTTGGGTGTTTAGAAAGTAAAAATATTTAATCAGCAAGAATATAAGAACAAACATAAGTTAAATTTATTGAAATATTATCAAAAATGTAATCACCTTCATTTTTAATGACTGCAACCAAACAAATCCAAGAGACGATAACATGTTTAGGATGAGGGGTTTTTCTACATCCTCCTAATTAACCAGCAAATTTCTATTTGCTTTGATCACTAGGGCATCTTATAAGTAGCAGAATATTCAAAAATAATGAAACTGAAAATGGTCATTCAAACTTTTTGGGCAGAGGGAGGTGGACTCAAATTTCTTAAAACATGGACTAAAATAAGTAACTTCCCATTGGAGTGCAGTTGTTGAAAATTGGTTTGATTACATTACAGTTGTTGAAAATTGGTTTGATTACATTTTTTATTTAAATAAATTTAACTTACATTTGTTTTAATATTTTCTCTGATAAAATGTAATTACTTTCTGAACACCCAGATATGCAATATAATTTTGCCAAGCCCGAAATAATTGGCTTATAAGTTCAAATAATGCTGCAAAATAGACATTTCAGGCTCAAGAACATTATAGAGCTAAGTCTTAGTAAAGGCTCTTTCTCTTAGAGTTGTTGCCTAACACTGACAATTCACTGGCATTTTTTGTCAAATGATAAAACAAAGTTTGAATGTGACATTTGCATTTTTGGTGAATTTTGTCAGCCCAGGTAGAGAGTATCCAAAGCCCAAGGGAGTAAAAACTCAAAGTGCTAAAAGAAATTTCTTAAATTTTAAGAAGTTTAAGTTTGAATCTTTTTTACTAGTCAGAGAAAAATTAACATATCTCAAAAAGATCAAATAAGCTTTGTTTCAAATCATGACTATGATTTCCAAAGACATTTTCAGCAACATATTTATGAGGGTACACAGTTTGATTTTGCGTAAATTTAAAGCTTTTGGGGTAAAAACCAAGAAATATTTAAAAAAATAAAAAAGGGAAGCTCACCCAAAGCTTGTCGATATTCTTTGTTGCAAACTGGAAGAGGAGAAATAGCAACAAGATAGGGTTGGGTGAAGCCAACTTCTTTTGCAAGTTTGTAGAAATCTGTCCACAGCAGGGCACTTGTCATACCTTCATCTAAAATAGCAAAAAAATGAATTTATGTATTTCTTCAAACAAAATATTCACTTACTCTTAAAAAGTTTCTATATTTATTATCTTTCATGCTGAGGCTATGATAGATAAATCAAAAAGAATATTGATTGAATGTTTTCTGTGGCATGTCAATCCATCTAGCATCATTTTAGGCCTGGAGGTTAGGATATTATAGTCATTGTATATTTATATGTAGTTATTTCTCAAGAAGATTTTTTTGCACACAGTTCTATCATATTCTAATATTTTTTGAACAGATCTATTTGTCCTGAAGATGGGACCCTAACAGATATTACCACTCAAGATGAGAGTGGACCTAAGCGTAAATGAAAGGCTATTCTATATTCTCCAGACCACCAGAACAAGAGTAATACCATCAGATGGTAAAAACCAATTTGGATCAACATATTTAATTAGAAAATTATTTCTGAAATTGATCAAACATCATCATTGAATTATAATATTAAGCCTAATGGACAGGGTGAAGAATTGTAGAAGTCCTCTTGACAGTGGTTAACAATGGGAAACTGGGATCATGCGAACAACTTTCAATTAATTACCCATCCTGTGAGAATACCTGATGGGCCTGCCCCAAGGTAGATGATGAGTGAAGGGGATTTGACTTCCCACCAATTCAGATTTGGCATAAAGTCATCTTATAGTGAGGGAGGGTATATATGATTCATGTCACATTCATGGTTGTCAAAAAAATGCTTGGTCCCCTCAGCATTTCCATTTGGGGGCACTTCAGGCAGTGATCGATAAACTTAGCTCTGCTAAGCAAGAATTTCTAGAGGGAGAAAGCCCCCTGGGACCAGTTGATCAACCAGAATCAATCACCCACCCAAAGCAAACACAAATGCCAGATGCACCCACCTGAGTGCAGGTGCTGAGCGAAGGGATTTAACCAACTACCCACCAAATTGATAGGAGATGCAACATTACTTTATTGTGTGGTAGCCACACAGAAATTGAGACTCATACACAGCTAGACCAAAAATTGCTTGATCTCATCTGTATTTCCCTATTGGGGTGCCTCAATCACTGAGCAATAGATTCTACCCAGTGAAGTAGGTATAACCTGGAGAGAAGGCCCCTTGAAATCAGGCAATCAATTTTCAATTACCCACCAGATATGAATGCCAGATGATCCTGTCTAGTGGTATGTGGGAATTGAAGGGATTTAACCAATTTCCAACCAAGTCCACACAAGGTTGTTTTATAATGGGGCGCCATGCACAACTCAAGACTCAAGCACAGCTATATCAAAAAATACCAAGTATATGATTGGTAAATGTGTGGTATTTATATATAATATGTATTTGCATTTACATAAAGATTTATATATCATTATTATCCCCATCAAAGCATGCCAACAGTGCAAGTTCCTTTGACTCCTTTATGCCATTCAATCCTATAAGCCATTGCACTTGATAAGTCTTCTAGATGCCATTCACTGTCTGCACAGAACTGATGAATATAAGTTTTTGCTAATTGACCAATACTAGTGTGTCCATGTGTAGGAGTCTGTAGGAGAACATTGCTCATGAGTTTGTCCTTACTTTTCTAGCAGTGCCCACTATGTCTAGTTCATCTTACTTGGATGGTTTGTGAAATGGGAGGTAAATGGTAAAACAACTGCTGTTTTATAAGTTTCTGCTACTTGGATTTATTTAAAACAGCACAAAACATTCTTCTTTTGTTTCCATCTAGCTTTTTCTCTAAGTATTTCATTAGAGTCCAAGTGGTGCAACTATACCATAGTAGTAACACAGCTATACCTTAGACACTTCATTCTTATAAATCTATCTTTTTCTATTCTTTCCTGAATCTACGAACAATATAAAACTTTTGCATTTTTGTCTACAAGTTAATGTTTATGATTCAACATAGGTTCAGATAGTTCATACAAACAGATGTACCTGTCTACATTGGTTACAATAATAGTAAAACAATTGCTTTGAACTGATGGTCAGCTATTAAGAATTGTGTCTCTCAGAGTAAAGTTATACTAAACTGAGGAATAAACAAGTTCTGAAAATACCTATATTTTTACAAAAATCTGTTTGAGGACACCTCACACAATCTATTGCCAATTAAAAATGTATTCCAAACTACTACAAACTATAATCATTACTATAAAAGAAAAATGCCTTTTACAAAAAATATTTACTGATTATTTTGTTATATTACCTTATAAACTTTGAAAAATTCAGAGTGTTTAGGAGAAGAGTATTTTTAAAGTAACACTTCAGAGTTTTACTGAATTAAACATTTCTATTTTGTGTTTACTATGTAATAATGCTATAACATTATCTCCAGTTTGAAGAACAACAATAAATTTAAATATTAATGTTTAATTAGATCTGAATAATTATTATATTAGAGACAGATTTTTAATGACATTTGGAAAATTAAATTCTGTATGATTACTTACATCTTGCAGGAGCATTGCTTCCAACAGGTTATTGTTTACTTTATAGATCCCACCTCTCAATATGAGTCACATTTCCCAATAAAAACAAATATCTTCTATGCTAAAACTTTTCACTGGCTCCAATATCATCATCATCATCATGTCGTGCTGGTGGCACAGATATCCCTGACCCTCTCTCGCCACTCCTCCCTATCGTTCATCGCCCTAGGTAGGTCTTCAGGACAACATCCCATATCCTCACATAGCTGCTGAATGTATGTTCGTGCTGGTCATCCTACTTTTGCACGGCCATGCATGGGGGTCCATAAGAGTACATCTCTTATGAGTTCATCCCTGCTTCTCCAGCAGTGTCCTGCAAGTCTGGTTCGTCTAACTTGAATAGTTTTCGTGATAGGGGGCAGGTGGCCGTACAGTTGGTGTCTTGTGGGGTGTTGCCGCCAGGACTTGTTCAAGATTGCACGCAGCATTCTTGTGTAATTGCCGTCTAGTTTCTTCTCCAGCCGTTTTGTTTGAGTCCATGTAGTGCACCCATATAGCAGTATCGATGTGACCGCTGCCTGGAAGAAACTGCGTTTCATTTTATCGGTTAGGTCTGATTTCCATATAATCGATAGCCTATTGATAGCTGTTCATGCTTTCGTTAACCTCGTTTCGATGTCCTTTTCGGTTAATTCAATGCTGCTTCCTAGGTAAGTGAATTTGTCGACTAGTTTAAGAGGGGTTCCTTCTAGAGTGGAGATGTCCCCCGTTTGATTATAGCACATATATTCCGTTTTGTGTGCATTAACATAGAGGCCTATGCCTGCGGCTGCTCGTTCCAAACTATGCAGTAGTGTTTTGGCTTGGTCGGATGTATTTGCCAGTATCGCTATGTCATCGGCGTAGTCAGCGTCGGTAATTGTTTTTGCGGGGTACCTTCTGCTTCTTTTCTTTGTCAGCTCGAAGCCATTCTCTAAAACTCAAAAGTAAATATAGAGTCCCATGGGAAACTTTAGCGGTGAGAGAAAAACATGCACTAGTGAAAACAGCCTCCAAAAACTATTGAAAAAAACCAAAAAACACAAATGCCTTAAAACTAAAAATGGCACAATATCAATTAGCAGGCATATATATAAAGGAACAGACAGAATACATTCAAAATCAGATAGATAAGATTAGAGACTCGGTGGAAGATAGACAATCTAGGATAGCCTGGCAAACAATAAACGAAGTGAGTAGAAGAAAGAACACAGCCAAAGCAAAACTGAAAGCAGCAAACCAACAAGAAAGAATAAAACTGTGGAAACAGCACTTCGAAAACCTACTGGGAAACCCACCGAAAATAACACATGAACCAATCACCAGAATAATTAGTAAACAATTAGACATTAAACTAGGACTATTCACACAAGAAGAACTCGACTCGGTTCTCAGAAAAAAAATTAAAAATAGGAAAGCTGCAGGGCTGGATGAGATTCCCCCAGAATTATGGAAGACCAGACAATTCGACGACATACTGCTCCGACACTGCAACGCAGTATACAATCAAAATCCGATAGATAGATGGATGAAAGGATGCATACTCCCCTTCCCTAAAAAGGGGGACCTCGGATTAGCCAAAAACTACTGAGGCATAACACTTACATCCATAGCAGCCAAAATCTACAATGCCCTACTACGAAACCGCATAGAACCCGAAATTGACAACATACTTAGGAAAAACCAAAATGGATTCCGAAGAAATAGATCCACGACCTCACAAATATTAACCATCCGTAGAATCCTTGAAGGTATATGGGCAAAAAACCTACAAGTGACATTAATATTTGTTGACTTTACCAAGGCTTTCGATTCCATTCACAGAGGAAAGATGGAACAAATCCTACTAGCGTACAGCATACCTAAAGAAACCGTAGCAGCAATAACGATTCTCTATAGAAACACCAAAGTAAAAGTACGATGGCTCCAATATATGCATACCCAATTTTGTAATTCTACCACAAATATCTTTGGCCATTTATAAGAAACAGAAAAGTAAACTCTTCCTAAAAGTTAATTTTAAATTAATTGTATTTTTTAAGTATGACTTTGATTTTTATTCTTTCTCTTATTCATTTTAATTTCGCTAAACTTCAATTTTTCTTTAGTTAAACTTTAAGAAACCTAAGGCAAATCTGAGTAAAGCTTTAATTCCATAACTTTTTTCATTCAAATCCGTGGGTCTCACAAGTGCAAGACTGTATGGAAAAACTGCAGTTGTCCATACAAGTCTTCCCACTTAATAAGACTAATATTTTTCAAGGGCAAGGGATTGAACAATTTGACATCAGTATCAATGTAGTTATCAAAACAATGTTGAAGACAACATCAGATTGTATAAGGGACACCAGTACCAATTTTTTCTTCCTACACTAGTTTTCCTATCAAGAGTCTAGTTGGTAGGAGAGACGAGATGGGTTTTCTCAAGGGCAGTAGCATGAAGTGAAATGTAAACATCTTCCTCTTTGATTTGAACTTGATTTTTCAAGTCCATTTACAACAATAATTACTGTTACACTATCCATACCTCCTATTTATAAATAGCATATGAGTAAAAATTTATGAAAAGAAAATGAGAGGCTAAAAAATCTATAAGTAACCTCACGAAATTAATTCAACCTATGACAAATTAAAAAGAAAAAAAAACAATGGGATTATATGGCATAACAGTAATCAGTACAAGGAAATGGACTCAATGAGCCAAATACAAATCCTGGAAAAGACTGTTTGCATTTTGCTTCATGCTAATGCCCTGTTCTTCCCCTCCCACTACCACCAATTATGGGTGAATAGTAGACCGAGTTCTTCAGCCTTAGTAAAGCAATCAGTCTAGAAAGAAAAGTTTGAATTCAAGCTAGCAGTACTCTGCAATAAAAAGAAATTCACCTTGTGTCACATCCTGCCTATGGCAGAGAAGCTGGGTAAATACAAAGAACAAAAGGATTATAGAATAGAAGAAAAAGAAAATTTTGAAAATTCTACAAACTCCACATCTCAGCATTGTCACAGACTGTGGCAGGAACCTCTTTGTCAGCATATAAGTCACTGAAATACATTTCTCCACCAAACTACAAAGATAAAAAACAGTATCAGAAATTAAGAAAAATGTCAATATAGTGACATATATATATATATATATATACATAGTTTATTGCAGCAAACCATAGAAAAAGCTCGTTTTATGAGAACTAAGCTTTACTATATTCGGATGAAACAAATTTCAATGTTAATGAGAAGTGAAAAGAGTCACTCGTATGGAGAATCTCAAGAACTCCACTCAGAATGGAAATATTCTTGCTGTCATTAAACTCTTAACTAAATTTTATAAAATCTCACTGCTTACATCAGAAAAGAATAATGTCACAATAAATCATTGTCCAATAATTTAACAAATGTTCAAAACAATTTGTCTAAGTCATATTAGGAAACTTTTGATGATAAACCAATAAAAATATAGCTTAGACTCCAATGCAAAACATTACTAAAGTAGTTTACCTACACATAATTTACTCAATGTTTAACCAGCCACCTCTTAATCTACATATAACTCTGCATATAAAATATAAAAATAAAATAATGTCTCAAATTTCATTTCAATCCACTGTATATTGCTCAGCTCTATATGCTAAATTGGTATTTCATATTAATACCAGAACACTGGTTTAAATTACAAAAAATGTAGGAGAAATTTTCTCTGATGCTCCCTGAAAATATGACTGATGACTAAAACAATAGTGGTTATGTATTCAAAATTTTTATATACTGTATATCCTCACATATCATGCAACATTTTGAGACCTAGATCTTAGCCCAGTATAAAGGGATTGCATCATTTTCGTGATATAAACATTCTGTGCATAAAAAGTTGGCCTAATCTCTATCCCACATATGATTTGAGTTCCTAATATAAAGTTAAAATTAAAGTCTCAGAAAGTCGAACATGCAAATAAATAAGATAAAGAGAGCAAACATTTCATGTTATCTCCCTTTAATTGGTCCGTTTCTTAAGAACAATTTTTTTTTTTTAATACTGTAAATTTAAAAAGGAAATTATCTTTTAATTCTATTCTTTATCAAGTTTTCTTGTTCCTGACAACCAAAGGAGGAGGATTATTGAAGTGAATCGTAAAAGGAACAGGAAAGATGGCTGATCATAAAATAAGTAAATGAATAAATAGGAGAAACAGGCTAGACTGACTTTTTCTTGAGAAGAACATGAGGAATAGGAGATAACTCAAGAGAATATCACTTGGAAATCAGTCAGAAAATTTCCAATAAGTGGACATTATAACTTTTGGAGAAAATGGGGAAAAGTGTGTGTTAAAGAAAACATTTCCCTAAAACATAGATATGGCTTTTCCCCTTCAACAAATTCATAATCTAGTTACTAAACACCATAATTGTGTGATTTTTCTTTGTGACTCTTACAAAACTACAAGTTGTAAGCAGTTAGGTTTAGTTAGGTTTTTATGCAAGAAAAAAAATAAGCAAGTGTTTATATATATGTACAGTTGAACAAAAAGGATAAGACAAATAGGAATATATCATTTATATTATCTATTTTTTGATTGTTCTCAACTAATTTCGACCTTGAGAAGAGAAAAGGTTTTGTGGAAAAAAAAATTTTTAGAAAGTTTTTGAAAAAAGAAGTGACAAAAATGCAATGAATTGTTGAATAAAATTATTTTCTGGTATCCAAGTATCACCTGACATTTATATATTTGTAGTGGAGAAAACTGGCAAATGAGTTTTTAATTTGGACGGTATATGTTAAGTTTTAGAGGAGTGTGTTTCAAATTAGCCATTACTACGAAGCTTGCTTACTTATTTAAGTGTTTATGTGTCATTCCAAGTCTACAAAATATATTTCAAGGCAAGATAATTAAGTTTCATGTTAAATTTAGGTTCCTATGTTTTCATTATATATATATATATATATATATATATATATATATATAAAAGAAAATCTTTTAGAAACTTTTCCACAGAGACTTATTTGCATGAATAACATTTTTTTTGTTTTTAACAGAATCAAAACAAAAATTATTATTCAGTCTAACCAAGTATAGAAATTATAAAAAGGTCAAATATTTTAAACTTGCAAATTAATGCAAGTTTTTAAAAAAATCTATAATTTCAGATAAAACTAAAATATTAAAATAAAAAATCTTGAAAAATTTTCTCAGCAGTGCAAACCACTAAAAGAAAAGAAATACTGGATGTAAAATGTTATTCTAAATTTCATATATGTAAAGGGGGATGGAAATATCAAGTGAAATCAACCTCACCTATTCTAAATTGCATAGGTGTGAAAATATTTTTTTTAAGTTTTTAGCGAGGGGTTCAATTTATATTGCAACAAGTATAATGCAGAACTTGACTCTTATTCTGTCAAATTAGCTAAACTTAATCTTCAACTTATTCAACCATATAAAACATCTGGCAGATTTCTAAGCAAGAAACAAGAGTTATCATTTTCCATGACTTTCATTTCCAGTGCATTTTCCATGACTTTTCTTTCCAATGTATTTTTTTAAGTTATTGGAAAATCAACATCTTAAAAAATAAGTTGTGTTCAAATTTGTAATATGAGCTATAGCCACCAGAGAGCCATAAATGTTAACTGCTTGATAACATTTATTAACCAATAAGTCCAGGCAAAAATATAGTTTGGTGTTACTAGCTTAGCATTCTGTTTGTAGGATTTCAGTTAGTAAAAAGTAATAGAAAAAGTTATCTTCACCTTTAGAACTTTATAAGCTTCTGTTAAAAGTTTCCTTTTATCAGGAGAGAGGCATACAGTACAATTGGACCTACAATAGAAACAAAAAATCATATATAAGTATAGTTTTCTTTTTTCCATCATAAAAGTACACTCTGGGACTTAGAAGGTGCCATTATCACACATGGATTTTATATAAAGTTTATAAACAATTATTTCAATCTTATTATTTGATGATACTTTTTTTTTCTTTTTTTTTTTTTTACTTCCTTTCATTTTTCAGTGTTACTTTAGACAAAATTATTCTTTTTACTAATTTTAGTTTTTAAAACACTATCCTGAAGTTTGATAGATTTGAAAAATAGTCAAGGGTGATCTGAAGATTCCTTTTTCATTAGCTATGACACCCAAGTGTAAGGGGAGGGCGCTAGTCAGGTTGTTAGAACCAGCTACAAGTAAGTAGTAGGGCAAATAGCATGCTTCAGTCTTAGTTGGGCAACCAGTCTAGGAGAAAAACATCTGAATTCAAATCAGCTATTGACCACTTGAAAATAGACTGTGAGCCACATCCTACTCATGATCGAGGGGTTGGATTAATACAAAGAACCAGGTTTGTTACGAGTTTGCTGTGCATAAAAGTCATGTTTGATTTGGTTTATTTGTTTAACAGCATATCAACTCCTTATTTAATGCCAAAATTTGATTGATTGATTTTAACAGAATGACAATCCATCTACGGTTATTCTATGCCTAAAAGTTAGGAAATTTCATACATTGTATATCTAATTATATTTCTATTTTTCTGTAGCTGTTTCTTAATACAATCATAATTATATTTTGAATAATTTTTTTATTTGCCTATAATCATTTTTTTCATACAGTTATAGGATATATTTCTATCGAATACAAATAATTTACACACAGTTACTTGGTTTCAAGCACTTCTATTGAATACTAATAATTCATAGATAATTATATGATTTCACATTTTTATTCAGTAATAACCATTTGTTTGCACACAGTTATATGTTCTTATATATTCTTATCCAGTACTAATAATTTTCCAACACATTAAATTAACACAAATAATTTGTACACAATTGTAATATTTCAAGTATTGATATCTAATACTAATAATTTATACTCAATTATATGGTTGAAAGTGAATATTCCTATTAAATACTAATAATGGTCATTTGTTTCCATACAATTATATGGTTGTGGGTATACCTTTCTAACATCTATAATTTGCAAGCAATTGTATGGTTTCAAATAACTGATAATAATCCTTAATAAACAATTATATCTTCAAATACCTAATACAAACAACTTGGACATAGTTACATGATATCACAGTATTTATATCTGATACAAATGATTTTTAAACAAATCTATTTGATCCATAGATGAGACTAACAGGTAGTACCACTCTAGTTCAGAGTCGACCTGAGAATAATTGCAATGGAGGAGTACTCCACATTCCCCAGATCATCAGAATTGGAGCCTTACCATCAGGTGCAGTTTAGTGTCATTCCTAAAATACATAAAAGTCACAGACACATTGTATTTTACATATAAGTATAGATATTGCCCAGTTGATCTACTTTCTCAATACAAAATATATATGTACATGTAATCTGCAGCTTGATTTATACATTTCCATTCTGATTTTTCATATTTCTTAAATTTTTCTCTTCAATTATACCCTTTCTTTGAAATAAAAGCACAAATTTATCTATCTCATCTTATTTATAAAAATATTTTACAAAAGGATTATGATGAATAAGCAGCAAAACAAATATTGCTTCTACTTACACAATAACATCAAAAAATTCTTCTTTCAATCCAGCATCAGTTAGTTTTTCTAAATATCCTTTCACAAATGTTATGTTTGGAGTTTTGTAACCAAACTCTTTCATGTGATAGTCAATATAATGGCGTGCAATAGAAAGCTGTAAAAAAGACATTTTTACACAATAAATACCTAAATTGATAAAAAGTTTACACATTGGAATACCCAAAAACAATCCATAACTCCACATAGCCAAACTGACTCAAACCAATTTCACTTTCTTCCTCCATCTACAGGAGACAGGGACTTCTAGCCTTGGTAAACCACCAAGCTAGAAGGAAAACTTTAGCTTCAAACCACTGACCAATATGTCAGAGTCTAGCATGGAAGAGTAAGGCTCATTAGCCATCATATTTTACAAACTTTAGGGAAGAACGGAGTCCTATTGTGGACTGAGAAAAAAGGCTGATGAGAAGGGAGATGTGAATATAGATGTCCCATTGTGTTTTATATATAAGTAAATCATGAAAATCAGAGCCATAGATACAAATGAAGAACCCAATTAAAGTTTCTGTATTTATTGATATTTGCATATAAGTTATCTTGATCTTACCAGCATTTGAAGAATATTAGAGAACCTCATCAGTGTAATGGTTAGTAAGTTGATATTGAAGATCAACTACACTTGAATAATGAGTTCAACTCACACTTATGGTATTGTGCCAAACTAAGCCAAACTTAGCAAATGCTAACTTATGAAGAATATTCTTTATGATATTCAGTAATAAATGGGTATCAACATTCATATGAACAGCAATTTAAGATTTTGTGTCTTTTTTTCACAATAGTACTGATCATCTATTTATCAGTCCATCTAATTGATTAGTCTAGTAGAGGCTAAAAATGAATACCTCCTATTGTGATTATTGATGCCAGCTTAAAATCTAAGACAAACATTTTCACTGACAAATGACTAAAAAAAAAAAAAAGAAAAAGAAAATTCACTCACAAACAATTACCTGATTTTCTGTCATGTCCACACCAATAACTTGTCCAGTCTCTCCAACCAGTTTAGAGATGGCAAAACAATCTCGTCCACTTCCGCTACCTAAATCAAGCACTTTCTGTCCGGTCAGTTTAGTTGGAATGGTCAAACCACATCCATAATACCTACATACATTAGACACAGCAAAATTTTACAAAGCAAAATCATTTGTGTATAACACACACTCATGTCTAATAAGCACCATAACTTTGGACAACAACATTATGGAAAAATATTATTATGTATAATATGCACTGAATTTTTATAATTTGTAGCAGTTAAATGTTCAATTTTTTATCAGTTTGTACAGATTGAAAATAAGAATTCATATAGTTTACATTATGTCTTAAAACAATCATTATACAGTATTTAGAGCAAACACACAAACACATTCGCAAAAAAAATCAAAAAGCTTGTGGCAAAAATAAGTTCACATGAGGAGAAACAAAATTAGAAAAAAAAAAAAAAAAATATTCAAGGGGGTAATTCACTGTAACAACATAAACTACTTAAGTTTGGACTATAGATATAACTTAATTCCAGTCACTCTGCCCCTAATATAGTGAGGTATGTGGTGTGCAAAAAGTTAATTATATAGTTCTTGTGTATAATACACTCCAATTTTTGGGCTGAAAAATCTGGGAGAATAGTTTGTTTTATACACAAAGATATTATGAAAAATCTTCCTTTTTGTTATATGGATATATCTTTTGTAGTAACAGTTATCGTTTTTAATGGTTTGAAGTAATGTTTTCATTGACAAAAAAATTTTGTAAAATTGCCCTGTCAACAAGACTTAGATTACAACTGAATTCCCAACAGATGTGATGTAATTGCTATCAAAGTCATTACACAGCAAATTGACACCAAGTATGTTTGGAAAGGATTTTAAGATCTCCACAAAGTAGTATTACCTGATGCTTGTGAAAATGTAACAATATGGGGTTCTGATATCTGTCATCATATATGTGTATATATATATATATATATATACATACACACACACACACACCATATCATTTAAGTCTATGAATAGACTTAAAAGGAATAATCCAAATAAAGTGTTCAATGCACAACTAATTGATATATATATAAAAATTTATTTAAAAAAATCACATGCAAAGCAAAAAACATCATTAATATGAAGAATAATCAATAGATATAATCCATTATAAATTTATTTCAACAGCTGCTTATAATAAATAACTGATTCATTACATTAAAATTCAAATAGAAGTGGATTTCTTTTAAACATTAGCGTCAGGGAATACATTTCATCTTAAGTAAGGTATTTAAAGAATTATAATTTGAATATACATACATATAAAAAAAAAATTAAAAAAACAAATACAATTTGATATAATAGACTTATCTAAATAGTATAAATTTTGCTAGCAATTATACAAACATTACCAAAGATGAATTAGAAATTATTTTAGCTTGGAGAAGATCAATACTAATAAACAAAATTGAAAATGACATGGACAATTTCAATGTGACCATGGGATTTTTTGACTCGGTACAAATTGCTGACTTTATATATATATATATATATATATACAGAGAGAGAGAGAGAGAGAAATAGAATACAATAGGCAAAATATTGAATTTAAATCAAATCTGATTACATAGAAATAATGGATTAATTTACATAACAAATAATAATGGCACTAAAACATCTAGGCTGCAAAAGAAAAATATTAGGGCATTTACAATTCTAGGATTAAGAATTGAGATTGCCTCCAACTTAAAAATAGTTAACTTTTTAAATGTTACTTTTGATTTAAATAACTCTTTTAAACCATTCAATAAAAATAATGACATATCTACCTATATCAATGTCAATTCTAACCACCCTAGATTTATAATTAGATACCAGACACAGTAAATTTGAGAATAAATAGACCATCTTCTTCCAAAAGAATTTTTGAATATAACAAATATAACAAATCCAGCTCTACTTAACAGTGATTTTAACAAGGAACTTGAGTTTTTGGACTTTAATAAAACTAATACATATGAATATAATAATACTCCACATAATAACTATAGAATGAGTGACATATTAGAAATAATAATTATAAAAACAAAAATAAACATAGAAAAATATGCTTTAACCCTCCTTTCTGCAAACTCTCCAATACTAATATAGGAAGATATTTTAAAATTTAATTGATAAACATTTTTAAAAGACAATCCCCTAAGGAAAATCTTTAAGGGAAACACATTGAAAATCAGCAATTCATGCTACAACAATATGTCAAAAATAATTAATAACCATAATAAAAAAAGAAATTACAGGCCAATTTAAACTGAAAAAATAAGGAAACAAATAAACCACCTTGTAAATGTAGAATGAACGAGGTGTTCCCCATGGAAGGAAACTGTGACCTAGATATTGTAGTTTACCAAGCCAATATTTTGTAGTGAAATTGAAAGGCAGAACCTGCAGACTGCTGGCTCCGATGAGCCAACCAGGGTTAATCGTTCGAAGAGACAATGAGTGGTGTGCTGTATATGCAGACAGAACAGCCGACGTTTACATGAATCCAGCAACCATCCCCGGCTGGATAAAAAAACAGGTGGTGAGCTGAATGAACGAGAGAAATGAAATGTGACAATGAAGCTGTGTGAACTGAATTCCTTTCATAGCAACACCAAAAGAAAGAAATAAGTAAGAAGTGATGAGCGAAATGACTTACCACAAAGTTCAAAACGAGCGCAAATGTGTCTTGCATATGAAGTAACGAAAGTATAGAAAAAGATGGAAGCATGAGTGTCCTTGGGAGTGCAATTTGTAGGTCATGCGTCTCATCTCTGGTGGAACGGGGTTTGTGACATATGCAAATTTCAGCCAACCAGAACTGGTATAAAAGAAGTAATCTCAGCATTGTTGTTGTTGCATTTGTTGCTTCACAGTAGGACTGAGCAAACCAGTATATTGATGTAGCAAGTAAAAGAGAAAAAGAGACAGGACTGGTAGCAAGCAGTTAAAAGGTTTCAAGCTATTTCCGGTTTATTAACCATAGCATCAAGGCAATTTGATATTTGGCTAATCCGCCAAGTTCAGCGGTGCAGCTACAGATACACCAATAATGGAATGGTTGGAAAACTTAGAGTTGACTTGCAAGCTTTGTGAGATAACCAAGATAGAGCAAGTTCTGCCACTACGATTAAAAGGTGCAGCCCAAGAGGCATATTGGCAGCTGTCAAAAGAGCGATGAGATGATGCATGCTCTTATAAAAGCCTGCGGAACAGATTCATTTGTGACTTTCGAACAATTTACCACGCGTCGCCTCCTTCCAGAAGAGACTGAAAAGGAGTTCCTAACAGACTTGCAATGATTGGCATGACTGACAGGGGAAATGCCGTCAGAATGTTGGATGAAGAGCACCTTCATCAATGGGCTACCAAGTCACATAAGGGAACTCCTTCAATCGTCAACCAGGTTAGATACCCTCACTTTAAGAGAGATACTGGAAGGAGCTTGCGCTATATTAGTGGACACCAGAGACAAGCATTTAGCTGCTACAGTGCAACCTGAGCAGGCCTTGCATACACAAAAACTTTCACAAAACTGGTCAGTGATGTCACCTGTTTCAGATGTGGGGGCCCAAACCATCTGACTAGAGATTGCATGCATCGCAGCAGTGTTAGAAACCAGAGATAGAGATCAGCTATGCGCTGTTATCTCTGCAACAAAACTGGGCACCTAATGAAAAACTGTCCAGAAAATGGAAACAAGGGCGAGATGTTAGCGCCACTCTCTCCCCATTCAAATTAAAAGAGGTGCTCCCCATGATTGAAGCTGTGATTAATGGCAAGAAGCACTTGACATTGATGGACTCTGGATGTTCTTGGTCCCTTGTGACTGGATTAGTGTGCAACCCCTGGAGTCGGCAGGCATTGGATATCCTGACAGTTGACAGTAAAGCACTCCGCGGTAATGGCATCAGGACTATCATGACAATGACACAGCATTTTGCAGCAAGGTCTTCAAGGACTTTCTAAACAAATGGGGAGTCTGATTGCATTTCCATTGTGCACACATCCTCACCAGTAATGGCATTGTCGAACCATGTCATCAGAGCAGGAAATGGATTGCAGCAAGGAAACAGTGCTCCATAATGGAAGCAGTCTATTGATACAATGTCACCCCTAAGGATAATATGTCGCTGCTGAGTGCTCTGGCCAATCTGATTCATCACTACCGTGTCCGACTAAAAGGTATCAATGCACTCCCTCCAGATAAGCCCAAACAGCAGCAGATGAGATATGACATGGGTGTTCATGTCTGGATGAAGACCCCAAATGAACGGTGTACATCCCCTTATACAAGTGGATGTGTTACAGGTCTGATCAACCCACAGAACATCCTTGTCGACAGGATGCCCCATCATGCAAGGAACCTGCGTCCTGTCATAGGCTTTGGAGAGTGGGAGTGACAGCGTCCTGTCATAGGCTTTGGAGAGTGGGAGTGACAGCGAACTCTCAACCCAAAGTGAAGGATGATCACTATCAATGAAGCATGTGGTGATCCCCTAGAGGTAAACAATGTGTATGCAACGGATGACACTTCTGTAGACGAGTCATCCAAAGAGGAAGTACTATTACCACGGAGGAGCATTAGACACAAGAGACCCACCCTGGGTAGTCATCTATGTAATCATCAGATCACGGGGGTGTGTAGTGAAATAGAAAGGCAGAACCCAGAGAATGCTGCCTCCGATGAGCCAACCGGGGTTCGTCGAAAAAGACAGAAGCATGAGCATCCTTGGGAGTGCAATTTGTAGGTCACACGTCTTATCTCGGGTGGGACGGGGTTTAAGACATATGCAAATTTCAATCAGCCAGAACTGGTATAAAAGAAGTAATCTCAGCATTGTTTTTGTTGCATTTGTTGCTTCACAGTAGGATTGTGCGAACCAGTGTATTGACATGGCAAGTAAAAGAGAAAGAAAGAGAGAGACAGGACCAGTAGCAAGCAGTTAAAAGGTTTCATATTTCCCCAAAAGAAAGCGAATATAATAATAAGGTTTATATTGGGGTCTCAACACCAAAGTGGAAGTTCCAATATTATAACCATAGGCAATTTTTTAATAACCTCTTACTTAGGAACTAAACTGCCTTATCTAAATAATATTGGAAACTAAAAGACCAATGATTAACCCCAATAATAAATTGGAAAGTCTTGAAAAAGTCCTCTTCAACAAGTAGTTTACATGGTAGATGCAATTTATGACTAGAAAAAAATTATTATTTTAGAATATAAAAGATACCATTAATTTGTTAAATGAAAGAAAATAGTTTATATTTAAATGTAGACATAGAAGTAAATTCATAATAAATTGAATAGTAATCTTTACCATTGAGCCATGTTAAAAAATACCAAAAAAAATGGATACAATAATTTCTTTTTTATCAAAGGATCTATTTATAATTATGTATCATATATATAATATGTTTAAGATAGCTTTTTGAAAAAAATTAAAGATAAGCTATGTTACAACACTATGAGTTTTAAAAGAATTTAAAGTCAAATTTTAAAATTCCAAAAAATTTTTATTATTCCAAATTTAGGTTCCTTTAAAAGATTAGCATTGCAAATTAATATTAATGTTTATTCTAGGACACAGATTTTTCAGCACAAAAATTACTGGAGTGTATTATACACAAGAAATATATAATTAACTTTTTGCACACCACATGCCTCACAATATTTGGGGCAGGGTGACTGAAATTAAGTTAACCAGACTATTGGTCAAATGAGTAGAGTGTTCACCTATGGTCCGGGAGACCGGGGTTCAATCCCAGGTCGAGTCATACCAAAGACTTAAAAAATGGTACTTGATGCCACCTTACTTAGCACTCAGCACTATAAGGTAAAGATCAAGGGTAAAGCGGAGTAATCCAAGGAATGGACTAGCACCCTCCCCAATACCTCATTGTAGTAGCTATTGAAATGGGAGCCTTCAGGTCACCATCGACTAAAGTCGCCAACTTTACTTACTATATTCACCTGAGTTGATTGAGCCACCTCCATATAACGAATTCACCAAGTCCTGAATGAAGGCCAATCAAGCACAATAGTCCAAGATGAAATGAAGCTGGGTACTTATTCCATGAGTGAATTCCATGCAGGCATGGGCCAAGGTACTGAGAGGAGGAGATTTTGCATCGTGCACGAACTGTAGAGTTCAAGGTGAACTGTTGCCAGTGAACACAAAGTATGCGGCATAAACGATCATGGCCAAAACCTTGAGTGTGTGTAAGTCCCCAGCTCTCCTCTTAAAGAACAAGTTTTGTAGCTGTAAAGGAGGATGTATCAGACACGAGATTTGTGTATTCAAATTTTTGTGGTCAATTTAATTTCTTGGCAAGACTACAGCCAAGAATGTAGACAACAAAAGGCAAATTGATCGTTATCGATTCAACTATTTATATCTTCCTCTCCTTGGCTAGTCACAGTGACTACAGATCCTCGGTACTTGAAAGGATCAACCTTTTCAAGGATTTTCCAGTCGAGAACAATTTGTTACTTTTCGAGTGAGAATCTTGCAGTCAACAGCTTGGTCTTCTCCAAGTTCACCCTCATGCTAAATTTTGAAGTGTAAAGTTGCACCTCATTGACTGTCGACTGGATGTCAGCAAAGCTTTCACCCAGAATTACTATGTCGTCAGCTTAATCTAAATCCAACAGCACAAAACTTTGGACCACAATGACACCAGAAAAGCTTGCAAGCATGTAGGTGATTCAGTCAGTAGCATGATTAAACAAGGTAAGTGATACCATACAGACTTCTCAAACACCATAGCAGTTGGGATTCTTGACCATAAGCATGCACATTGGGGTGGGTAGAAAAGGAGTAGGCCTTTAGTATGTTAAGTTTTGAACATAAGTTCTTACAGCGAGTTAAACACAATCTTCAAAAAACTCTGGAACATTAACGCATAAGAAAAAACAAATCCATATAACAACCCCACATCAAATAAAGACAAGCCTTAAAAGTAGACTGGAAAACAATGACATAATTATAAAAGAAGCAGACAAGGGAAGCGCATTAGTCTTATTAAATAAATTTCAGAACCAAAATCCAGGAAATACTAAGGGATGAAACCAACTATAAATTAATGCGAATATAGACAATGATATATAAAAACTTACTAAATTCACAATACATTAAAATAAACAGACTTTCTAATAAACTGCATTCCAAAAACTAGCAATTTTTACGAATGACCAAAAATCCACAAGTCTGAGGAAATAAAAATAGTGCTTACAACACAAAATTCTGAATACATAAAAATTCCAAACCTCAGTGACCACAAATTTACACCTTTAGAGGCAGGACCCTCATACTGTAATATTATTAGGGATTCTAGTTGGTTGTTTAAGTAGTAAGTTGTTTCCTAGCTAAACTTAGAGATTAACCAGCGAACAGTAAAAATGGACGGACATATATAAGAAACTATAACAGAAAATGAGAGATAATATCAAGGTCTGTGTTTGCTTCTCTTGTCCTGTGACGGTTTATTTCTCTCTGTCTATCTAAAGCAATTGAATCACTTTTTACTGTTTCTCTCTTTTTGATATCTACAAATGAAGGGTAGTAGCAAATAGACTTTTGTATCAGCAAACCAACAGATCGTGTTTTGTGTGTTCTTCAGTTCCTATCATGGCAAGGTTGCAACGGGGTTTGACTGAGACTTAAGGAGTAAAGCTACACTTGTAGACTATTTAGAATGGTGGTGATACACATGTCTATGTGGTGCTATCATGCTACAAATGTCTTTTGGGTGCTGTGGTGCTACAGTATCTACCAACAGACTCAGTAAAGTAATAGATATTCATCTACAACCATTACCATATAAAATAAAAAGTTACATTAGAAATTATATCCACTTTTTAAACTCCATACCACAAAAAACTGATCCCAATACATTCATGGTAACATTTGACGTCACCAATCTATATAGTAATATCCCGTGGAATCAGAAAAACAGAACATCTTATTTTGAAAAGGAAAATATTGAGAAACATTACACCCAAGATTTAACAAAAACATGATCACTGATAGTTTAAATAAGGGATTATGTTCTGGCTGGGGGAACAGCCTCCCAAGACTAACCTCATTGATTCCCATGAGTTATGCAAGGTCAAAAACAGTCTTAAGGCCATAAATTCACCACCTGTGCTCTCGATCGTTGGCTTTTGGTTAGGTTAAGGACTTCTCATTGATGTCTTTATTTCCTTTGATGATTGCTCCTCAAACATAGACATCAATTTTTGGTTATTCCATAATCAAGATAAGGTTGATCAGTCAAGGATTTTATAAGAATGTTCACTTTTACAATTGAATGATTAATTCAGTTCTTTCATCATTTTTTTCTTTAAAATATATGGAGGAATAGTATTTCCTGGGGTTCCATGAAAAGTAAAACTTTGGGTATTGGTTCCACAATAATACAACACAATTTGTACAAACAACATAGACAAGAGAAATTTAACAAAATCAAGAATAAAAAAGCACAATTTTATATACTATATCAACTCAACAATGGCAAAAAAATGATTATACAAAAAGTGTTCATATGTGTGTGCATAAAACACAAATATTGTCTGTCAAATTGAAAGTTTGTATATGTGTGAGTATGTTCATAGTAGTTCAAACTAAAGAGAGAAGATAGACTTGTAATTACATACCTGTGTATATGTGTGTGTCCTGGTATGCATGAATCTTTTGTTCTATTCTCCTAACCATTGTATGTATTAGCAGGTCATCTGGCATCAATCTATCATTCTGTGCAGTACCAATCTGCTGGTCTATCGGTCTCTACTTTGAACTAAAAAATTTCTGTATTTATACTTTTTGGTAAAATAAAATAATAATAAAAGTGGATCAAAGTAAAATATTCTAAGATTGTTACTGGTCAAATAAAGTTCAAATGTGTGGATGATGGTGAAGACACAACCCGTAATTTTTCTACAAGTTAGATTTTGATCTGATTTTTCAAGAACATTCTATTCTGTGTTCTTCACTGATTGGTTTAAAAATATAAAAGTGTAAATTCTATATAAGTGAGATTTTGATCCTTTTTTTTTTAATTCCTATCTACATGTTCTTAGTTGATTTATCTAAAACTAAAGAAATATTTCTTTGATTTTCTTTTTAACTTTTCTCTTGCCATCATTTTTTGTTTTTATTCTTGATTTTACTATTCTTCTTAATTTCTTTTTTTATCTTATTACTTTTAAAAATGTTCTTCTTTCCACCAAACTGTCTTAGTTTTCCTTCTTTTTTCCTTCTTTACTTCTTAACTCAATTTTTTTTTTTTCAAATATCTTTCTAAAAAAGAAAATGAGAATTTCCCATTTATTAGTGCTTGAATTAGTTGAGAGTTTATAATATTCTCAAATATTCAAAAAAAAATAAAAAAATAAAAAGGAAATTCTGCCCATACGACAATTTAAAGAGAAAAAATATCAAAGTAATGAAAAAACATTTAATTAGCAATAATCAAATAAAAGTGGTTCAAAAAAACTGAAATTCCATTTTTGTACTTTACTGTTACAAGCATATTGTGATTGATCCCTTCCACAGCCTTATGTACTATCAAGGAGGATGGGCTGAAATGTTCGTTGTTTGACCAAGGTGGCACCAAGTGTGTAGGGTTTCATTAGAGATTTGACAAACTCCAATACACTTGGTCCCACCAAGCCTCAAGGTCATAGTCAAAACCAAATTAACCCCTACCACTATCATTCAAACCTCCTTGGTCTTTGCTTATCGATCTCTTGTCTTTAGACTCTTTCCTTCCTTTTATACCTTTTTACATTTTCCATTAGTTTATCTATTCTCTCAATTGCTAAAATACAGAAAAACATAAAAAATGAAGTTCTTCTGTTAATAAAGAACAAAATATTACCATTAAACCTGTTGTGTTTGATTTATCTACTTTTCCACTCATTTTTATCATTTTGTCAGATATACCAAAATCTACCATTACTCCATATATATATATATATATATATATATATATATATATATATAAACTGTATATATATATATATATATATATATACATAACCTGCCACCTTTAAATACAGTACACACACAAGCATGCATACACACACACACATTATATATATATATGAGAGAGAGAGAGATGATATATATATATATATATATATATATATACATTTGATTGAACATTAGACATTTTTTGTCTACATATTTTTTTGTTAATCCTTTCGAATTGCTGTATTGATCTTATGATATTCAGTGGGAATTGGTTGATAAACCTTCCATAATTAGTTACTTCCCCAGAACTTTCTACCCAAACTTGAACCATCATCAGGGGAGGATGTATTACAAAAGTGATGTAACTTTTGTATGTACCTTACTACTTTGTAAGAACAAGCGTTTACTTTTCTAATTTGTTTCTATAAATAGCGACAGTAGCTAAAGACATTTAAGTACATTAGCATTGGTTTTAAAATTAATTCTATCAAGTTTGGGTTGTATATTCCTAATATTCCTTGAAAATCTATAGTTTTTGCTTGCTATTTTGTTGTTCTAATATTGTTTTCGGTAAGAATTTTCCAAAATATGTTCAATCAAATAGGTATCAATGAAAAGAACACTGCCAAAATATATATACACACACACACTGCAAGATAGAGATTGATACTGCAAACTTTAAATTGTCTTTAATGATTTAAAGTATTACCAGACAAGGGATGATAAGTTGAGTGTATTAACTGACCTTGAGCTGACTTCTGGATGGACTGAAAACAAAGCTTCTTTGATTAACTGTGAACTGTCTGTCCCATATTTTAAGCTGCAACTGACAATTTTAACATCCTCAGATTTTTTAAGTTTCTTGCCATAATAGTCTTCCACTTCAGTATACACTCTTTTAGCATCCTCTCGTTTTACATTCTGTAGATATTTAAAAAACAAATCACTGTATAAGATTACTGAAATCAGTAGGTGGAAAGTGTAAGAATTTCATTAACATTGATTGTCTTTTATATGAAAGTTACACTAAACAGTATATCAGACTGGGCTCTTTAGCCTAATAAAGATAAATCATCTAGAATAGAAGAAAATTCTGAATGGAAAATTGCAATATTGGACAAAAAAAGCAGTGAAAAAACAAACCATTTTTTAATATTGCCACATATCTTAATGAAACTTCAATGGCTAAGATATTCATAGGAAGTGATTATTTTCTTTAATTTGTGTTTTTCAAATTTCCAATGTAGCAAAAAGTCATTAGCCAAAGATTAATCACAAATTAGAATATTAAATCAAGGAAAAGAAAATTTCAAGAAATTTCCAATTTTTGGTTTTACAGAGAATTTTCTTTTTTTCAAAGTTTTACAATAGTCATGCCACAAAATAAAAGCAAGTATGCTATTGGAATGTGTATAGAGTAAGTGCCATTACAATGAAAGTTTAACATCTCAGACACAATGTATTTTATATAAAAAGTTAGATACTACCAGGTTGATTTTCTCCATCTACATATAAGACATTTTCACAAGCATTCTGTATTTTGCTAGAAGATTTCTTTCGATACAAAACACTGAATTTCTCTCATTCAGAAAAAATTTTTTTTTCTGAATCAATGAAAATATCTCCATAGGGAGGAGAAACAAGGAAGTGGTCTAAAAATTTATTGACAAGCAAAAATTTGAACTTTACCATCCTTCATTTAAAAACCATTCCATGTATGAGTTAGGTTGGAGTCCACACCAAAAAAAGGTACGAAAGACCCTTTATATAGCAACATCTCTACTAAACTTTTCTTTAAAATTTAGGCAGTAAATGACATGATTGATTCAAGTATGACAAATAAATAAAGCCAAAAATTTTCATTCCTCTTCTCTTTTCCTGGTAAAAAAATTTCAATAAATTTGAATACAAAATATTTTACTAACACCATTCTAATTAAAAAATAAAATAAAATAAAATAACCAAAAAAAGAATATCTAGTAAAAAAAAAAAAAAAAAAGCATTTTTTACAAAATAGACTTGCTGTCTCTTAAATTTCACTAAACTGGTGTGAAAAACTTGTATGGGGAAACAAGAATAATTGTCCTCCCTAGGTTTGTGGGTGAGTCTTTGCACATCATGTTTCCACTGGTCAGGTGAGAACTGAGACCCCTAAATATTTCTCTTTTTGGTTCTTTTTTGAGGGGCCAAGATACATTCTTTAGTCCTCACCCATGAGGCAAAGTGGATATGATTTTCATCTCTGTTCATTGAACAGAAGAGAGACTTTTGCTCTAACTTCAGTGTGGTACTTTACTGCACATCACTGAAATGAAAACTAAAGAAAAGTAAAACATTTATCTTTTTATTTTTCCTTTTATACATAGCTTGTTCTATGTATGTTATTCATGTTTAAGACACATTACATATTATTGTAATACTTTATTATTTATCTGTATTAATTGTTTTATATGTGTGGGGGGTGTAGGTGTGAGTATGTGTGTTCATAAGATTTCATCTGGTCTTTCTGCTTAGTCAGTGTTAGTATATCAATAAATACACTAATGCTAGTATTGGAAACTGGTAAGTAGGAGATAAGTAAATATCTTCTCTTGCACCAAGTTGCTGGTATCATATTTCTATGAGTATACATAGATTAAAGAAATGTTAGTATTATTCTACATGAGCAACCGTTCAAGTTCAACAAAAAAAAAAAAAAATCTAGTACTTTTTTATTACTTATTTTTTTGTGAGTAGAACTAATTCAACCCTTGAAAACACTGCATTCTTTTATTTTTTGAAAACAATCAATAATTTTATACTTTATTAGTGGGGTAACTTTCATTTTATAATTCAATGTAGAATGATTCCAAATTTCCAAAACATTTAGCATTGGAAATGACAAGTAACCAGACAGGTCAAATAAGTTTTTTTTTACTAGGGAGAGGGGTATTTTTTTCAATACTTGTCAGTGAGAAAGGGTGATTTTGTGATATATTCTTTTCTTGGGGTGGGGGAGACATCTTTGAGGAGCAAGATGCTTTAACTTTCATATATTAATCCTAGCCCAATCATATTCGTTAAATTACCAATATATATATATATATATATATAGGCATGCATGCACACACAAACACATCTCTCTCTCTCTCACTTTATATATATATATATATATATATATATATGCACACACCCCTATATATACACTAGCAGAAGTACAAAGTTTGTGATTGGAGTAAAAGGGTTTTAGAAACACTATTGAGTGAGATAGAAAGTGGGGAAAAAAAAGAGTAAACTAAGAATTTAAAATGTGTCCTTATTTGTATTTGAAAGATTTCACTTATTAATTCAAATGAAACGTATTTTTTTTATTTTATGAATTGTTCTTCCTTTTTTATTCTTTTTTAATTTGGGGTAGTGTGATGATTAGCAAACTAGACTAGCAACCTAGTTCAAGCCTCATTAAGTGATCCATGAATACAGTTTTGTGCCATATCTAAGGAAAAAAAGCATATTAATTTTCTAAAAACATGTAACCCAATACTAATGAAAAGTTTTAAACATTCTCAGGATTTTTTTTTGTTTTCAATAAATTTTTATTTTTTAACAATTACAGAACAATCTTTACTTAATTATTTTCAAAAAGCAGCAGAGTTTTAATTCAAATTTCTGAAAAATTAACGAAAAAAGAATCTAAGAATTCACATACTACAATATTCTTTTATTTTAAGCATTTTTTTTTTATATATCTTTTCTAATTTTGTTTACTAAACACAAACAATAATTTTTGAAAGAGTACTAAATTCAAATTTTGCTTTTATTATCTGTGTAATATTCTAAAATAGAGGGTCTGAAGAAGTACATTTTTTTGTACTTACTCATGTAAAACTGTAAGGAGTTCCACAAATCGATTGCTTTCTAATTATAGAATCATATCATTTATTCAGAAGAAATCAGAAACTAAATTTTGATCTTTTCCTTATCATCAACATATCAAAGTGAAAGTACAATTATAATGATCACATCTCTTTTCTGAGTTATAAGTCGACACACACAAAGCAAAACAGACGCAACTTCTTATATATATATATATATATATATATGTATATATATTGTGAAGTAGTATGCTACAGAGAGAGGGAAGGGGAGGTCGATTCTCCTAGCCTTCTCTGTCTGAATCAACAAGCACTAAGACTGACCGTTAAAAGGAGATATGAATGAAAGTCAATTCCTCGCACTCTATGACCTGCAGCCTGTTGAACAAAGAAAGGAATCCAGGTCACTCAGGTATTGTGACTGGATTCAATAGTGGGAGAAGGAAAAAAGCCAAAAGATTGGCCCATAGGCCCTTAGTGCCAAAATGTCATTTTTTCGTTAGAGAAATTTGGGAAAAGAATCTTCAGTTTGAGGACAGAAGTCAACAGATAAAGATGCCAGCTTACAGCCAAACTCCAGGAGGTCACTCACCCACAAAAAGAATCTTTAGTTCTGGACAGAAATCAGCGTTATAAAGACGCTGACTCTGCAGATGTCACTCGCCGTAAAAGAAAGGAACCTGAACATTAAGCCTTCTCAAAGATAAGTACAACTTAAACTGTTTTCCTTCTACCCTTCCTAAATATTGGGAAATTATATGTATTCAAAAAAAAGAAAGAGAGAAACTGAAAGGATTCTGTTTCATCATTAGAAAATTAGTGAATGAACTTTCTTACATGCTTCAGTCTGGCGACTTAGATACTTTCTCAAGTAAAAGAAAAGAAAAAAAGGATAAAGAAGAAAAGGACTGTTGAGAGACATTTATGTTTGATGCTTCCTGTTGGCTTAATATAGCCAGTATTTTAAAAAGAAAAGCGAAAAGGAAAAAGAACTGTTTCTTAGATATTATCATTATTTGTTTGGTTGTCGCCTATTAAAATTTTGTTCTATTTTAAATGCACCCTTGTATTGAAATCTATTGGTTGTGTCGTTTCTTCTATCGAGTCACCTTCTTTTGTGCATATCTGTTTCAGCCTCGTATCACTATCATTAATTCTCGCTAAACGTCTGATTCACCTTAAAACATTACAAGGGAATTTGAGGAATTTGACTACAGATAATATTTTCTAACCTTGAAGTCCATTTTTTTCCATTATCAGAGGGGGTAGGAAAACGAAGGACTTGGTGGGCTATGTGAAAGTGAGTTGGAAACCCCCTTACCAGCATTGGAGATCAGTCTAGCCCCAAATTAACCACCACATTATTTGCCAGTTTACCATATGCCCGAAATAGGAGTCTTGACTAGGACTTATTTTGCAGGGGGTCAAGTGCCAGACTGCCCACGACATCACATGCGCATAAAATGAACTCTCGTCCTGAGATAATTATTTATGCAGCATCACAATATATATATATACACACACACACACACACACACACACATTTTTAGAATTAACTCAAGTGCGACACCTGGGGGTAAAAAAACAAAGGGAGAGAAGTTAACAAAGCCTCAAATGTGGCAGACCAAGTAAGCAGTAAACCGAGCAGCTTTGTATGGAAGGAAAGAGAAAGAAAAGTCATAAAAAGGCATATAGGAACAAGGGAAGGAGAGGAGTAACTCAACTATTAACATACAAAAAAACAATGACAACTATATTTCAGAAACGAACAAGCATTTAGCCCAAACAAAGAATTTATTTCAAAAGATATAAGTTTAACAATACATTTCTACCGACATTGCACAAACTTCACTAGGCATAGTTGAGCAAAAATGACAATATTTGATGTAACCAAAAAAATTAAAAACAAAAGAATAGAAAGGAAAGAATTGAAACATCAAATGGACTTACTCGACATTGGACTGAAACATACAAAAGTTGTATATTTCAAAAACTTTTTCTTTTTTTTTTTTCACAGAATTACCAATATGATGACTGAATTCAAAATTATCTTTTCTTTTTCTTTATTTCAGATTTCTAGCACTAGGCTTCCTCAGTCTGATACAATTTTCTTTTTTCTTTCTGTTTCAAATTTTTGGCACGAGACAGTCACAGGCTGATATAATTTTCTTTTCACTTCCAGTTGCTGTATCTTTTTTCAGGAGCTTCTAAACAATTTCGAAGATGATTCTCTGAGAAATATCTTCCTAGACTTACTTGCATAGAGTAGGGAGAACTCTGCAACTTTTCTGTTTCCAACGGAAAGAGACCAATTCTGGGCTTCTCTTCTACCATGGAAACCAATTAACTCTAACTTGGTTAAGAGTAAATTTTACACGATTCCTGGTTGAATGGTGAAGTCTTTGAAAAAAAAAAGCAGACTTTGCTTCCAACCCTTCACAATAGGCAGACTGGCTGACATACTAGATTCATCCTTTCTCTGACTGACTGTAAAACAGACTGGTACAAATGAAAATACAGACAACAAACTGACAACAAAATAATGAAAGACTCACAGACTGAGGAAAAAACTATAGGACTTTACACTCCAATAATTTAATTTGGGCAGTATACCACTTGTTCCTACAACATAGATGGCGGACGCACACATATTCAGTCTCGGGAAACCATTGGCCAGGAGAAGCACGTGATCTGCGTAAAACTATGTCCACGCGTAAATTTCGTCCTGCATTTGGAGCCACTTCCAAGACTCGTATTTTTAATAAATACGTTGTCTTCAAACACTCTTCTTCTTTTTACACAAATTCTTCGCAGTGGATAGACGCTGTCTCTTCAGTGTGATACTCTTCTTATTCACCAACAGAGTTAAAAGACAAAAAAAATGGACAAGCCTAGCAGACATTCATTTCTTCAATGTACATTGACTATGAGACTTTTTCCAGTCTCAGAGAAACCGACTGTTTCGAATCACAAAAAGAAAGACATTTAAATATGTAATCCAACTTAATAGGACTGTAGAGAGGAGAAAAATTTCGTATTTTGGTTTGGCGCGCAATTTAATTTGACACTTAATTTCACCCCGGACCTTCATTTCCGGTCAGAAAATCGGGTAAGCTGCCAAATACACCCCTCTTTGGCTGGAGAACGCCGACCAGTGCAGACATCCCACTGGCCGTTCTTCAATAGCGATGCTTTTTAGCTGGACAACGCCGCCCAGTGCAGACATGTCACTGCGGCTTTAATATACCAGCAGCAGCAACATGGACACACGAGGGAATCCATCTAATTTATGGATTCCTTACAAGGAATCCCAGTTGAATATAAATTAGATGCATTCAACATGCCTCGCACAGGCACAACTTTATGTTACCCCAAAATTGGCTATGTCGATCTGAGCGTAATCCTGCTCTCGACACGCATGGAGATAACGCATACTCTCCCCAAATACCATACACGAAACTCATGGTGACATCCAAAGTTCAATTCCTACAACTGCAACAGATCTTTCGTCAAAAATGCAAAAAATACAATCCCTCACACATCCGACGACACACGCTGCCATCACAACCTTCCCAACTTCTCATAACTCAATTTCGTCTCAATACTCACAACCCTTCACGAGTTTTGCAACACCAAAAGCAAACCCAATATTCCATGCTACAAATAAAAACCTATTCATAAAAACACCTTTCGACCTTCGCCATCTTGCTTCATCATTCTACCTTGTGGGGTGAGTGAACGTAAAAGAAGCAGAATAGTTAATGGTTGTAAAACGGCGTGGACAAAATGAACATTTACAACAAGGCGAACGAACAAAAACAAATTTATATTCTATAATAACAAAACTTACATTAATACATGAAAACATAACTAACTCTACTAACATACTGATAGTGTGTATATATGTGTGAGCTCGTGTGTGTATGTGTGTGTGTGTGTGTGTGTGTAACACAACTAAACTACAAAAAGAATTGTAAAATTAAAATGTCCTTTTTCTATGATTAGAAACCGGTAGTTTTTTAGAGACGGGAAAGCGTCTCATAGTTCTTGTATATGAATGTCTGCGAGGCATGGTGTTGCTGATACTGAGGAATTTGGTCAAAGAGAAGGTGTTGCCGCTACGAAGGAATTTCGTCAAAAAGAGAGTGTTGCCGCTACGAAGAAAATTCGTAAAAGAGAAAGAATGTGTTTAAAGACAGCGTATTTATAGAAAAAATCGTCTTATAAGTGGCTCAAGACGCAGGACTTGAATTTACGCGCCGACGTAGTTGTAAGCATCTCACGTGGTCCTCCTGGCCAATGGTTTCCCGAGACTGAACATTGAGCGTCCGCCATCTTTGTGGGAACAAGTGGCATACCGCCCAAATTAAATTATAGGAGTGTAAAGTCCTATAACCTTTTATTTCCTCACAAACTAGCGAGGGGACTAACAACACTAAGCGAGGAAACAACACAACATAAACACACATACGTTACACCCACTTTCCTCGATACTAACAAACTTTCCCTCGCTTACCAACAACATCTCCAGCTAAAAATCATCCTACAAAAACTCTGGCTACAAAATAGTTCCCCCTCGCTAAACAATAATAACCATAACACCTACGGCTATAGGACATTTTCGTTATTAACCTTTTTGTAGTTTAGTTGTGTTAGTTACACACACACGAATATTTTTAATGTATCTATGTCTGTTTTATTATAGTATATAAATTTGTTTTGTTCGTCGCCTTGTTTTGAATGTTCCTTTTGTCCGCGCCGTTTCACATCCTTTACTTATTTGTTTCTTAACTTCAATCATTACCTTCATTCACGTACCTTTATCCATGTGCCTTATTCCAAGCAAAACTTATATAAACTTTATTAACATAAAACTGTGGAGGACTAAACATATCTACCAAATAACATGTTGCCATACAAAACCCTCCCTGTCACTTAAATACCCACAAAAGAACTATAACAGTCTAACTTTAAAAATAAGCCAACAACATTCAAGCTATTTTTAACTGCCGATTTGCAAATTCCAAAAATATACATACACACATAAATAAATACACACACACACACACACACACACACACATATTACACTTTTAAGTTTAAAAATTGCAACAGCCAACATATGAAAAATTAACGAAAGTATTTATATGCTCGTCGCTTTCTTAATACAATTTTACCTAAATTACTCAGAGTCGAAAGTTTTTACAGTAGTTGAATTACCTCTCCCAACCTAAGAAATTATCTAGTAGTAAGCCTTGTTTAGTTACTGAGAGGGAAGGAAATGAGGCATAAAAAAAGAGAAAGTGAAAAGGGGAAGGGAGAGTTAATACTTATGCTATGTAAAAAGAAAGGTGCGTCTATATTTCTTGGTAACAAAACAAAAGTTTCCTTCAAAAGTAATTTATTTCTAAGTAAATAAACTATACACCCATTTGACATTCATACACACATCCACATTGCATATTTTTCTTTATGCATGTCGGAAAACATTAAACCGAGGTAACAGAATAGAAATTTATATTCAAACAACGATAATATTCATGCATAAATATAAGGAGGAACTGAATGAAAGTGTGACAGACTAATAAGAACTAGCACCGTCAACCTCTTAGAGTTTTATTCTCTGAGCAAATAATGATAAAATACCATTCCTTCGTATTTTATCTCAAAGTTCTTTTCTTCAAGCCAATTTTCCAGACTTCCTTTCTATGTAGAAATAACTTCGGGAATCTTTAGCTCCTTGTCTTGGTTGACTTGTAGAAAGAGGCTCACTATTTCTTTAGTATACGCCTCGTGTTGAAATCACCACTTCTTCCTGTTCGAGCTGAGATGAAATTGGGGGGGGGTACTGTTGTTTAGTGAATATTTTTGGTTCCCCATTTGTGGGGGTACGTTTGGTGTTTAGCTCCCCAACCATTTATTGTTGGCTCATTATTGAAAGGCAAACGAGGTAAAACGATGCGGAAAAAAGAACATTCAAAACAAAGCAGTACAAACAAAATTAAATTTATATATCAATAAATACGTGAAAAAGGAAACATTACAAATATTCTAATATAGTCTGTTGAATATTCTTCTGTGTGTGTACTAACGGGAATATTATGGAAAAAGACAAAATATTAAAAGTGTCCTGTAGACTATAAAATGTATGTTGAAAAGTATTTCCTGCGAGGTATCGATATACAAAAATGCAGCAATGTATTCTAGGAGACATGTGTCTTCTCCCATGTTGGTTGTCTCTTTCGGGGTTTGACGAAATTTCCAAGGCTGTGTTCGAGGCAGGAAGAAGTCTAACCGAAAAGGCAGAACAAAAAAGAAAAAGGATGCAGAATGTATACGCACCCATGTTACGCGTATTGAGTTGTGTTACTAAGTGGAGAGAGAGAGAGAGAGAGAGCTGTCTCTGGAAGTCAAAATGTAAGAGAGTAAGAGTGTGCAGTCTCCGAAAGTGAAAATGTGAAAGAACTAGTTCTTGGAAGACGAGAGGATATATAGGCAATCCTTGTCGTGAGGTCGGCTCCAAATGCGAGGGACAAAATCAAAGTTGCGGACGTAGTTGTGAGCACTGACCAATAGTTTCCCGTGACTGATTAGTGTACCGACGTCCGCCATCTTTGTTTCAGGAACAAGTGGTATAACAGCCATTTTAAAATATAGGAGTGTAAATCCTACAAATTCTTTCTGCTTCTTCTCAAATATGACCTTTTGGTTGAAGTCTACAGAGGATTATTACCGAATTTATCCTCCAGACATAAGACTTAACCTTCTTCAGATAGGGAAATGGAAACCAAACAACCAAGAACAAACAGTAGGCTCATTATTCTGACAAGTTCAAACCCTAAAAATTGGAAAAAGAAGCTTAGAGCCCAAGCGACTAAAAGGCCTTTAGTCCAAACAACCAGCCTAGAGCCAAAAAGCAAATGACAAAGAGAAGGCGCCACAGCCCCGAGGCTGCTCTATTAAATAGCAGCCACGAGCGGGGCTATAACAGTACAACTTTAAAATAAGCCAATCGTATTGGTGCAGACATTAACTGTCGAATTTACAAATTCCAACAATACATACACATATCCACACATGGGCACCTCGGGTGGTGTAATGGTTAGCAAGCTTTCACGAGTAAGTTTGAGTCTCATTGGGTGCCCCATTCAAACGGCCCAGTGCTACATCTGAGCAAAAACACCCAGTAAATTAATACACACATACCAAGCACATTGAAAATTCTCCAAAGGGAAACCTCCCAATTGATTGTAAAAAAAAGTTAATTTAGTTTTTATTTTCATGTTATTACTTGGATTGTTAGTATTTTTTTCTCTCATTTATACAATAAATAAATAAACATTAACCTCCTCAAAAAAGCATTTTCCTCCACGAAAGCAGAAAACATTACAAATTCTCCCTTCAACACTGACAAGAATTGAAAAAACCAAAACTACATACCCGAAAGTACAAAAAATATTACCATAATTCGACAAGTCCAGTTACTTCTTTTCAAACTTAGCTGTGTCGGAAATGGATGATTATTCTACATTGAATAAGAATTTGAAAGTGAATCCCACAATAAATTTAAAGTCATTTGTCTTTTTTGTTTTGTTTTTCTTTTTTATAATTGTAAAAGATACAATTTGATACAGTTTTTGTTTTGTTTAATTATTAGTTTGGATTCTCATCTTTTTATTATAAAATAATGAGAGCATTTTTTTTGGAGGGAAGGGTAATTATTTCCCATCCACAATCTCAGCCCCTATATATATATATATATTGGCCTTAAGAATGGCATGGAAAACTCTGAAACAACTATTCAACCTCTTGAAGCTCCTTCCGACGGTCAGCAGTCCTTGAAACAATATTGCGAAATAGGGATGTTGTTCGAGGGCCTAAGACAACTGACCTATCAAGACCAATAGGTACAAAAAGTCATCTCTTAAAGCGATCGGGACTGAGCCAGCTCACAAATACAAGAAAAAATAAATAAACAAATAAATAAATGATAAAAGTTTTAACTGAAGGAAAGAATTCAATTTTTTCTCTCTGGGTACAATTTTCTCAATGAATTTTGTTAGGTTGAAAAAGAAATCATAAATCAACCGATGCAACGTGAACGTAAAAATGAACACATTCAATGAAGGAATAATAAAAAGACATTTAGTCTCAATAATAGTGTTTCCAGATTCATTAAAATACGAAATGTTTTTAACTTACCCATGAAACGGTATTTTTTGTTTCAGTCGACATTGTATATATTTTGTCTAAAACAGTGTAAAATCTAAACAGTGAAACAGAGGCAGTAAAATTACTGAGTGTAACTTTTAAAAAGTTTGTCGTGAGGGTGAGGTCGGCGTTTAAATCTGGGTCAGTTTAAAAAATTGTGCAGTTAAAAAAGCAGTTTAATTGGAAAACACACAGACATACATATATATATATATATATATTAAGGTGGATCGATTTTGGAACTGTAAAGAGCACGACCCCAAGAAAGTGGCAAATTAACGGAAAAAAATCATCACACAAAATATGTTACTTCAAAACTAAGCAGTTTTTGAGGAAATTTAAAGACAAAATTAATTAGTCATTATATCGGTGTCACCGGAAACATGTGCCGGTTAAAAAAAACAACAGTTCTTAAAGAAAAGAAAAAAATCGTTTAATAATGGATTCTTTTAATTTTGATATTTATTCTTTTCTGAATAAATTAAATTAAATTAACGAAAAAATAAAATATTCTAAACTATTCAATTTAACATACAAATAACTTCTAACGAAAACTGTCTTATTTTTTCCGGTTATCTCTCGGTATACCCCGGACGTAATTATCAGTGTTTACAAGTTTGTTTACCTCGACTTGTTTTCTCCTCGCTTCATTTATAAGCACAAAAATAATAATATCTATTGTATCTTCTATCAAAGTAGACTAAAGTATTTTTTTTTAAATACCGCTTTATAAATCACTGTAATTTCCTATCATTGTCAAAATTATTGTTTTTCATTAAAAAAGGCCGTTTACGTGGTAATCTTGTGACTTGATTTTTGCCTATTTTTATGTAAGTAACATTACATTTAATTATTTTAATAACGTTATTTTTCAAATTTTATTTTCAAATTTATTTTGGAAAATATTAATTTGTGTAATTACTGAAAATACATTTTTTTCCAGATATTTTGATAAAAATGGCAGGAAAACGCACTGCAATTTCAACTATAAAGATTCGAGAAAATTTTCTAGTCCACGATCCCCGTTAGATAAAACAGAGCCCCCCCCAATTTTTCGACAAATTATTAAATATAGCTATTTCTTGATGAATACTTATCCCCAACTAACAAGTTCTGCTATTTTTAAATTAATAGCAAAGGATGTAATTGATATTTGGAAGGCAGTTAACCCTGTTTACCTCTATTAAATGAAATGACTGTTGTAAACAAGGTGAGCGTTATATTTCCAGAAGATAAAACAAATAAATATAAAATCTCTCCATGCTGCCCAAATAAGTCTTAAAGGAAAAGCTGGATACATTATTTGAGATTGTTCGGGCAACTGCCTGCCTTAAGTTGTGACGACCATAATGGAAAATGCAACACAGAATATTGCCTGAGAAAGCATAAAATCTGTATCTGTCCTCCTAAACATAAAGTAGGGGTTTTTTGTTTGTTTGTTTTTTTTCAATGTATTTATGGTGGAGACAACCTAATGATAAAAGCATGCGAATTTTAACTTACATAAATTTCTGCATCTTTATATTATTTAAACTAATATAAAATCCACTTTTTCTATTTTATTTTTCATATAAAATAATTTTGATTTTTTTTTAGTTTAGATGTATTTTTAACATTATAAAAATTTGATATTTCAGATTCCAGTGGAAGACCAGGAATATCGGAAAGACCAGAAAGCCAAAATAGGGCTTAAGGGCACTTTCCAGCTTGGACCAACTGACAAAAGTGTTAAAAAAATGTAAAAGGGAAAGAGAAAGATTAGACCAACAAAATCTAGATTCATCACCTATTGCTTCAACAACAAATGTCCAGGATGATGTTTCTTCCTACTCCCTGCCATCTTTCTCCAAGTAAAGAAACAGAAGATGACTATTTGAAGTCAGATAGTCATCCCAAAGGACATTACAGCCACATCAAAATTCCTCAGCATGCTATTGAGTTGGTCAGTAGTGATGTATCTTCAAATCTTGAATCCAGCCTTGCTAATGCCTTGCTCTTGGATCTGAGGGTTATGGGCCTTCTTACCCCTAATATTGATATAAAAATTATCTACATTGATAAATGCAAAATAGATAGAGTAAAGGTAAAAGTGAAAGCAAATGCCCATCAAAAGCATGATGAAAAGGTTGAAAATCTTGTTTGTATTGGAGTTGATGGGAGAACTGACAAAGATACTTTAATCTACAAGGAAATTATGGAAGAAAATGGAGAGAAAAGTCTGAAAAAATCCAAGGGACCAGAACGCCACTTGACCTTCACAAAGGAGATGGCACATGAAAGGGAATATCTTACTAATTGGATTTTTCCTAATATGTTTGGATTTTACCCGTTTAGAAAAGACAAAATCTACATCTGCAATGAAAGGAAAAATAAGGCTTACTGTAGCACGAGGTGTGACAAGAGAAAAGGAACAAAGCAACAATTCGGTTGAAAAAAGGGAGTTATATTTAAAGAAAGATAAAGAGAAAGAAGGAATGAAGAAGAATTGTGAAAAAAGGTGTTTTCTGCAGACTTAGCTATAACACTCGTTTTGGTAAAAGTTCTTTTAGTTCCATGTAGTTTTGGTGGCTGGTCCATACTGGTCCTTACAGATTCAAAGGCTTGAAGTATGAGAATTCTGTGTCCCCATGTGCATAGAGTATGTACCTCACTACTTGTTGTCAGCAGTCAAGAGTCTGTGTTACATCATTGGCGTCCAAAGTAAAAAGGAAGGATGTTACTTTGAAAAACGAACACACGTGTGGTGGTACAGCAGATGTGTTGATTGTTTTTCAGCCAATCACGGGGCACGTAAAAGTGACTCAGTAAATAATTTTCAATATTCTCCCCAAAACAAAATTGCAATATGAAATCATTGCAACGTAATTTGTCATACAGTTCATAATAGTTCAAGGAAGAATCCATGTTTCTACTGCAGAATAAGAGTTCTGTTTTGATTTTACAAATGGAACGCAATGAGCGAATTAAATTTTTTTTTTGCATTGTACAAGGGAGAAACTACCATAAAAATGAGAAAAGCTCAGCAAAACTTATAATTTTGAAGATTTTTTTGTTTTTAAAGGCTGGAATCACCATAAAATTGAGAAAGTTCTCAAAATTTGATTTGATTTTTTTTAAAAGGCAGAAAATGCCAATAAAGTGAAAAATTCACAAAACTTGCTTTTTTTTTATAGCAGAAAATGCCTATAGGATGAGAAAGCTCACAGAATGCCAATTGAGTGTGAAAACTTGCTTTTTTTAAAGGAAGAAAATGCCAAAAGAGTGAAAAATTCACGAACTTGATTTTTTTAATGCAGAAAATGCCAATAGAGTGAGAAAGCTCACGAAACTTGACTTTTTTTGCAACTAGGAAAGTTCCAAGGGAGGAAGAAGAAAGAAGGAAATCTTAAGTGGGCAATACTATATGTAATTTAGGACATTAATCTTTTAAAGTGTTTTTTTTTTAATTTAACTTATTGGTAATGACTACTTACTATAATATATATATATATGGATCATTGGGAGAGTTAATGTTTTCCTTTGAGATTTTTATTCTTTTTGGGGCATTGTGAAATGAGGTTGGGATTACTATCAGCATATGGACTTTCTCAGGACTCATGAGAGTTATTGACTCCCTCATCACTAGCTGCTTCTGAGCTGGGAACTGTACCAAGGTGGTGTGCATGAGTCAATGACAGCTCGAGTGGATAAAACAATTTAATAGAATGAATTTGAACTGAGTCGTCACCTCTTTTGACTCTCATGGAACAAACTTTATTATTATCATCCATTATTAATTCCAGAACCCTTCACAGAAGCCAGAATGGTCTAGTCTTAGCTGTTTTTTTTACAAGACCCACATCATCAACACCTATTTTATTTTGTAAATTAATCTTGTGCAGATCTCTACACTGCTTTATTAAACCCTATAAATAATCCTGATACCAGAGCTCATGGAACTTAGACAACATGACATCACATGCTTCAATAGATTTAATTACACTAGATCTATTAGGAGGGTCTGCTTTCCAAATATCCTGATCATCCATTTTCAGTACTAGTCCTACATTTACGTCAGGACGAAGAAAGCATCATCATCATCATCATGTCATGCCACCAGCACGGATATCCCTGACCCTCTCTCTCTCCACTTCTCCCTATCATTAATTGCTTTTGGCAGGTCTTCAGGACAACATCCCGTATCCTCACAGAGCTGCTCTATGTATGTTCGAGCAGGTTGTCCTGCTTTTGCTCGGCCATATGTGGGGGTCCATAGGAGTACATCACTGATGAGTTCATCCTTGCTTCTCCAGCAGTGTCCTGTGTGTCTGGTTCGTCTAACTTGTATAGTTTTCATGATGGGAGGCAGGTGGCCGTATAGTTGGTGTCTTGTGGGGTGTTGTCGCCAGGACTTGTTCAATATTGCTCTCAACATTCTTGTGTAATTGCCATCTAGTTTCTTCTTCAGCCGTTTAGTTAGCGTCCAAGTAGTGCATCCATATAGTAGTATCGATACAACCGCTGCCTGGAAGAAACTGCGTTTCATTTTATCTGTCAGGTCTGATTTCCATATGATCGAGAGCCTATCGATAGCTGTCCATGCTTTCATTAGTTGTGTGTCGATGTCTTTTTCGGTTGATGAGACGCTACTTCCTAGGTAGGTGAATTTGTCCACTAGTTTCAATGAGGCTCCGTCTAGTGTGGTAATGTCGCCTGTTTGGTTGTAACACATCTATTCAGTTTTGTGTGCATTGACATGGAGGCCAATGCTTGCGGCGGCTCATTCCAAACTATGCAGTAGTGTCTTGGCTTGGTTAGGCATATTCACCAGTAACGCTATGTCATCGGCATAGTCGGCATCAGTAATTGTTTTTGCAGGGTACCTTCTGCTTCTTTTCTTTGTCAGCTCAAAGCCATTTTCTCTGATTTTGTCAATCGAAGTTCTAAACACATAGTCTAGACAGATGATAAAGAGGTATGGGGCTAGCGTGTCTCCTTGTAGTACTCCTGCAACAATGTCGAAGTATTTTGTGTCTCCATCTGGTGAACGTACTTTCACTTTGGTGTTTCTATCGAGAATCATTATTGCTGCTACAGTTTCTTTTGGTAGGCCATATGCTAGTAGGATTTGTTCCATCTTCCCTCTGTGTATGGAATCGAAGGCCTTGGTAAAGTCAACAAATAGTAGTGTCGCCTGTAGGTTTTTCGCCCGAACGCCTTCAAGGATTCTACAGATGGTCAATATTTGTGAAGTTGTGAATCTATTTCTCTGGAAGCCATTTTGATTTTTCCTAAGGATGTTATCTATTTTGGGTTCTATGCGGTTTCGTAGTAGGGCATTGTAACGAAGAAAGCAATTCAATGTTATTATTTCAAGGTTTGAATCCGAAGTTCATATCAAACTCATCATCAATAAGAACAGGTAGGGCCTGGGAACTACCCTTATCTATCACAACCTGGTTTAATGTCTTTTTTAGACCCTAGGAATGTTTTTATATCGAATTCTACCGGAGTGAGGAAAGACCTATCACACCCCAATCTTTTTATCAGCTATTTACAGAAATAAGTCCTTTGACTCCCTATGTCAAAAAGGCAGTTCAGTCTGAATTTATGTTTTCCCCTTTAAACAGTAATTGCAACTATAGACAAAATTTATGGCTGTTCTTGTATGCCAGTGTTGGTGCACACACGCATAGAAACAGAAGTGCCTTTATTATCAGAAGAATTTTTGCAGAGTGGGTTAATGTAGCCTCTTGAACTGCAGAATTTACATGCACGTGGCCGCTTATTTGTTTGACCAGGGCAACTTCCAGCTTAATGGTTACCACTTGCGCAAAGAAGGCACAAGTCAAGCTCTTTACATCTCGAGCATCTAGATACAAATGAAGAGTATTTGGCACACTGACCCATAACATGTCTGTGTATGAAACCAAGTTTACTGTGGGTATCAGTTTTACTAGCCTTTGTGGAAAAGTTTTCAAGTGTAGAAGCACTTTTTTTAAAGGTATGGTTCTTATTAAAATTCCCCTGTCATGTCTTAAACCCATTCTGATGTTGATTATTGTGGTTATTCTCCTTAATATTTTTGGAACTTGTCCTCTTTAAGTTTTTTGGAACCTCATTGTAACCATCAAAAATCTGGTTAATTTTTGGATACTTACTGTCGAACTTCCGAATTAATTCTTTTTGAAAAGAAGAGGGCAATTTTGAAAAAATTATATGGCTGATTAATTCAAATCCAGGGGAGTTCTCTTAAAAAAAATCCAAGCCAAACAATGATTTAAGCTCAGACAAGTCAGCATTAAACCTCGATAAAAAACTTCCTTACATCGGCAGAGTCTGGGTCAAACTTAGGACTATAGTCCAGAATTTGTTTCAATATTTCATCTATAATGAAAGGGACATCTAAAAATTCTTTTTTAATAAATTATTAGCCACATCATAATTTTCATTTTTGAGAGAAAGATTTGAAATCAGTTGAGACGCATATATATCATTTTCAGCTGTTGGTCATCTTCTGGATTTTTCTTTTACAATTGAGAATAAAGATATTCTAAGTTGTGACCAAAGACTCCTCTATGAATATGCAGTAGGTATTTCTAAAGGTAATGTGGACTCTAGATTTGCATTGTGAAAAATTGGACCATTAAATCAGGCAAGGTTGTTAACTTTGGCCATCAGGCTTATGTGCCTATAGACTCAAGGTGCATAGCCACAAAATCTTTCAACCAAACTTTACAGCTTGATAAAATTCATTGTGAATGTTTATGCCATAACCTGGTTTGTAATTAAAAAAAGATAAATTCCATAATCAGAAACCTTACATTTTCAGTATGATCCAAAGAATTGGGAAACAACCACTTGAAATCCAACAGATCACATTAAAAACATACAGTATAATGCTTTTGCCTTATTGCAAGAAAATGTTTTATACTGTGGTGAAATCTGATGAACTGAAACTGAGGGTAAAAGCTAAAGAAAGAATCTGGGCCATTAGCTAAGGAAATATTTCTTCCTATAAAACTGACTGAATGTATTATACCAATTTATAGAATCATTTTAAAGTTTTTATCTAATTTCACCATTAATATAAAAGCAGAATGGATGGCATTTTTGTAAATAACTCAATAAATAAATTTCTATATTCTTTCAGGAGTGGGGAGCCAGCCAAGAAAAGGTTAAAGAATATAACAACAATCAATTTTGAAGCTATGCATTGGACAGAATTAATAAATCTGTCAAAAAATGGAGTTTGTGAACCACCATTCAAAGAAGGATTTTCAGAAAAGGGACTTTGGGAATCCTTAATAAATGGTATGAAGCTGGACTTGCTAGATTTGTTCTCCCATTCTCAAGGTGTTAAACGGGCAGTCAAGTTTACAACAGAAGCTTCCAAATCAGTATGTGGCATTAATGCAAGGCACATAATTGCAAAAGTATTTTGTCATGAACTGAGACCTTATTTTTCATCTAAGGGCTCTTATATGGAGCTATTTGGCTCTATATATTAAGCAATAATAAACCATATTTGTTTTTCTATATTTGTTTGGGTTTTTTTGTTTTTTCCATCATAACAGAAAAAAATCAGTTGTTTTTCTTCTTTTCTAATGTATTCACTGTTACTGCTAATTAATGAGATAAAACAGCACTACAGAGCTGTCACTGATAATGGGGTGGGGCATATTTTTAATTTGAATTTTAGTTATAATTTCTTTATTCAATTTCATTTTGATAAAATGAAATAACAGCATTCCTGGCTTTGAATACTGAAATATTTTGGTTTTCTGATCAATTTTTTTGCTAAATGTTTCAAAACTGAGGATTTTTCAGTGCATTTTTGTCTACAAACTTTGATGCCATTTCCTCAAAAATTGGTATGGGAGCAAGATCTAATTTTTGGTATCAGTACTTAATAGACCAATATGCAACTTTCGGTGCCTAATGTGATTTGTTATTCTAAAAAAGTGAAAAATCAACCTATCCTAATATATATATAAATATATATATATATATATAAGGTATGAACAAAAACGTGCACCTGTTAAAACATGGTGTGTTTGTAAAAATCATGAAAAATAAGTGATTTATTGGATTTTAATAAAGTTTTCTTCTATTTTAGTAACAAATGATGAATGTTTCAAAAATGCATAAGTTAAGTATAAATCAAATTGTGAAGACAAAATGTTTAGTGTTTGTTTTCTTTTCCTATTTTTAGTATTTTTGATATTTGAAAAGGTTATTAATCATGCATCGTATTGATTTTGACATATGTTAAAGACCTTTCAATAAAGAAAGTTATTCTGTTTGTTGTTGGTGCTGTTTATTTATATATATATATATATATATATATATATTGGTGTCTCTTTGTACGGGCATCTTAATTTTTTAAATTAAACAAATGATAGGATAAGTATGATATCGATTTTCTAGATTTTTTTATTTGCTTTTAAGTTTCCATTAATTTCTGTCTTTCAGAAAAGGAAAAAAATTCACACAAGTCTTCTTTTTTTTCCTCAATTTTAGGAATTTTAAAAATTTTGGAATCAAAATTCGTCAAAATAAAAATTCAAAGAGAAAACTTATCAATAAATATTTGACATTGAATTAGCCACAATTATTAGATTCTCAAAAAATCATCGCATTTTGTTTGATGAACCTCTTTTGCTTTATCTCTGTTTGTTCTTCTGTTTTGTGCATATGTGTGTGTGTTTTTCACTATTGAATATTCTCATTGCAGGTTTCCAAATGAGAAGCAATTATTTTGAAGTGAATCCACAATAACAGACATTTGCTTGGAAGGAACAATCTTACCCAGAAGTTGAATGGTTGCCTCATGATTATTACCATACGGTGAACCATCTTGTCTAACAACTGCTTATCTTCAATATGATCCAGAGAAAAAAGTAACAGTTGACCGAAATACAGAATGTTGCATTAAAGAATTTACAGTGCAAAGCTTTTGCTTTGCTTCCAGTTAATGATCTTTTCTCAATGAAATAGAGGTAAGGGAATCTATAAAAATGTCAATCAGATAAGTAAACCTTTATTTATAAGTAAAAATTTATTTATACTTAATTAAGTATGTCAAATTACAAAAAAATTTTTTTAAAGTTTCATTCATATTACTATGCGATGTTGAAAGAACAATGTAAATTTAAAACTTTTATAATCTTGTTAAGGACAGAAAAAGTGTACCGTTACACACCAAATGGACAGTTGTTACATATCACAGCACAAATAGATGTCTGCAATGCTAGTGTTCAAATGGAAGTTTCGCTGGTACAGTCTGAAAAGACGTTTGGACTGCTTCTATGTTTTAAATGTAAATCAGATCTCATGATAACCTCGCTATGAGGAAAAGTGATGAATACACAAAAACCTTGTCTTGGTTTGTTAATACCAAAGTTTATTCATGACTACACTTTTTAAATCATCGTCGAAAAGAGAGAAACAAAGTATAGAAACTGAGTTGACCGCATTAGCTTGTCTAGGAGAAACGTCATGAGAAGAGAGAGGGCAGACACAGTCCTTGAATTATCCTTCATGTTTTCTCTTGTAGTTATAACACCTACTTCTTCAGGTGGGGTCTGTTCTCACCACTGCGCATCCAAGTTCCAACTGCTGTCTTTGCATCGTCATGTCCCACAGCCAACTGAACTCTTTTCCTGTTTCCTATCCCACATCCACTGCCTTAAGGCATTTTCATATGATTTCCTTTCAGCAAATCAAAACTCATCGATTCACTACTGATATGTTTCTATTTTTAACCTGATCATCCCTAATTATTTTACAAAAGTATGAAGAGATACAAAACAGGTTGATTTACAACATGGCATCAGTGTCTACTACAGATACATATATAAAATCAAACAACTCCTACCACTCAGTATCGGAGATATCAAATTTCTCCTGCTTAAAGTTTATCCTCTCCATAATGTATCTGGAATAGTCTCTCAGATATGAGGGCTTGGGGTGTTGCTGGTGTTGATATCCAGTCTCAGGCTCTTCAACCTTCTTGAGTCTGACGATGGTGTATTATTCTTTGTTACAAGACTGGAAACTGGTACTAGTTCCTCGTTATAATGGTTTGGTTCTTCTATTGACATTTGCTGATAACTGGCTGTTGATGAGTGAGTGTAGGTGCCCCAGCGCTGGCTTCTATTGCTGGCCAATGTTAATGTTCAAGATCGACATGTCTTCGGATTATTTGTCCGTTCAACACTCTCATATGCACTGAAACAGATCCTGACCTTTTTTCTACAACCCCTGAGATCCATTCCCCTTGGGAATTGACAATACAAACAAAAACCACATACATCCATGTATGTGGTTTTTTTCCCCTGTGCTTCGCATGTTGATCATGTATTTCTTTTGCTACTATTTGTTTTTCATATAAATGCAATTGTAAGTCTGGATGTATCCTACTAAGTCTCTTGGTCAGTTTTCTTTTCATCAGCAGTTCACCAGGTGATAGACCTGTGGTTGTGTGTAGTATAGTACGACACTGTAAAAGTATTTTATCTACCTGTGTTCCAATATTTCCTTCCTTAATCTTTTCAAGGAGTCCTTAAAGAACTATACAGCTCATTCTGCTTGACTGTTCATTGCCAGACAGTAGGGAACTGAGGTGATGTGTTTTATGACATTATTAGTAAAAAATTCTTCAAAATCTGAACTAGAGAAAAAGGTGGCATTATCAGTACACACAAGACAGCCAACACATGTCCCTCACAAGTGCGATGCAATTTCCCATTTTTAGCATTTGAAATCACTGTCTTCATAGGATGTACATCCAAACCTATAAATTCTATATCTACAATGATTATAAATTTTTTCTCTTTACAGGATCCCACATAATCCAAACGAATATGAAACCATGGTTTCTGTAGGAATTCACAGGAGTGCAATGGGGACGCTGTCGGCATTTTGTGTTTAATTCACACACCAAACAGCTTTGAATACAGATTTCAATGTCTTTATCAATTCCTGGCCACCGTACATAGCTTCAAGCTTGTGCCTTCATCGTACACACAAGTGGATGTATTTCATGGACATCTAATATTTTTTCCACCTGGCTCTAGAATGGTGACTTATTTTCCCCATAACAGACAATCCTTGTACACTTTTATTTCTTCCTTGCGTGTGAAAAATGGTTGTATGGTGTCCTGACCTGCTCTATCAGGCCATCTTGATTGGACGAAAATCAATACTCTGGACATCACTGGATCTTGATAAGCCCATTGTTTTATGCTTCTTGCATCCATGAGTCTAATAGACTGATTAATCAAAGCATTTTTCTTGGGATTGGCACTCATGTTGAAAATGACTCTTTCAACGATATTCTACTAAAGGCATGTGTAAAATAATTAGGTGGACAATTATCTTCTTTGTGTGTTTTCCTTATTCATTCCACACACACTTCTATTTTGTATCATTGTTTCTTGTGTCTCACCGAAGTTCCAATCTTCAGATAAATGTTTGAGTTCCACCACAAAGTTATTGAAAAAAAATTATTTTAAATGAAGGAAAATCATATGACATCACAAGATAAGTTTTGATAAATTTTTGTCTTTGACAAAAATTGTTTTGTATTTGTGGGACGAGTGTAAAATAATTAGGGTGGTAATTGATTTTATCAATTATTTTATTATTTAGTTTGGTGAGGTTATGGACTGCTTACAAATCTTTGAGTGTTAGTGTACTTCCTTGCAAAAGTTCATATGGTGTAATTCTTGCATGAGTGCGAGATATCAGGTTTGACAGATTGTTTTGTATATCGCTGGGGTGACATGTTTTCAAATCATTGTTGAGGCCAGATGTCATTAAAGGTGAACAAGTCATATCGTTGACTTAGGATAAGATTAATTTAAATTAAAGTTAATAACACGTGTTCTAATATGACTTGCTATGCAATAATTAAGAAGATATTATATAAGAAAAGATAATTTTGGATTATGGGTGGAAGTTAAGTTTGAAATCTAAAGAGAGGTTGGGTTAAACGTTGTTGCAAATCAGTCAGGTTGGGAGTGGGTGCCTCTTTGTAGCAGGAAGCGAGATTTGCTCATAAACCCTTACAAGGTCTTATTTTCTCCTCGTGTTTATGTTGGACAGCTAAAATTGTAGACAGTCTGAATAAAGACTTTTTGTATGAGAATAACAGAGTCATCCGTTGTTATTTTTAAATTTTAATATTTAAGATGATACAGTATCATTACTCATCAGCATTTGACACACCACACCCTTTTCTGTATCGCAGAGTATATTCATATGCCTGGGCTGGAGGAAATTCCTGAGAGTAATCTCATGTACGTAAATACTCCCCTATGTATTTATTGATCTATATTTGTGGCTTTCTTCATCTAGTAACAGCTATTGGTTGGCGTGACTTAAGTCTTGTTTGGCAAACTTTTGGCTCTCACCGATAATGCTTAGTAAGTGTTCTGTTTTAGAGATGGTGCAGTTATCCAGCTTTGAGGCTTGATTTACCGTAACTTTATTATCTCCACATGTTCAAATTCATCTACCTGACTTCACTATAGGAACAATGAATGCACACCACTAAGAATGTGTCACTGGGACTATTGTACCAACTTCTTGAAACCACTCAATTTCTTGAACCTCTGGTCCTTGCAGTACATAGGCCAATTGTTTGGGTTTAAAACACCTTGAATGTGGGCCTTCACTCTTTTCATAGTGCACAATTCTTGCTGGAACACCGTAGAATGTTGGTTGGTCACTCACCCGTTGTCATTGTTTATCATTTTCCTCCTTTAGGTTGAACATCTGGATTCAGTACAATTTTATGATGTTCAGCAAGTCTTTACCCAGCAAATTAGTACCTTTGCCGGAGACAACTATTACAGGAAAATTATAATGTTGAACTAAATAGTCCACATTGAACTTGTAGGGAACGAATAAAAAATAAAAATAAAAATGAAAATTTAAATTGAAATAAAAAAGAAAACTACTAAATTTGCAGAAACTCCCAGAGGTCCCTGACAGCAAAAAGGGACGACGCATGCGTAAAGATAAAAAGTGACCTCCCGGCAGGAGGAGCAGGCTCTTTCTTTTTCAGGCAGTGACCGGCGAATTGCCAACACCATTGCTAACTGGTGTCAGGGCGCCACGCGTACATCTTTGGACGAGGCGTTGGTTAGTCCCTTTTAGCCTGTAACAGCTCTCTCTCTCTCTCGGTTAACAGTATGCCGAAATATAAAAGGCTACGAAATGGAACTACAAACTAAAACCACTGGACTTTAACAAACTTACAAAAAAATAACCCTTATGGAAGCTTTAAATACCGAATGAGGACAAGCAAGAAATGATTAACGTATTTTAGACACCTTAACTGAGGGATTCAACCATTTCAATTGTATTCAGGGAAAACATGGAATGGTTGTTGAACCCAGGAAAAAAAGGAAAAATATGAAAGAAACGTCTTCGTGTCCTATCTGTTGCTGTCTTCTTTCTTATGATTCTTTTGGGCCTTTCTTGTTCAAGGAGTTACACCAATTAGCCAACGTGGGGTAAAATAAAATAACCTCATAATGGAGTCAGATATCAAACGGCAACACAGCTTTGCCCTTGACCATTACTGACACCCACAAACTCCCTAGTTCCAAAATCATTCAGTTTATCTCCTGTATATGCGTGTAACTTGGTGTTTGATTTTTTAGTGGTGGGCGGTTTTCCAAGTTTGCCCGTCTTGTCTCACTCATTGCTATGATTGTGGCTCTTGTGTCGACGTCCATGATTATTTTGTTCCCATTTATGAGTATTGTGACCCGGTATGGTTTTAGCTTATCTGAGTTCTCTTCCACACAAAACATGGGGTACCCCTTTTGTTGTTCTTCAGACTCCATATCTGTTGATACCAAGTGATGTGTACGTCCGCCATACCCCGGTCTGTATCTGACTGTGAACCCTCTCCTTCCAGTGGGTGACGGATGACTATTTTGTTCTAGATGTTTACTGTGACAGGAATAGATCAAGTACGCTACTTTCAAACAATAATAGTATTTTGCCCTTTTGCTAATGCTCTATCCTAGCTTATCGTTTTCTCCACAACAAAAGATTTTGAAAATTGTAAATTCGACAGTTAATTTCTGCTCGAATCTGATTGACTGTTTTGAAGTTGTACCGTTAGACTCCGCCCCTACTATTATTTAAGTGAGACCCACAAGGGTTCTCACTCTCTCTCTTTTTTTCTTTTTTTTTCAGTACGAGCAGAAGGCCTTGCTTGGCTCGTTCCTTTTGCGTTGCGAGCTCTTGTTTATTCACTTTAGACTTTAGGCAGTTTTTTTCTTAATCAAGGTAGCTTGAGCAAAAGGAAGTTGAGTCTAAGGTCTGGAGGCAGTATTATTAGGTTTTTTGCCGACTAAGGAAGCTGTTGGCTCGGGTCAGAAAATGTGGTAAAAGCGTCTGTAGGCTCGACAGAAGAAAATTCAAGTTGAAACAGAAAGATGTTCATCTAAGAAGAGGAAGCAGTGGTCTACTCAAAGTTCACTTAAAGAAATAGTAAACTTCTTTTTCAATATGTCTACACAGAAAACTAGAAGAACACGGTTGTCCAGGTTGATTCTACACAAGAAGGAGACGCCGAGAAGAAGAATAAACTTTAAAGATTGACTTCTAAATGAACTTGGACATAAGATATCAAAGAAAGGTATTTTATCATTAACAAAGTTAAACTGACAGTAGGTGGCTGACAGCATTGCTTCGAGCAAGATAGTCGTTATATTTCTATACACTCTTCTTTTTTTGGTTATAATATTGTCATTACTTGAATGTATGTTATTTTTGTTACCTTAAATTCTATGTTTCCGACAAGCATAGGGAAAAATACGCAAAGCCGGATTTTGTAAAGTTTATTTCTCTTGAAATAAATTACTTTGTGGGAACTTGTTTTTTTTTTTTAGAAATATAGACACGCTTCTCTTTCAGGTAACAAAAGTTAGCTTTACCCGCCCCCTTTTACCTCCTTTATTTTTAATACATTTCTCTATCCTTTCGCTTAGCTTGACAGTTACTGCTAAATATTTTCTTTGTGCTAGGCAGAGATAAAACCTAACATATTTATTGAATTGAGCACGATTTCTCATAACAGAAGATAGTTTTAATTCTAAAGAGCCAAACAAATAATAAAATCATGAATAAAATGAATATAGATATTTCTACCTTACATTTTCCATTCTTGTCAGTGGTCAGAATTTGCTAATTGTTTTTGTTTTGTTTTTGTTTTTTGTTGGGTTTTTTTTCCAAATTTTCAGACTTTTTGCTGCCCTTATTCTTTTGTTCAAAATGTGCCGCATAAAAGAGAATAATAGTTGATGAACTGCTACTGAGAGGTTGTGGGGATTTAGGAATTAACAATATAACTCCCAACCGGATGTTGACTCGTCGGCTGCCACATACAAAATGTATAAACGCATCGCCACGCATAAGGCTCCACGCATCCATCCGGTTAAAAATCAGAAAAAAAGAAAAATAATAAAAAGTAAAATCACCAATGGGAAGCGGTCGCGCCAAAATTAGAAGGATTTTGGAGTGGCGAATTTGGAGCCGGTGTAGAGAGATAAATACTCAGGTTTTCTGTGAACCGGGTCTTGTCAGGGAGTGTCCGTCGAACCAACAACATCATTTTGCTGTCTGGTGTTTTGGGCACTACTCTACGTTTTGGGACGTAGCGTTGGTTAGTCCATTCACCAAGTAAATAAAGGAAAGTATGGAAGAAATGTTTTCGTCTCTTATCTGTTTCTATCGTTTCCTTTTTGTATATTTCTTTTGGGACTTTCTTTGGGCAAGGCATTGCGCCGGCCAGTCAACGTGGGATAAAATAATATAACCAAAATATGGAGTCAGATATCTTACGGCAACACAGCCTTGCCCTTAGCCACTGACCTCCTAAATACCTTCAAACCCCACAAGGTTAATAAACATATGAAAATTTGATGTCTTTGATGAAATGAAATTAGAATAATTCCAAATAGTAACTGTGTCAGAAATACTGAATGGTTACGCCTGGAAAAAACAGAAACAACTCAAGGTTACTGCGTGCTGTTTTGGACAAATCTTAGGAGCAGCAGCTTACAAAAAGCAGCTGTACGGTTACTTACCTCCCATCTCCCAAACTATCCAAGTAGGATGAAGAAGACTGCTGGGCGAGTAAGGAAGAATTCTTACGTAACATTCTTCTATGGACACCAACACTTGAATTCACCAGTGTTGGCTGACCAATATAACTTATATTCATCAGGTTTGTGTGGACACAATGCTATCAAAAAAACTTACTAATGTTGTCTAGAGAGCTTAGTTTGAGGGAATAGGTAGTGTATATATATGTATTGCACAAATGTGTGAGTATATTAGTATCAAAAGGATTCTTCAACAAATTAGGGCTTCCGTAGATTATTAAAACCATATGAGAAAGATTTCTCGAGGGCGTTGAAAGGGTTAGCTTTTAATGTTTTTAATAAATTCAAGTCTTCGACGTGAGTACGGTGAGAGATCAGTAATTAAGGCTATCATTTCTTATGCATTTTAGTACAAGGGGTTAATTCGGCAAAAGCATTTTTCTTTTCAGGAAGCTAGGGTCCCACATATGACAAAGAAGTAATCAGTAGTTTAACAGACGCCAGGCGCGTATGGCCGTGACGGTTGAGTTCGTTTAAAGTCAACGAAGGTTGAGCAGAAAAAAAGTCCATCCAAGAAACCTGATTTAGAGTCAGCACACTTAGGCTGAAGAGTGGTCGGATCGAGAGAAATTACCGTCTATAAAGACGGTGTAGCGGAAGGAAATTTCGTTTTTTGGTTTGGCGCGTAACTTAATTCGACGCATAATTTCACCCAATCTGGATGACTTATCCTATTCATCCCGGATCTCCTTTCCGAGCAGCCGAAATTGGGGAAGCTGCCAAACACAGTCTCTTTGGCTGAACAACTCCGTCCAGTGCAGACGTCTCACTGGCGGTTCTTCAATAGCAGCAGCAGCAGCATGGACATATGAGGGAACCTAACTAATTTATGGATCCCTCGCGTCTATTTCTCTTAGACCAAGGGATCCCAGTTGAATATGAATTAGATACATTCAATACGCCACACACATGAACAACTTTACGTCACCCCCAAAATTGGCTCTGTCGATTGTGATGCCGAATCCTGTTCCGACACCTAGCCCTTATTTCACCTCTGGGCCACATTTTCACGAGACCACACGGTTCTCCCCGAAATAACCAGAAACACAAACTCACGGTGACTCCAAAGTTTATTTCCTCCAACGGCAAACATGACTTTCGCTACATACTGCGAACATACCTCCTTCGCACGTCCAACGACACGCGCTGCTATTCTCAACTCTATCAGAACTCCATTTCGTCTCTTTACTTCTTTCCTTTCCCACAGGGCTTGCAGCACAAACGCAAACTAAATATTCCATGCTGCAATTAAAACCATCATAAAAACATTTCGACTTCGTACATCTTGGAACTTCTCTCTCCTTTATATACCTTACAAACTTAGCGAGGAAACAACTCAACGTAAACACACACACACGCACGTTACAACTTTTCCTCGCTAAAAATAACAACAATCACCTCACGCGAAAACGGCCATATAATTTTAATCTCGGGTTAGTTTTGCTTCCTTTTGTTTTCTTTGTGGAGCTAACCCGTGATATATACGGTTTCGATCAGAACCTACGATCGATTGATCTTTACTTAACAACAAACCACAACATGGGTTGGGTCGTTTAGCAGGCGAGACTGGCGAGCCACGGATAACACTGCCAGACAGGAAGAATATTATGCGAAGTGAATGTATGGGACTTATACTCCTATAATTTAAAATGGACGTTATGCCACTTGTTCCCGAAACAAAAATGGCGGACGCACGTAAATATTCAGTCTTGGGAAACCATTGGCCAGGAGAACCACGTGGTCAGTGCTTAAAGCTACGTCCACCTTTCAATTTCATCCCGCATTTTTGGACCCTACTCCATGACACGTAATTTCTATAAATACTTAGTCTTCCAACACTTTCTTTTTTTTTCACATTTCACTCACAGGGCTAACACACTCTCTCCAGTGTGACTTCCAGAGAGAATACTATTACTCTCTCATTTCAACTAACAGCCGTCAACCGCCACAAAAATAAATATGTCACGCAACAATTCTCTTAATTCTTACACCTTTTCGGTGAGATTTTTTTTAACTTCAAAAACAACTGTAATTTCGTCGAACCACCGAAAGAAACAAACAGTAGAAATACGTAGTCAACATGCATAGGACACTTTTGTTATTTAGTCCTTTTTGTAGTTTTAGTTGTGTTTGTTACACACACACACACATGATTGTTTCACGAACAGTAATAGAACCATAGTAATGTTTTAAATGTTTCATTGTATGTATTGTTGAGATATAAATTTGTTTACTTTATGTCGCTTTGTTTTGAATGTTCCTTTGGTCCGCGCCGTTTCGTAACTTTCATATCGTCTACAGATCTTTACTACTGTTACCTCCATGTGCCTTTTTTCCAAATATAAAACATACAACTATACTACATAATGGGGGACCAAAAATATCTACCAAATAACATGTCTCCCTACAAATGCAGACAATAAGAATTGAACACAACTCATTGAAAAAGTTAATTAGTTAGCAAGTTGATAATTGTAATGAAGTGACACCTCCTGCCGCTAGTGAACCTGATGTTTTACTGTGTTACCGACAACAAAAGGTCCACAACAGTAAGTACGAGAAGTGGTTAATCAAGCATTGCTGATTTTTAGCAGAGGTTTTAATTTGTTATTAATCGGCAGAGGACAAGTAACAACTTAAATTTCGGACCAAGCAAGACTAACCCCCATTGGGGATGGGTGACGTTTAGTAATTCCTTCATCGATTCATAAATACTTCTTCCCGACTCCCTATTTTTGAGACCAGCCCGGAGGGAGGTTGAAACTCAATAATAAATTGTGTGATATTTTACCAGTGACTTTCTTCAAGACTACGCAACGAAACTATTGTTTTTTGTACATTAATTTACAGACAGACTTTGAACAGTGAAATTAGAGTTGAAATATTTTTTTCGCAACTACTTTCTAATGTTTATCACACAGAAAACCTTTCTATACTCAGTGGATTTATCAGATTTGAAAAATATTGATTTTCTTACTGTCGCCCATAAATAGGTACACATGTGGGGTTTAAAAGGGGCTTTTGAAGGTCAGGGGCTAAGGGCAAGGCTGTGTTGCCGTAAGATATCTGACTCCATATTTTGGTTATATTATTTTATCCCACGTTGACTGGCCGGCGCAATGCCTTGCCCAAAGAAAGTCCCAAAAGAAATATACAAAAAGGAAACGATAGAAACAGATAAGAGACGAAAACATTTCTTCCATACTTTCCTTTATTTACTTGGTGAATGGACTAACCAACGCTACATCACAAGACATAGCGTGGTGCCCAAAACACCAGACAGCAAAATGATGTTGATGGTTCGACGGACACTCCCTGACAAGACCCGGTTCATAGAAAACCTGAGTATTTATCTCTCTACACCGGCTCCAAATTCGCCACTCCAAAATCCTTCTAATTTTGGCGCGACCGCTTCCCATTGGTGATTTTACTTTTTATTATTTTTCTTTTTTTCTGATTTTTAACCGGATGGATGCTTGGAGCCTTAGGCGTGGCGACGCGTTTATACATTTTGTATGTGGCAGCCGACGAGTCAACATCCGGTTGGGAGTTATATTTTTAATTCCTAAATCCCCACACACATCTAATTTTTTTCTTTTTAAAAAAAAAGGCCATTAAAATAAATTTCATTGATACATATAAGAGGTGTATTAATTTTGGACGGTTACATATTCGTATTTTTATGTAGAATTTTTATCCATAGATATCATGATATCATTTGATCAATAGATATTATTTGTCGGGAAATATTTTGAAATTAAAATGGATATTATTAGTTATTATGTATTATGAAACTCTGTACTAGTGAAACTTTGTAATCAAAAATAGAACTTCATAAATCTATATATAAGAGGTGTACCTACCACTAAACGGCTCCATATTCATATTTTTCCCAATAGAATTTTAAAGTAAAGATACCAAGATGGTATTGTTTCTCGTGAAACATTCTGCAATTAAAATGAATATAACTAGTCACTATCTATAATCAAATTCTGCTGCCCTGAAACTTTGTAAATAAAAAACTGTAACACCATATAACCAAAGATAAACTTTCACAAATGCATAAGAGGGTATTAACTTTAGGACGGCCATATATTCATATCATAATGCAGTAGAATTTGGCAATAAATAATATTTAATATTATCCGTTTTGATTTTATCTCGTTCTACTCGAAATAATAAAACCCTGATATCTGTGGTTAACAAGAAAATTAACTTTTTATAAAAAAATGTTTGGGGTATTTTTATCTATAGACAGTACGGTATTTACAAAGGTTTGTTTGACACATGGTCATTTATTTTTGGGTGATATTCTAAATAGATGAATAAATCAGTTATATGATAATCCGGATCTTGTATGCCTGTAAGAAACTATTTTACAATAAAAAGAGCACATCGTAGTGAGAAGTTTATTTACACAATATCGTTAGATAAAAAGTAAGTAAAGTTGGCGACCATAGTCGAGGGTAACCCGAAGGCTCCCTTTTCGATAGCTACTACACCAAAGTGTAGGGGAGGGCGCTACTCCTTCCCTGGATTGCTCTACTTTACCCTTGATCCGTACCTGATAATGCTGAGTGTTAAGCAAGGAGGCATCAAGTACCATTTTTTGAGTCTTTGGTATGACATTGGCGAACACTCTAACCCCTAGGCCAAGATAATAAAGCAATTTTCAATTCAGTTAATTTGCAAATTAATAATAATGTGATGTCAGCGTTCGTAGTAACTGCGCTTATAATAACTCAAGAAAGATAACTATTACATGCCTGATATACAGTAGTAAAGTAAGTAAAGTTGGCGACCGTAGTCTGAGGGCGACCTGAAGGCTCCCTTTTTAATAGCTACAACACTGTGTAGGAGAGGGCGCAACTCCTTTCTCTGTATTGCTCCACTTTACCCTTGATACGAGCCTTATATTGCTGAGTGTTTAGCAAGGAGGTATCAAGTACCATTTTTAAAGTCTTTGGTATGACACGACCTGGGATTGAACCCAGTTCTCCCGGACTTTTGGCGAACACTCTAGCACTCGGTCGCATTTATTTGCATTTAATTATAATAAAAAGTGTATGAATAAAATGTGGTCTGACGTTTAGCATAATCGCTGCTAATGTCAACTTTTAAGTAAGTACTAACTGAAATAAACTTTAGTATGTTTAAAAGTTAGTTTAAAATTTGACAATCCAGACATTAAAGTAATAAATTACAAATTATCTGAAGATTTTGTATTTTTTAATTATATCTATTTAAGAACGGGTATGCTTTTTTGTTGCCAATCAATATTCTTAATTAGATTATAATTATTCCATGATCTGATCGAGTAAATGGAGACGACACTTTAAAATATTGATAATTAAAAAAAACACCATTACTTGGCCGAATGCTGGTTGCCTGAAAGTCACACGTTCAATCCTCGTTTCCACATTTAGCTATTTGTAGTAACTGTTTAGTCGAAATAACTCCAAGACTCATGTGTGACAACACACGTGCTTTATTGCTGCCATCTTTTTCTGATTGTGTCCCAGTAAAAGGCCCCTTAAGGCATTACCAATATTGGGCCGCTTATGTATATAAGTCGACCAACGTTCCCCATACATACAAAAGTCGGTGTCTTGCCTGCGGTGACTCTCTTCAGACGGGGTTGTCTTTCAGCCATGTCTGGTTGTTGCTGTTTGATGTTTTGTTCACTGTCATTGCTGGTGATATCTTGTTTGTGGTTTGTTTTCGTCATGTTGCTATGTTTTGGTTTAGTTGTGAGTCTTAGGTGTCTCCTATTTCTCACTAGTCTTTTCCCATTTTCCAGTTCGATCATGTATCGTCGGTATTCAAACTTTTCTATGACAACTGCCCTTTTCCAATATTGGCTCTTGCCATATGGCTGCACAGTCACCTGGTCACCTTCTCTTAATTCTATCAGGTCATAGGCATTTTTGTCATAGTATTTCTTTTGATGTTGTTTTGCCTTTTGTATTTTAGTTTTTGTTTCTTCCACATTAAATGGGGATAGAAATTTCTTCATCGTAGGCAGTACACTTCTCAATTGTCTTCCAAAGAATCTCTGAGCTGGGGACATTCCTATGGATTTTGATGGTGTGTTGGTGAATTCTAGTATGGCCAGACAAGGATCGCTGTTTTCATTATTACATTTTTTATGATGCCTTTTATTTGTTTTACAGCTGATTCTGCCATTCCATTGGAGTTTGGCATCTCTGGTGAGCAGGGATTCCATCTAAATCCGTATTTATGGGCCAATTCTCTCATCATTTTGTTATCAAATTCAGGGCCCCCATCACTTACAACTTCTTCTGGGATGCCATATCTCATGAAGTGTTTCCTTATCAGCTTGATTGCGCACCATGATGTTCCGTGAAGTCGATCAACCAAGGTGTAATTGGAGAAATAATCCACACAGACTAAGTATTTCCTTCCATCCAGTGTCATGGTATCGAGGCCAATACGTTGGAATGGGTATTCCGGCACTGGTCTTGTGATTAGTGTCTCTTTGCTATTTCTTGCAGAATATCTACTACACTGTTTACAGTTGACATAACATTCCTATAGTTCGTGCCTCATTCCTGGCCAGAAGATTGTGTCTAGGGCGCGTCTCATGTTACTTTCAACTGCTAAATGGCTTGTGTGTGCCTTCTTCTTCATGTCGTTTCTCATTGAGGCAGGTACAAAGACTCTGTCTTTATAAAATATTAGATTATCCGTTGTTGACAGGTAGTCTCTGAATTTATACAGGTGCTTCAACTGAGGTTCAAGGACTTTATATTGCATTGGGAAGCCTTGTTTAATTAGTTTTATGAGCTTCTGTAGATCCTTATCTTCTTTGGTGGCACTGACTAGCCTGTCTCTGGTCTGTTCACTTACAGCAAGAAATTCTAATAGATTCACTTCACTGAAATTAAACTGGAAATTGTCATCCTCTATTGGGGCTCGCGAAAGAGCATCAGCAATGATTATGTCACTGCCCTTTTTGTATGTTATTTTATAGTCAAACTTTTGTATTGAAAGCACCATTCTTAACAGTCTTTTTGGTACTTCGCTTAGGGCTTGTTGCTGATTGCTTCTAATGGTTTGTGGTCCGACTCTATTGTTACATGTCTTCCGTAACAATAGTCACTAAACTTGCGTAGTCCAAACACAACGGCTCTCATCTCTTTTTCAATTGGTGCGTAGTTCTTTTCATAGTCTTTCCACACCTTTGATGCGTATGATACTGGTTTTCCATTCTGTTGGAGGACAGCTCCCACACCTACATCAGACATATCAGTCTGTTTCGTGACTGGCTTTTCTAAGTCATAGTAAGCCAAGATAGGTGTGTTTGCTATAGCTTTCTTTATGTCTTCGAATGCTCTTTGTTGTACCTCCGCCCATTGGAAAATCTGGTCCTCCGCGTTAGCCTGTTTAGAGGTTCACATTTTGTCGTCAGTGAGTGATCAAATTTCGAGAGGTATTTAACCATTCCTATGAAGCGTCTTAGATTATGCAAATCGTGAGGTGCTGGGAGCTCTATGATTGCCCGTATTTTTTCTTCGTCGGGCTTCAAGCCTGTGTTAGTCAGTGTATGACCCATGTAAGTGACTTCCTCTGTGAGGAATTTGCATTTGTCGAGGTTAATTTTTATGTTTCTTTCTCTGTATCTCTGCAAATATGCCCGCAAGTTCTGGTTGTGGTTATTGATGGCTTGGTCTGAGTTGTTTCCAAATCCTTCAACCAGACCGTCATCTTGAATAATGCTAACCCCGTTTATCCCTTGGAACTGTTCGATCATTTTTGTTTGGAATACTTTGCTGGCTGGTGTGATACCCATGGGTAATCTTTTGTATCGATAATTGCCCTAAGGCGTTCCGAAGGCGGTCAGTTCTCTTGCCTTGTCGTTCAACTTGTAATGCCAGTATCCACTTCTTACGTCCAATTTACTGAATTTTATTGCGTTTTTATTTGCAAACCTGTGTGTGATGGATTCCAAGCTTGGTACCTGGCAGTAGTAGTTGTTGATCAGTGCCTTGTTTAATGGTTTGGGGTATAAACATATCCGAAGATTTCCGCTGCGTTTTCTTTCAATCACATAGCTGTTGAGCCATGAGCTAGGTCCTTCCAGTTTCTCAATTATATTGTCCCTCATCATTTTTTCTAGTTCTTGTTTAAATTGTTTTCCCAGTGCAAATGGGACACCTCTTATGGGTTGTTGTATAGGAACTGTGCCTGGCTCTGTTTGAAGTGTTAGTTCGCCTTCAAATTCACCAACTCTCTCTTTAAAAACGTCTGGGAATTCTAGTAGAATCCCTTTGATAGAATCATCAATGTCTAGTTTTCTGATGTTTTTCAGGGCTTGTTCTTTGAGGTCATCGCATTCTACAGCTGAAACTGTCGAGTCAAACTGATCTAGGTTGAACAGTATTAAATTTAGCTTTTGGCAAAGACTACAGCTTAAAATTGGTTGTACCTTCTCATTCACAACCATGACTGAGTCTGTCACTTTTCTTCTGTTGACAGGGTTGATAAGTTCTACCCTCATTGTTCCTTCGGTTCTGACCTTTTTCCCTCCGTATACTGAAATATCAAGTTTCTTACCTTTTTTTAGTAAGTGCTCCATCTTGTTGTCCTTAACGAATGTTGCAGGAATTACATTTACAGTTGCTCCAGAATCTATCACGAATTTAATGGGCTTCCCGTTTAATTTTAAATTCGCATGAACTTTATATATGGTCTCCCCTCCAACGTGAAAACATTCGTTAACTTTTTTTCTCGCTCTCGTTACCTTTGCAAATTTTTGATTTGGCGAAATGGTTTTTTCTTTTGCATCTAAAACATTCCTGACCATAAGCTGGACAGTTTCTGGTTCCTTTTACATGGCTTCTCTGACAATAAATGCAATCATATTGTTTTTTTCTTCCAGTCGCATTGATATCTTTCTCGTATGTGTCGTCATCGACATTTAATTTTTCGTATTTTTCAATTTTTTGCGACTGGATTTTACTTTGTTCTGCAGCTCTGCATCGGTCAATACACTGTGTCAGGGTTAAATCTGGTTCCCTCCGGAGAATTTCGCGCGTTTTTTTTTTTATCGTGTATTCCATTTATTATTTGTAATTTTATCATATCGTTCTCAGTGACGTTATTCCATTCACAATCTTTAGAACTCGATTTCAAATTTAACAAATAGTCCTCAAAGCTTTCGTCTTTACTTTGTTCTTTCCGTAGGAATTCCACTCTGTCTACAGTCAATGTTTTCATAGGTTTGCAGTAGTCCTTGAATGCTTCGATAACCATTTCAAGTTTTTTTCGTCATCATTTTCAATTGTTTCTCCTTTTGCATTTTTAATTGTTAGGGTTTTGTATATTTGTTGACCCTTTTTTCCTAAAAGGTAAATAAACAAACTTCTTTTTTTCTTTTCAACATTTTCAGCTTTAGTAGCACTATCTCTACCCTCCCCTTCAAATTTCTGAAATTCAAAAAAAAGATTCACTTCTTCAAGCTACTCGTTAAAGGCTTTATGCAAATTTCTCACTGTCCAGTCAAAACTTTGGGGTGGGTTGATCATCTTTTGATGCTTTAAACAAAGTAGTACTCACTCAGATTATCGTCAAGTTCGTCCTTCTGACACCATGTTTAGTCGAAATAACTCCAAGACTCATGTGTGACAACACACGCGCTTTATTGCTGCCATCTTTTTCTGATTGTGTCCCAGTAAAAAGGCCCCTTAAGGCATTACCAATATTGGGCCGCTTATGTATATAAGTCGACCAACAGTAACCACCGAATTTCTGGGGATATATCTAAATATTCCAAATCATCAGTGTAAAAATTATTGAATTTGTAAAAAATACAAACAACAAAAAATTCATAATTTGTTGCGAAAAAGTGTATAATGATAAATAAAACAAAGTTCTACAAATTTACCAATTTTTTTTCCTTAACTTTTGTGAAAAGTTTGTTGAAAAACAAGTTACAATCTCTCTTTTCTTGTTAAGAAAAGGTAACATTAGATAATATTAGCATTAGTTAATATTATATTAACAAGAAAATAGTTAATAAAAGTTTGCATTGTTTTAAAACTGAATAATATATTTTGTGTGTGTAAAAGATCTTTCGATCTGTATGCCACTATAAAGAGGGAAAGTATATCTATGACACAAATAAACTGCTCCTGGTGGTAACTCTCCAGTCTTGGAACTCTGAGTAGTACGGAGTACCCCTTCATTGCCATTAGTTGCAAGCCCACTCTGACCTAGACTGGTAGTACCAGTTTGGGTTCCCTTTATGAGTCAAATTAATCTGTTATAAAATTATGTGTTTTAAGTAAAGCTCAGAATAGTTACTTGAAGTTACAATTGTTTACTTCCTTAGTCAACAATTAAATCTTCCAGTAACTATTCTTATACATATTACTCATTTGAAACCATATAACTGAGAGCAAATAAATCACAGTTATTGAATAGAAATGATTACTTGAAACGATATAATTATTAGGATTATATAGGAATATTTGCAGCGACACAAATGTGTGCAAATTATTTGTATTAGATAGGGATACTTAATATCATATCTGCACCTAAAATATTCTTAAGAAACAACTAGACAAAAATTGTAAATATATATACGTACAATGTAGAAGATTTATAAACTTGTTGGCATAAAATACCCCCGGAGGAGTTTAATGAAAATTACCCAGCAGAGAAATTTCAATAAAATGTTAATATATATATCTTTGAATAATAAGACAGAACTGATTATTTAACTATAATAACACGTGCCAACAATAACATTATCCCATCAATGTTTATAAGAACTTTCAACTAGTTTTGTAACGTTAATTTCGAAAATGTAATGCATTTCTATCGATTTCGTATCATTTTTGGGTGACGAATATATCTGGTTAAATCAGAGCTGTGACCAGATCTTTTTCTAGAGATGCCCATGGTATTGTTTCTTCCGGATTATATAATGATATAAAATGGAATGTCATTACTGAATTTCTGAATGAAAACAAGAGGATACGTTTTTAGTATATAATATTTTGTTTCTATTTTGATTTGATGATTTGTTGTGTTTTGCAATGAAGCGCAAAATTTTTTTCGGCGAATGACAAAGTTATACACTATACCTGTCGACATGAAAGCCACTTAAAATACAGTACGGGGTTTATTAAAATTGAGGATTTTGTTAAAGAATTTTCTTAAACACTTCGTCGAATTTTAGCACTGTACTCTTATTTTAATGTTGCTGCCTCTGACATTTCAGAGATATAGAGACCAATTTGAAGTTTTCGTTAAAATTTCAAGGTTTATTGAAAATTTCTCTGGTTATTGATTCGATCTTATTGAATAAATAATGTATGGGTAGGCCAAGATATGTTTTTGTATGCTTTTTTGGAAAAAATCCTTTCTCTAATTACCAAGGTTATCTGAAAACTCTCAAAAAGCTTTAATGAATTAGGCTATGCAGCTTGCATATATAAGTTCATCTTTTAATTTTTCCTTTATGATTTCAGGATAAAAGTAACAATTAATAAATGATATGTCTTCTAAGCGAAGAAATCGTTTCAATGATCATGATTACTTTTGTGTCATCTGTGGCTCATAGGTTTTCTTCCATTGAAAATGAGTCCAAACTCTGTAGATTGTGTCAATTGTGTCACTAGTTTATTTATTTATTGTAAAATTATCAGTTAATTCTTTAAGATTTTGTATTTTGTCGTTCATCAAGCCAATTTAACCTGAGTTTCCTTTCTGCGGCATAAATAGCCTCTTTTTCGCGTTTTTTTTTTTGTAGCAAAACACTCAAACTAAAACAATATGATTTGTTTTAAACCAACACCTTTATATTGTTAAAAAAGTTGAAAACTCATTTGGCAAGATCTTAATAATTCATTTTTCCTATAGGCCAGGGTATTTATTATTCAAAAAGCGGCCAGAAGTTAAAACGTACTTCCATGTTAGGGGGTTTCCGACAGCTTTTGCAAACATGGGAAGTCATGTTTGGTACTCTGGGTGTTTTTCATACACATCGATGTACATGAAACTATAAGTTTTTTAATGATACAAAACAAAAACAAAAAAGCCCTGATCGTACAAATAATTAAAATCCTGTTCACAAAGGTAGCGTCTTAGAATAAAATACCAAACTGTGGGATGATTCCTAACACACGTACGCCACTAAATTTGAAAAAAGACTCGTTTGCGTCACCAAATCTAAAAATTGTAAACGATTATATGTCATGGTTTCCAGAAATAACTTTTCACGATTTTACTGCCCAAAACGAGCACTAGTCAGAAACAGCTCCAGTAGTCACAAAACTAGAGTTGAAAGAAAAGTATCCACCCCAAAACTTCGCAATGATAAATAAGTTTAATCCTATAAGGGATTTCAGGACAGACAAACAGGTAAGAATTTTCAAAAGAATACTAAAACTTTTATGTACTCGGTACACATAAATTTCGTCTAGTGAGGACCCGGTCGTGTGGGCATTTCCTAAGTCGAACAAAAAAATAATAAAACAAAACGACAAACAGAGGGAGAAAAAAAAGAAAAGACAAAACAACGTATTCAAGACAGCAAAACATAAAAATGCGAGGTCTGCGTCATCTGTAGCACTCTGCGTGTGTGTATGTGTGGCTACCGTGAGAACTTCGCGAAAATCCTAAACAAACCTTTCTCTTGGATCTCTGTCCCCAACTACAAGACTCTCTAGCAGTTAACTCTTCGACTTCAAGTCTTAGACTTAACTGACCAACGTTCTTGATCATTGCCACCCCTTCTTCCGTTCTCGGACTCATACGTAGGTTAATGTGGGTTCACGCAGGCATAGTTCTTTGTCGATTTTTGGTGTGAAGACCACCCAAAAGCAATTGACAAAAAGAAATTTCTCCAGACAATCCGACGCCGTCCAAAGATGCTGAAGATAAAAAAAATCCCTGACGTCTATTCACAACACACAGAAAGACCCACACATATACATCCATCTCTCTCTCTCTCTCTCTATATATATATATATATGAATGCATATTAATGTGCCACAACAGTCACAAGTATTCGATATATTTGAGTTTATTACGAGCCAAAACCTACACAAATAACCCTAAAGCACAGATAGACTGCATCTTCATAAAAAAGAAATGGGATAATAATGCATTGAATTGCGAGGCATATTCCTATTTTAAGGATGTATCATTCGATCACTAGATTGTCACGGCAAAGATAATACGACTAAGCCTACGAAGAAATGCGGCCTGAACCATCGCAACCATATTCTATGACTGGTCCCTGCTTAACAATAGGGATATTAGAGATAAATATACGTTAACACTAAGAAACAGATTCGATGCACGTCAGGAGTTATCAGAAACGTCTATTCCGAATGAAAAATGTGAGAACTTTGTCAATGCCCTTATAGAAGAGGCAGAAGAATGCACACAAACTAAACAAACAGCGAAAACTAATGTATCTTGGGAGGCATTAGCGGTTAGAAAAAAGTGTGTAGACGTAAAAACCGCATCCCTATGCAATAGAAGGAACCCAACCAATATCAATGCCCAGAAACTTAAGAAGGCACAAAATGAACAAACGTATACCTAAAAGAACAAACTGAATATATCCAAAATCAGATCAAAATATTAGAGACTCGGTTCAATCTAGAATAGCATAGCAGTTAGTAAACGAAGTGAGTAGAAGAGGTACTGCGACAGCTAAGAAGAACAAATACACCGGTGGAAACAACATTTCGAGAATTTACTTGGAAAACCTCCGAAAGTTACGGACCTATCGCGAAAATTATTAGTAATCAACTCGACATGAAACTAGGACAGTTTACGCAAGCAGAATTCGACGTAGTACCAAGAAAAATTTAAAAAAAGAAATTTGCAGGCTTTGATGAAATACCCCCAGAAGTATGGAAGACAAGAGAATTCGACGACATACTGCCCCTATACTGCAACGCCGTATATAACCAGAAAACGATAGACAGATGGACAAAGGGCTAAATTCTCCCTTTTCACAAGAAGGGTGACCCCGGAATAGCCAAGAACTACCGAGGCATAACCCTTACATCCATAGCGGCCAAAATCTACAATGCTCTGCTACACAACCGGATAGAACCTAAAATTGAAAAAAATTCTTAGGAAGAACCAAAATGGCTTTCAGAGAAATCGTTCGCGACATCACAAATTCTGACTATCCACCGAATTCTAGAAGGTGTTCGTGGAAAAACCCTGAGGCAACACTATTATTTGTTGACTTCTCCAAGGCATCTGACTCCATACACCGAGGGAATATGGAGCAAATAAACCCTCTCATCCATAATGATGCTGTATAAAAACACGAAAGTAAAAGTCCGCTCACCGGATGGACACACAGACTACTTCGACATAGTAGCAGGTGTGCTGCAAGGAGATACAATTGCCCTATACCTGTTAATTATTTGACTAGACTACGTGCTTAGAACGTCTATAGAGTCAATGAAAGAAAACGATTTCAAGTTGGCAAAGGAAAGAAGCAGAAGATACCCTGCACAAACTATTACGGACGTGGACTACGCCGATGACTTAGTGCTTCTGGCAAATTCACCCGCCCAAGCCGAATCCTTGCTACATAGTCTGGAACGAGCAGCAGGTGACATAAGCCTCCATGTCAACGCAGACAAAACAGAATACACAGGCTTTAATAAAAAAGGCAGCATTTCCACACTAAAGGGTGGTTCTCTGAAACTTGTAGACAAATTCACCTACCTCGGAAGCAGTGTCTTATCAACCGTGAATGACATCAACACGTGACTAACAAATATATGGGTAACTATCGATAGACTATCGGTCATACCAGAACGATAAAAATAAACCGCATTTTCTTCCAAGCAGCGGTCATATCAATACCACAATATGGATGGAGAAAAAGCTTGACGGCCATTACACAAGAATACTACAAGCTGTAATAAACAAGTTCTGGAGGCAACACCCAACAAAACAGCAGCTGTACGGCCACCTACTACCCATCAACAAAACTATCCAAGTTAGACGAACCAGACATGCGTGACACTGCTGGAAAAGTAAGGACAAACTCATAAGCGATGTACTTCTGTGGATCCCTTCACATGAACGAGCAAACGTGGGTCGACCAGGTAGAACCTATCTACAACAGTTCTGTGCCGATACAGGATGTAGCCTGGAGGACCAGCCGGGAGAGATGGACGATAGAGACGGGTGGCGAGAGATGGTTAGGGAAATCCGTGCTTGCAGCGTGACATGATGATGATGGAATTATGTTAAAAATATGAGCCTGAGTAATATTGTTGACTTACATCGACTGACTGATTTTAGCGGCATGTCAATAAGTTTAGGGTTATTTCATGCCTAGAAGTTTGCAAATCACCTTCATTGTACATGTTTGTGCAGTTGTTTTTTAAGATATTTTTGGCACATGATTCAATTAAAAACGAATAATTTTCGAACGGATCTTTGTGACCCATAGATGAGACCCTACTAGGTCCTACCACTTTGGGTCCAAGTGGACCTTTAAGTAATGATAATGTAGCAGTGCTCCACAATCTCCAAATCTTCAGAACTGGAGCCTCACCATTCGATGCTGTTTAGAGTCATACCCGTACCATCTATTTAGTGGGGGCTCATACTCCTCTGCAGAGGATACAGTAAGCGTATTCCAAGCCACATCAACTGAGTGGTTGATGGCCTACAATCGCCACTAATATGCGTTAGTGTTTGAGTGTATGTATTTGCTGAGTCTCTATACATATAAGTGAGCACAACTAATATGAAATATAATGTTTACTTTCAGAAAACTCTATTCGGGGGACGAATAGAGAAATCATCCGGCAATATATAAAAGTTGATTGCATTATTGCTCATTATCAATATCCTTAATGACATTTATAGTAAGATCTGAACAATAATTTAGAACATACGAGGAAGTCACTCCTGTATAAATTCTTGTCCGGCCATTTTATAGTTTAAAAATATTGAATGAGTCATCTTGGCATTTGAGAGGTCTAAAATCGTCCTACACTAGTTAAATTCCTCGCAAAATTCTTATAGACCATAAAAACCTTCTTATAATATACAAAAAGTAAACTTTCTTTATGTAAAAAGTCAATATCTGTAAGTAAAGTTGTTGGCGAACTTAGTCGAAGGCTCCCTTTTCAATAGCTGCTACACCGAGGTGTAGGGGAGGGCGCGATTTCATTCCCAAGATTGCTCCACTTTACTCTTGATCCGCACCTTATAATGCTGAGTGCTAAGCAAGGCGGCAGCAAGTACCATTTTTTGGGTCTTTGGTATGACTCGACCTGGATTGAACCCCGATCTCCCGAACCATTGCCGAACACTCTATTCCGTTAATATAGTGTCATTTAAAACTTAATCTTTTTTTTAAATACTACAGGAAATAATCAAGTCGATTGAATATGTATTTACCCAACACCTCCACCACTAGCAGCATGTGACACAAGGTCAATCTTTAAGCGGAGTAAAGCTGGTTTAAATTCAGAGCCTTTCTTCTTTTAGGTTGGTTGCCTACCAAAGGCTTAAGTACCCAGCGTGCCTTAAAATTCAGCCATTGCTTGGGTTGAGCAAAAGTGATGAGTTCATACGTTTCTCAAGAGTATAAGCGCGAAGTGAAGCGCAAACAAAAACATAAGGAAGCCCAGTTATAACTGACAAAAAAAAGAACAACTAGAATACATTCAAGACCAAATAAAAATCAATTAAATCAGAAATTCAGTAGATGATAGATAATCACAATTAACATACCAGGCAATAAATGAAGTAAGCAGAAGAAAAAGCACCTAGAGAACAAAACTAAAGAAGAAAGACAATAGATATGGAAAGAACATTTGAAGAATCTGTTCGGAAACCCTCTTTATTTATTAACTACGGAAACAATTATAAATAACCAACTAGAGATCTACGGAGAAGAATTAAAGGCAGAAAATCAGCAGGCCTTGACAAAATACCTCCTGAAGTACTGAAGACAAGAAAATTTGACGGCATACTTTGTTTTTGCAACGCTATGTATAAAGAAAAAACAATAGAGAAATGACAAAAGGATGCTTGCCCAGTCGGCCAGGACTGTAGAATATACCGACTGCACATCTGCAGAGGGGTAAAACCCCACAACGAGTGTCCTGGATATGACACAAAACACTCTGATGGTGAGGTTCCAGTGATTCTAGGGCTTAGGGGAATGCAGAGCATCCCTTCATTGCTATTGCTCCCAGGTCCACTCTGGCCCGGAATAGTGGCACCTGACAGGGCCCTATCAAGAGGTTGAATAGAATTAAACTGCATACTTATGCTAAACTGAATTGTTTAAATTAGAACTGTTTGACTAAACTGAACAACTTGAAATAGAAATGTTTTGACAAACTGTGTACTTACATTTAAACTGCATACTTATGCTAAACTGAATTGTTTGAAATGGAACTGTTTTTGATATTGAAACTGTACTTATGCTAAACTGAAGTGTTTAATATAGAACTATTTTGACATTTAACTGTGTGTAAACAAAATCTATACTTATACAAAACTGAAATAGCTGAATTAGAACTGTTTGGATAAACTGAATTGCTTGATATAGAAATGTTTTTGACAATTAAACTGTGTACTCATGTTTAAGTTAATCGTTTAAAATAGAACTGATTATTTGTATAAAAATGGATTTGGCATAAAATAACCTACAAAGGTTGATATGTGATAAAAACCCAACCAACCAACCAACCAAAGGATGCATCTTCTCCTTCCCCAAGAAAAGTGATCTTGGAAACCATAAAAATTACTGAGACTTTTACTGCTATTGCTGCTAAGGTTTATAATGCCTTGCTTAAAGTTGAGAAAAATTCTAGGGAAAAATCAGAACGGTTTTCGGAGAAATCAATCCAAAAACTCACAGATTTTTGACAATCCGTCGAATTATCAAAGGAGTACGCGCAAAAAATCTTGAGTCAACACTTCTGTTCGAAGATTTCTCCAAAGCATTTGATTCCATTCACAGAAAAAAAGATGAAGTAAATACTACTAGTATATGGTCTACTCCAAGAAACTTTTACAGCTATAATGATGCTTTACAAAATCACAAAAGTAATGGTTCGCTCACCGGATGGCGACACTGACATTGTCGTTGGAATCTTACAAGCAAATACATTAGCGTCATATACGTTTATAATCTGACTAGATTACGTACTACGAACGTCAATAGATCTAATGAAAAATGGTTTCACACGGACAAAAAAGTCAAGAAGCACACGATATCTCGCAGAAGCTATGACAGACGCAGACTACATAACTGATACAGTGCTTCTCGCAAATACACTTGTCAAGGCCGAATCCCTGCTGCATAGCCTGGAGCAAGCAGTAGGAGGCATCATCCTCCACGTGAACGCAAATAAAGCAGAGTTCATTTGTTTTAAACAAGAAGGAACCATCTCCTCTTTAAGTGACAAGCTTCTGAAATTAGTAGACTAGTTTACATACTTCGACAGCAATATCTCATCTACTGAGAGGAATGTCAATATACGCCAAGTGAGGGTGTGGACTGCTATTGATAGGTAATTGATCATAAGGAAATCTGATGTCTGATAAAATAAAATGGGATTTTTTCCAAGCTGAGGCTGTGTCAATACTATTATATGGATGCACCACCTGGACGGTTGCCAAACGCATGAAAAAAAGCTAGATGGGAACAACTCAAGAATTCTACGAGCTGTTTTGAACAAATCCTGACAGCAACACCCCACAAAACAGCAACTGTAGGGCTACTTACCGCCCATCGTACAAGGCATCAGAATAAGACAAACATGACATGTGAGGCACTGCTGGAGAAGTAAGGATGAATTCATAAGTGACATTCTTTTATGGACTCCTACTTATGGACGTGCCAGTATTTGCCAACTAGCAAGGACTAATATTATCTACTCTGTGTGAACACTGGGTGCCCTCAATGATCTCCCAAGAACGATAAATATTAGGGATAGATGGTGAAAGAGAAATCCGTGTTATCAGTACAATGATAGTAATGATGACAATGATGATTATCAGGCTAATGTGGAGTACCCTTTCATGGCCATTTATCCTAGGTCTACTCGGATTCGGAGTGGAATTACCTGTTAGGGTTCTATCTATTAGGGAAATAAATATGTTTGAAAATTATCCGTATACAAAAAAAAAAAAAAAAAAGATGCACTAAAGAAATTGCTACATAAAAAAGTAAATATGAATGCACAGTAATTTGTATTTACAGCAAATAAAATAACCCGGACGCGTTGGTATGCTGTTAAAATCACGCAATCAATTAATATAATGGGAAAAACTATGAGCAATTTTAATTTTAAAACTTAATCTCAAAAATTAAGGATCAAATGAAAAATAAGCATAGACACTAGATCGACTAATATATAGGTATATATGGTTATGATGACCACCAGATGGTGTTTTTTAAACATGTTTTTGTAGTTTTTAGATTGCATTAATCTTTCACAAAACAAAACAAAAATGATAGACTGAGGAAGAGAGAGGAGACAGAGAGAAAAAAAAGAGAAAGACTGAATGAAAAGCCAAGGCTAATCACAAAATCATTGAGCATATATATAAATATTTGAGTACCTACAAAATACTTACAGAATACCGATATATATATATATATATATATATATATATATATATATATATATATATATATATATATATAATATCAATGTATACATATGAATACGAACGTTTAGCTTAAGGAATTCTGTTGGTGCGTTTTTTCTTTTGACTAGGCACACTTTATAGGTTAATTATTTTCAAACAGCAGTTAGTAATTACTTTATTGTCAAAAAGCTAATACTATTGAAACGCGGAATTCTATTTTTAGAAGAAGGGTAGAATTATTTGACTCACATGCTAATCTCTAAATTTCAGTAGAAAAAAAAGGGTAGGGTAGCAAGGAATAAACAAATGACCCTCTCCACCCCCCGCCCTGTCCGGCAAATAGTAGAGCGACCAAATGCATATAAATTCCCAAAAAAGCTGAAAAATTATACTAAAGAGACCATCTGAAAATAATCAAGGAATGAGTAAACAGTTCCATTCGAAGGCAAGTCCAAAACTGGTTAGTAATATTTTGTCCTTTACTAAACTGTCATTTAAAATGTATGATTTTATATAATATTGCCATTGTAAAATCAATGCTGTATACTATCTGTGTCTTAAATGGAAAAACTATTTAAACTTTAAACCCAAAATTAAAATTTTGAACCAAGCCAAAGAAGCTAACACTATTGGACATATTAGACTCCCCCCACAAAAAACCCCCAAAGTAAACGTAAAATAAGTAAAAAAGTAAGTAAAGTTGGCGACCATAGTCGAGGGTGACCCGAAGGCTCCCTTTTCGATAGCTTACTACACCAAGGTTTAGGGGAGGGTGCGACTTCTTTCCCTGGATTGCTCCACTTTACCCTTGATCCGTACCTTGTAATGCTGAGTGTTAAGCAAGGAGGCATCAAGTACCATTTTTTGAGTCTTTGGTATGACTCGACCTGGGATTGAACCCAGGTCTCCCGGGCCACTGGCGAACACTCTAACCGCTAGGCCAATGTCCGGGAGACAAACGTAAAATAGAATGCCTATATAGATGCTTAGAAGCAAAAAAAGTACTCAAGAAAATTTTTAAAAAATAGTCATGGACTTTAACTAAGTTAAAACTTGATAATGAAAAACATAGGAACGAAAGTTTTTTTTTTATCGAAAGCCATGGGAAGCAGCATGGTGGACGTAAAGGCAAGCGGGTAAACCCTCTGACCGCTCAACGCGATGCCTAACCTGGTCCTGGGCGTATGAATCCTACGGATCAACGGCCAGGATCGATTAGTTCGATCGGGGAACTACTGCTGCTCATCAATAAGGGTGGCTTCTGTGGATGAGAATAAACACAGCCATCGAAAAATAACCATGACCCACACTCAAATCACTTGACCAAACCGCATCGCTCTTCGCGCGGGTAAAAAGGGGGCGGGTCCAGCTGAGGTTGGAGCCCTGGCCTCAGTGTTCGGAAAATCAGCTACAGAGCTCAATCAAAACTTACTAAAATACAAACAAACAATACAAATTGCGACTTTCAACGTTAGAACCTTAAATAAAATAGGACAACTACCGGAGATGACTGCATCGGCCATAGATCATGTCAGAGACATAATATGCATTCAAGAGCACAAATACACACATAGCGAGGATATTAAATATCATGAATCTGGCAATGAATGGACGCTAGCCACTGCATCAGTATGGAAAAATTCTGTCAATGCCACGAAAGGAGGTGTAGGTATGCTTATAAGACTAGGAGCCCTAAAATCACTAAATAGCATTGAGAAAATGCAACCTAGAAAGATAGCAGCAACTTTCAATGGCAACCCTAGAGCAACAATAATCTCCTGCTACAGCCCTACCAATGTTAGTGAGGAAACTGGCCTCATCGCCTTCTATGATGAGTTATCCTCTCTTGTTCGCAGCATCCCGAAACACAACGTTCCCGTCATTGACGGAGACATGAAGCCCCAAATTGGCAAAAACGGAAACCACAAATTCGGCCTACAAATCTCGTCAAACAGATGGACAACATCTAACAGATTTCACGATAGAAAATAGATTAACATGCCTCAATATAAGCTTTAAAAAAAAGGGAGAGAAAACCTTGGACCTACACATACCCAAACAATACCAAACCACAGATGGACTACGTATTAATAAACAAGAAATAGAATAATAGTGCATTAAATTGCGAAGCTTACTCCTTATTCGAGGGTGTGTCCACGGCAATTGTCACGGCAAAAATACGACAGAGCCTACGAAATAATGTCACCCGAACAACGACCACCGTACACTATGACTGTGTCCTGCTTAATAACAGGGATATTAGCGATAAATATACATTAGCACTAAGAAACAAATACGATGCTCCACAAGAACAGACAGAAACACATACTCCGAATGAAGAATATGAGATTTTCGTCAATGCCCACTTAGAAGCAGCTGCGGAATTCATTCCAACTAAACAAAGAAGAAAATATAGAGTCCCATGGGAGACATTAGCGGTTAGAGAAAAGCGTGCAGACGTGAAAATTGCCTCCAAATGCAACAGGAAGAACCCAAGCAATACCAATCCCCTGAAACTTAAAAAGGCCCAAAATGAATTAGCTAACATATACCTAAAAGAACAGACAGAATACATACAAAATCAAATCGATACGATTAGAGATTCGGTTGAAGATAGACAATCTAGGATAGCATGGCAAACGATAAATGAAGTAAGCAGAAGGAAGAGCACTGCCAAAGCTAAACTGAAAGCTACCAGCCAACAAGATTGAATACACATGTGGAAACAACATTTTGAGGATCTACTCGGTAACCCTCTGGAAGATACACATGAACCAATCACGAGAATTATAAGTAAGCAATTAGGACCGTTTACTAAAGAAGAACTCGACTCGGTACTGAGTAAAATTATAAGTAGAAAAGCAGCAGGACTCGATGAAATACCTCCAGAAGTGTGGAAGACCAGAATATTCGACGACATACTGCTCCGATACTGTAACGCCGTATATAATCAAAATCCTATCGTCAGATGGATGAAGGGACGCATTCTCTAAAAAAGGCGACCTAGGATTAGCCAAGAACTACCGAGGTATAACACTTACGTCCATAGCGGCCAAGATATACAATGCCCTACTATGCAACTGCATAGAACCCAAAATTGACAACATAGGAAAAACCAAAATGGCTTCCAGAGAAATAGATCCACGACCTCACAAATTTTGACTGTCTGTCGAATTTTTGAAGGTGTACACGCAAAAATTTTACAGGCAACAATGTTATTTGTCGACTTTACTAAGGCCTTTGACTCCATTCAGAGGAAAGATGGAGCAAATTCTTCTCGCATACTACAAGGAGACACATTAGCCCCATAACTCTTTATCCTCTGTCAATAGTACGTGCTTAGAACATCTACCGATAAAATCAAAGAAAACGGTTTCAAGCTAACAAAAGAAAGAAGAAGAAGGTACCCCGCCAAAACAATTACCGATGCTGACTACGCCGATGATATAGCGCTTATGGCAAATGCACCCGCACTTGCCGAAACCCTACAACATAGTCTGGAACGAGCTGCTGCAGGCATCGGCCTCCATGTCAATGTACACAAGACGGAATATATGTGCTTCAATCAAACAGGTGACATCTACATACTAAACGGTAGCGCTCTGAAACTAGTTGACAAGTTCACCTACCTTGGGAGCAGTGTCTCATCAACCGAGACAGACATCGACACGCGACTAGCAAAGGCATGGACAGCTACGATAGACTATCGGTTGTATGGAAGTCAGACGTGACCAATAAAATGAAGCACAGTTTCTTCCAAGCAGCGGTCGTATCGATACTGCTATATGGATGCACTACATGAACGCTAACTAAACGTATGGAGAAAAAACTTGACGACAATGTCACGTGGTCTCCCACAGAGAGAAGTGGGGGATTACTACTATTCCTCCGTATTTGAATTAACAGGCCAAGGACTGACCGTTGAAAGAGGAATTTAGGTCAATTCCTCAAGTAACAAATCCAGGTCAGAATGGAAACCAACAGATGTTTGTACTTTGTGACCGGATGGGTAAAGAGTGGGGTACAGGGACATATAGTAGCCCTAAGGAATCGCTTGATAGGGGAAGGAAGAAGATAGAAGCCAAATGATTGGCTAGAATCCCAAATGCGGAAATAGCCCCCCTTCTTCCGTCGGCAGAAATAGGGAATAAGAAAATCAGTTTTGAAGATGAGGTCGTCGTGAGAGGATGCGAGTCCCATGGCAAGACTCCGGGTAAAGAAAGGGGAAAGAATCTTGGACAAGTAGAAGAAGCCATACTTTAAAGCCAGAACTAAAAATAACATAAAGTCCGTTAGCCCGTAAAAGAGGAAATATTCTCCAAAGGAATCCATCGAAAAAAGATAAGTAAACTATAAGACTGTTTCTCCCTATACCCAATTATACTCTCTCTCTCTCTCTCTCAATTTGAAGAAAGACTAAAGAAGAAAGAAAAGAAAAGAAGAAAGACATTTATGTTTATGTATTATCCGTTAATAATATAGCCGACGCGTTGAATAAGTGTATCCGCGTGTGTAGTAAAAAGATTGATATATTTTAATGTTCCCACGTGTTGAAGTTGTTCATTTGTATCGTCTACTATCAAAAGTTGCTGTTTCATGTTTCTTTTTCAGCTTCTATTCGCCTTATGTTATTCTCGCTTAAATTGTCCTATATGAATTCCTTTAAAAATATTAAACGGGAAACCGGAGTTGTCGACTACTATAATTAATATTATTACATCTAAACCTAGAGGTCTATATCTTCCATTGTTCTAGGGGTAGGAAGAACTAGAGGCCTTGGTGGGTATGTGTGTAATGTGAAGTTTGGAAACCCCTTGCCAGCGGCGGTCAGTCTAGTCTTAAATTAAACCCCACATAATATGCCAGTTCCTATATTCCCGAGAAAGGACTCTGAACAAGGACTTATTCTACGAGGGATTAAGTGTCAGACCGCCCCGTCTTCACACGTGCAAAAAAATAAACTCCCCGTTTGGTGATAACAATATTTAAATGCACCAATTCCCATACGCTTTTAAATGGTTGCTCATCCGGAGATCTTTTTATTTAATTTGCCGTCACAGCAATTACTCAAGAATGCCGCGAGCAATATTGAACAAGTCGTGGAGACAGCACCCAACAAAAAGCAGCTGTACGGCCACCTACCACCTGTCACGAAAACTATCAAAATTAAACGAACTAGATATGTGGGACACTGCTGGAGAAGAAGGGGCGAGCTCGTAAGTGATGTACTCCTGTGGACCCCTTTACATGGACGAGCAAAGGACGTTCAACTCGAACCTATATACAGCAGCTCCATGTCGATACTAGATGTAGCCTTGAGGACCTGCCAAAAGCAATGGACGATAGGGAGGGGTGGCGATAGAGGGTCAGAAAAATCCGTGCTGATAGCACGACATGGTGAGGATGATGAAGATTTTTAAACAGTACGAATGTTTTTTTAGTTTTTTTCTTTTTTTATGGAATTTTTTCCCAGATATCAGTTTGTGTTATTATCTTTTATTTGCAAATTGTATCATTTGGGCTTTGGAGCTCGGTAGAGACATTAAAGACTGGGCACAGATGATGATAAATCAACATAGAAAAAAGTATTTTACGAAAGTTGAACCACAGAGAATCAAAAACTTTAGTAAGAAATAAGCACTCCAGAAGCAGGATTTGACTTCGGTCCCTGACAATATACAGCCTGAATATGTTTACAACGTATGTTGTAGGGTCTGTTTGTTCAATTCAGACTTAGTAGTCACATAAAAATCTCATGACAGGTAAACTTTCGAAGGCTTACTTTACTTGTCTTTCAGCAGCAATCTAAAAATCATGTCCGTTCTGTGACAAAGTATGTGGGTCTGTAGCAGGTTTGAGAAGACATATGAAGGTGCATAGGGTAAATTTCAACGGAAGAGACAGTTAATACATTTGTCAGACATGCACCAAAAATTATAAAGATATACTTGGTTTGAAGTGTTACATGCACTCTTAGAGTACTTCTCCGCAAGGAAGTGGCAGTCATTATATATATATATAGTCATCCACAGACAGATCTGTTTCGTTCTATCAGAACTCATCAGTGTGGCTAGACAGTATCTTCCCGTAGCTGGGATCGAAACCCGGTTGACTCAAACGCCAAGCCAAAACTTCTATCCATTCAGCCACGAGGAGACATTAGCTGCGAAGTAAATTTTAAACGGTTATGAATCACAATTACTATTGTTTACATAATCCGCTCAACGGTCGCCGAGACCTCAATTCATCTACGAAGAGGCTTACAATAGACGCTAATGGCAACACGATTACTTCTTCGCCAGAGAACTCAACCCTACGGGGGTAGGGGAGTATATATCTAGATATCTAGGGGAGTATATATATATATATATATATAAAGCACTTGAATTACAACATGACTGCTTGCTTATTTCTAGGACGCATAAAAATGTTTAAAATAGAACATAAAATATTAATGAAATCGATCATTAAAGAGTAAAAGTACAAATTTCATTTTTATAATACAATAATTATGTATTGTATAATACCTACAAAACCCTAAAATTTTTCGTTCTATTTTTGTAGTTAAGTATAATTAAGGACGTTTAGGTTTTACTAACTTCCTTCTAAAGGATCTTTTTTTACTTTAATGTGATTCTAATCATATCAGCGTGTATTTATAAATATATCTTTGAATTCATTCATTTTTTTTTCAAGAAATTTTACGCGCTTGTTCATTGATTCTAACATTGGTTTGGCTTTAGTTTATTTTACGGTATATCCTGCCCTGAAAGTTGGAATGGTCGAATACGCCGACTGCATCTCGGTAGAGGGGTAAGACCCCACCCAACGAGGTCACCTGTTGGCCCTGGGTGGTGACCCGTAATGCTTTAGGAAGAGATCCTGGTGACCAGGCGACCGATTGGTCAAGAGACTTGCAGCACTCCACTTTGGCCTTTATTGGGCCAGATGGCCGGTTGGACAGGCCTGAACCTATCAACCCGCTGGTCGCGTCAATCCTAAACACCTACTGGTTTAGTCCCGACTGTATTCTTCAATATGCTATTGTGGAATACACCCAACCAATTTAATCTTAGAGATGCTAGAAGGCGATTGCTGATGGTCAATTCTGTTGAGAGAATAAGATTTTGACAGCAATTAGATTGTACAGCAATATATATTCTCTACTGAAAGCTTGAAATTGGCAGAGGCTCAAAATCCTACTCCCGTCTCGAATATACTTGTTGTGTATCACCGAATCAACTTAGATGAATGGGTTCCCCTCTAGGTAAATTCCCCAAAAGATATAAAATCCGTGGTGGTGGTGGAGCATAGGACAAGGAAAAGATAAAATCTTTGGAGGACTCATCTTCATCCAAATCACCCTCTTTCTAAATAGAAAAAATGATTTCTCGTAAAGCCAAATCTTGAATTGTTAAAAATAAGCGGCAATTTACGTGTAGAATTAGGTACAAAGAAACATGTCGAGACCTATGCATATGATAAACTAAATTCCTCAAAGGGAATTGTAGGAAGCAGGGAGCTATCCTTGACCACACTATCAGTAATAAATACAGCTTTCGGAAAACAGAGGGTCATGGACTTCAAAAGAATAGTTTTTAGAAGGCAAGGAGTAGAGAAAGAAACACATACTTAAATTTTCACATTCAACAAACCGATGATACACAAGGAAGTGAAAATTAGATATTACCTCAAAAGGGTAGCACAGTACACTTATAGCTCTTTAAGGTGTTTTAAATAATAAAAGTATGGGCATCACAGAGAGAGCTGTCGAGTATGCCCGACATGTAGAACGTGTGACCAAAGATACCCAAACCACATAGAAGAAGATTGTCCCAAAGAAACCAAATGCTCAAATTGCCAAGACAACTTTCCAGCATTTTCAAGATCTTTTGGATTTGGTTTGTTTTGGTTTAGTTTGGTTTGATAGCATATCAACCAATGTTACCTACATAATGGCAAATCAATTTTTATACATATAAACAATTCCATTTCAAACAATTCAGTTTAATAGAAGTCGTTTTTTGTTTACACACAGTTAAATGTAAAAACAGTTCTATTTCAAGCAATTCATTTTGGCTCAAGTACAGTTTAAATGTAAAACATCTATTCGACCTACAGATAGGATCCTATCAGGTGCTACCTCTCCGGGTCAGAGGGAATCTAGGAGCGATGGCAATAAAGGGAACGTCACCATTAGATTGTTTTGTGTCATATTAGGACATTCGATGGAGAACTCTAACTCTTCTGCAGAGATGCAGTCAATGTAAGAAAGAGATATCAAGGTGGTAAAGTATAAAAAAACATAACATTCATTGAAGCGAGACAAATGAATGAAAACACATACTCCACTTTGGCACCAAGTGCGAACCCAATCAACGACAATCGGATAAATACAAATCTCTGAAGAACTAGCCCAATTGGGTCCAGACAATTGGTCGAATTTTCAGGAACAGTTGAAAAAACTATACACAGTCCAAAACTATCAAACAAAAACACAAATTAAATAAAGGAAGTGCCTAATCAAGCTGGTATTTGTTATACGCCCCATCAAGCGTACAAGTGTGGCACAAGGCCTTTTTTAGGTGGGTCTGGCAGCAGGACCGAAGCCTACACGCATCCGGCAGTTCCAAAAATGCATAAACCCCGTCGGCATCCCCCTAAAAGGGGCGCCCCAGGCTCCAGGTAAATCTAACCCCTCCAAGAGAGTTAAAGCCAGCGGGGATGGCCCACTGACGCTTGAGGAAATTAACCATCCGGCACGAATGCCAGACAGTCAGCTGAAAAACCTCTGCACAAAGAGAAAGCTGATCAAGCTGGTATTTGTCATACGCCCCACCAAGCGTACAAGTGTGGCACAAGGCCTTTTTTAGGTGGGTCCAAGCGCAGGACCGAAGCCCACAATCGTCCGGCAGTACCAAAAATGCCTGGAACCCCGTCTGCATTCCTCTAAAGAGGGTCGTCTCAGGCGCCAGGCAATAAACCTAGCCCGTCCAAGGAGGGTTAAAACCTGAGGGGACTGCCGCCTGAGGCTCGAGGAAATTAACCATATGATGAGGTTTTCCTCAATAATTGCAGAGCAACCAGGAGGGAAAAAAAGGGTGGATTGATGAAGGAGGCTGTTGTTGCTGGTGATGGCTATGAGAAAGGATTAGTGATTTGAAGAAAAACTGTGACAGGACTATGAGAAAGAAAAAAAGAAGTAGAAAAATATTAGAGCAGGCTAGTTCCTGGGTTCACGCAGGTATCGTACTTGCTATGAATGAACAACAAAAGACACCTACTCGTTAATCAAGTTTGCCAGTTAATCTCAGTGAGAGGCTTATATAGGCTCTCTCTTACACTCATGAAAATTTGGCAGATTAATTTGCCAGCATCACTAAAATCAAGACAAACCAATAAAAAAAAACAAATACAAATCAATTTAACGCCCACAAAAAAAAGATTTGAGGTACTTAAAATTGCACGATTGTCTACAACAGTCAAAAAATCCTAAATAAAAAACAAATCCCCTTGATAAATGAATAGACGACATTTAATGATAAAAAAAATCAAAAAAACTACGCACTAAACCAAGACTAACCTATATTTAGCTCGAAAAGTATAAAAATCCAAACAAAAATCAAACAGGATACATAAAAATTAATTGTAGCGGCCGTAAAAGGAAACAAAATTACAATGAATTACTACTGCTAATGACAAGCTTAGTTGCCGCCGTTATCCGTCCCCTAGAAATATTCTTGAAAGAAAATAACCTTGTTATAAAAACTATCAACAAAATAACCACATCCCCAAGACAGTACTCAGGGCTTCTGGAGGGGTATGTGTGTGAATAAAAAATGAAATACTCCATAGTAAAATTAATATAAAAACTCATCTACAAGCAATTGTTGTGAGAGCTACACAAAACAATTAGCATATGTTCTTTGTACATCACACCATATTGAGTAGATAGATCAACTCAAGGTGGGAAATATACTCAATTTTAATTACTAAAACCCTTAATCCTACTAAGGGACTTTAACAGTTATAATACAATTTGAGGACTTAAGGAAATAAATAGAAAAGATTAAGTCACAGAAAAATTTATAACTGACAAAGAATTATGCCTTTATCAAAATGCATCAACACACATTAATCCAGCAAATAGCTTATCAGTAATTGATCTAACAATGTGATCGAACAATTTATTTAGCTCTAACCTGGAGCGTACATGAGGATATGTGTAGCAGTGACCACTTCCGTACTATATTTAAAAATGATGAAATAATCAGTAAACATCCTCCCTAATGAAATCTAAAGAAAGTAAACTGGGAACAATTCGAAAATTTATGTAAACGTGACCTGACTTTAAAGAACATAGACACAGCAGAAAAATTAACAGAAACTTTTATAGCGAGAGTAAAAGAATACATGCCCCAAAACCCCAACCAAGCAGACGAAACAAACCTTCCTTCAAGAATAAATTTAAAGAAATAAAAATTCTAAAAGCAGCATTAAGAAAACTGACCAAAGAAAAAACTACTGCCAATCTGATCAACTACAAACAACATAGATCAAAGAGTCGAAGAACAGTTAAGAAAAAGTTCAAAAAGAAATGTTGGCGAGAATGTCAGAAGACTTTACTCTTTTTCCAAATTAAAGAAAAATCTGAAATACTCAGAAAAATATCCAATAAATATCAACCCGTACTAGTAAGACACATTACAATAAATAATAGTAAAACACTGGATGAAAAGGCCATAACATATATATTAGCCCAACAAATTCATGAAATAAAAACTGCAATAATTCGTTCATTTCGGCAAAAGAATCAAACTACTCTATAATTTTATGGAGGGGACATATATCTCTGTGGCGGATCTTTACGAATATTTAGGTATAATTTCTGAGAAGAAACAGTCATTCATCCCACATTTAAAACATTTAAAAATAGAATGTAATAAAACATTACAATTCCTGTGTGCAGTGGCCCACACAAATCAGGAATACATCTCTGAAAGTTCACAACCCAAACTATTATGACAGTTTGAAATGAACATTGGGAGCCGCTTCGTATAACGGGGCAAAACGCAAGATGACTATTTTTAGGAACGCATTGCAGTCAGGTAAAATAGTCTAACTGCGAAATTCTTGTCACTTTGACTTGTTTATTCTTGTTACGTAAGTTATTTTTTGAATTACTATTGTTACTGTTGAATTTGTTAAGTTTATTGTTATAACTTCGTGGCCCCCCTCAAACACTTGTTATTGTTGTTTGTTTGTGAGGAGGGTCAAACCTCGACTCAACTTTATTACAAATTTTTAAAAAAACAAACGACCGCCATATTTTTATTTCATTCGCTGTTTTTACAACGTACATATATATATATATATATATATATATATATATATATATATATATATATATCGTTGTATCATCCGAATCCCTCTCCTCCTGTTACATAGCCATATACACGAATATGGCCATGTGCGAAATGGGTGAAATGGACATCGAATGTTCATAACGATAGAACATAGGAATCTCGGAATTCGAAAACACGTAAAGACTTCTTGTTCAGGCACGAAACCTTTTTATTAACTTTGAGTTAAAGGTTTCGACGTAAGGAGGAGAGACACAATCTTCTATGCAGTCTTTGGACTCCATCTCGTGCGGCCCTCATAGGGCGCAAGTTCGCCTCACGTCTGCGAGCTCCAAAAGTCGAACCTCTTCGTTTGGCGTCTAGTACTCGACTCTGACTTTCTTCAGATTCTCACACAAACCTCCGCGTGCTTCCGGTGCGTGACGTCACCCGCACCCGGTCAACCCGTTTCGTCTCGGACATCTCATGACATCTGAGTGACACCTCCATCCCCCAGCGCGCCTGCGTTAACACCTGCCTCAATGTTGCACCCAACTAACCCATGTGCTGAGCCGAAATGTTCTTAGCCTAACTAAACTCAAAGGCATGAACCGAAATCCCTCGGCTATTATATAACACTCCTAGCTTGCTTCCAAGCAGCTGTGGGGGAGACTCCGCCTTCACAAAATTTATCATCGGATTTATTCGATGGCTTTAGCCCCTTAAGGAACCCGAACGAAGAGAAATGGCCTTCATTGCCTTCTTCATCGCCAGTATCATCGCTCCCGGCCAGTTCGATACCACCAGCACAAAAAATGCCAGAAACGCTAATCTCCTGGTCGGCCCAAAAAATGTCCCCAGAAGACTACTCAAAACAAAGGGCAAAATACGCCAAGTTCTTCGTAGGAAACCGTATTTTGCCCATACCAGAATTGGTTGAAATTGTCCAGCCTAAAATAATATAATTTATAACCACGGACCTAAAGACTAAGAGATTGGCGGGAATAAAGAAGGAGACTTTTGAGGAGTTACTAAAGGCAGCAGGAATCCCAGCTAGGTATTTCTGCAGAAGGAGCTTCGCTACCTGGGATATCCTGCTGCCGACAGAAGACCTTGCAAAGAAACTAACCGGGGGTAATATATCATCGAAATATTACTGGCTACAACCAGAATACAAAGGTCATCGAATTCGATTAAATGGAGATGTGCTCGCTGCGTACCGCAGCGAGTACGGGGACATAGAGGAAATTACAATGTCCAAATCATCAAGTGGGACCGCACGCGGTGACTACGTCGTAACTATGTCATTAGACAGGGGTTTCAAGCCATCCCCCGAACCCTCGACTACGAAGAGCAAACGACGATGGTGGTCGTTGAGGGCAGAAAATCCAAATGTTGGTGTTGTAAGCAACTGGGGCACTTTTCGAGGTCCTGCCCTCAAAAGACCACCATAACAACAGTAACACCGCCAACGACGACGACAACAAATAAGACGACGGCAACTACGACAATCACCCTACCGACAAAAGAAAAGCCACAATTGGAAGCTAGAGACTACCCCGACAAAGAGGAAGAGGGGTGGACCCAAGTGAAAAAGAAAAAGTATCTCCAAAAAACAACTGAAGACCCACCGACAAATACCGCAACGGCAAAACTAACAAAAAAAGCAACCAAAACAACAACAGAAAATGCAACAGCTACTACTGCTACTGAAAAACCATCGTTATCATCATCGACATCACCAACAAAACCAATCACTACTGACAAGGAAAAATCATCATCATCGACCAAAGGAAAAAAAGAAGAAAGCAATGTAGAGGAAAAAATGAACATTTCAGTCAACCTCAAACGAAGAAGGGATAACGGGGACTCGCAAGTGGAAGAGGGGAGATAAAAATGAAATCACCAGCTTCACTCCAGCGACCCACCCAAATCATTCCTCATCCACAACAATAAAAAAATACGCCAGCCCATCTCACTGATTTCACTCTTTCCCCAACACCACCTCCCCACTCACCAATCTCAACCCCCAAATTACTTTCACGGCCTCACTCGGTGGCCAGAGACTCCACACCACCAGCAAAATCACCCACATTAACCAAACATCGAGCAAGATCACCATTATATGAAGTCCGACGCGCTCTAACCCGTTTCCATTTCTGTCAAGACATTTTAGATTCCCCAACATCGATCATATACTGAAAAAAACATTAAAACCATTGAAATCATTAAGGACTAACAACAACAAAGATATCACGAATCCATATTTATTTAGGGGTGCAGCCATGGTGATCACCTTTGTCCGTTCGCCTGGCAACCGAACTAAAGAGCTTTGGCAATTTATTGAGGAAGCCAGTCGGACGGACATAGCGCTGGCGGAAATGGGGCACTCCTCCCACAAAGATTTATAAAGTAAATGTAAGGGCAGGGTCCCGATTTATGTTCATCCCTGTTTCTATAGGTCCCTAAAGCTGATTTATGTTCATCCCTGTTTCTATAGGTCCCTAAAGCTGCGGTTTCCCTTTGATGTCGGCGGAATTTCCAGGGACGGCAGAGATTCTACTGAACTGCGTCAGGCCGTCCGCATCCTCACCCCGAAAGATTTCCGGCCCGGAGTCGCCAGTGAGTAAGGTAAGTGGGTCTGATGGCATTAAACCTTGCCCCTTTGAATGTAAGGGGACTGAGGGATCCAAGCAAGTGTACGCTATTGCTTGGTGAACTCAAGAACCTTGGTGTAGATGTCGCTGCATTGCAAGAAACCCACTTCATTTACGATACAGACTGTCGTGTGCTGGAAAGCGATTTTAACGTTTTCTCAGCATACGGCAGCCACACCAGCGCTGGGGTCTCTTTGCTAGTTGGATGCAGCCTTAATGCGGATGTTTACGTTGTTCTTGCAGGTGACAGGGGCCGACCGATTGCGGCCGATGTTGCCGTTAAAAGTTTCAAGTTCCGTCTGGTTGCGGTTTATGTGCCCAATATCGTTGCTGAGAGGGTTTCCTTTTTTCGTCGGTTAGCGCCGTTCCTGGGCGATACAAAGCGGCTAGTTTTAATGGGTGATTGGAATGCGATCCTTGATCCCAAGATAGATAAGGTCGGACGGGAAGCTAGTAGGTTTGGAAGGTGTGAAAGCAGCCTTGTCGGCCTTATGACTCGTCATGACTTGGTCAACAGGTTTCGTCTGGACCACTCAGGGTGGGAGATGTGGATGTGGCTAGATAGCTCGCCCTCTGCCAAAGTAGGTTCCTACTTGGACAGAGTGTTAGACGAGCTGACATTGATTTCGTTAGTTGTCCCACGTTCCACTTGATAGCGTGGACTGACCATAAACTTGTGAGGGTCAGTCTGCGGTTAGCAAATAGACCTAGTCTACCCGGCTACTGGAAGTTCAATACCTCCTTACTGGAGATATGGGACTTCTGAGAGCGGGTGGAATCCCTAATCAAGCGGGCGTTAGTGGGGGCGGTTACCGGGAATAGGTGGTGGGTTTCTCTTAAACATAGGATTAGAGATTTCACCACCAAGTACGGTCGACAGCTCAACCTAGGACCAAAAAGGCGAAATCTATAGAAGATAAACTTTCCGGGCGGTGGCTGGGGGAGATTCTCTAACCGTAGAGCTAGTTAGGGGGAACCTTGAGCGTGAGAGTAGCAAGCGCTACAAGGGACACGTAGTTAGATCTAGGTTAAAAAGAGTTCTCAACGAAGCTGTGAAATCGAACGCGACTGCGCGTGAAGAAGTGCGAAGGTTTCCCGATCGGTATATCGATTCTGTCAAGAAACCGGATGGGCGACGGCTGTGATTGAGACGCGAGATGCTTGATGCCTTTCGGGCGCACTTTCGTGATCGCTTTGCCAGCTGCACTGATCTCCCGCTTCAGGAGTTTCGCAGCTATCTCGCCGACTTCCCCCGCGGCTAGTTACGAGGGTGTGTTTACTGAATACGAAGTTCGTGATGCGTTGAAGCAGGTCGGCCTCAACAAGTTGCCAGGACTAGATGGTTTGCCCCACGAAGTGTACTTGAGGATGTCGCACATGTTTGTACCTATTCTGACGGATATGTTCAACCATTGGTTCGCCCAGGGAGCCATCCCTGGTAGCGTTACCAAGGGTGTGATCATATTGCTGAAGAAAGGTGGCAGGCATGTTTGGGAGGGTTTAGACGATTACATGCCCATAACTCTGCTTAACACAGAGTGAAAGATTTTGGCCCGGGTCTTAGCGAATCGTTTACAGCTTGTCATTAGCGATCTGATCGGACCCGAGAAGACCTACGCTGTGAAGGGAAGATCGATCCAGGACAATCTGCACTTGATTCGCGAGGTCTTGGGGGGATAGAAGACGACACAGAAGCAGTGCTGATCAGTTTAAATCAGTCTAAAGTCTTCGATAGGGTTGACCATCGGTTTTTGGTGACTGTTTTGGAGACTTCCGGATTCGAACCAGAGTTCCGCAGATGGATTAGCATGATGTACCACAACCCTCAGGCGGTGGTGCAGGTGAACGGAAGGCGTTCGAGAGCGTTCGCGATCGAGCGTTCGGTCCGGCAGGGCTGCCCCCTGTCTCTTCTTCTCAATGTCCTCGCTTTGGAGCCCCTGCTCAGTAGGCTTAGGGATGAGGGGACCAATCCGGCCCTGCGCAGTGTCCCATTTGCTGGCCCTCTTACAGCAAGGGTTTCCGCGTTCGCTGATGATATCACAGTCTTTGTATCCCGCCGTCTGGATATAAAGGCTGTGAAGAAGGCGGTTGGCGAGTACGAGCGGATTGCAGGAGCCAAGGTCAATTTTGACAAAAGCGAAGGTTTGCAGCTCGGTGCTTGGAGGGGTAGCGATACCCTTCCAGAGCCCCTTCTCTGGAGTGTCGGACCCGTCTGCATCCCCGAGGTATGGTTCAGGCCCGACCTCCAACTGGAGCGAAATTGGTCGGAAGTACAAGCTAAAGTGAAAGCTCAGGTGGGAATCTGGCTTTCAAGGAGGTTGACCTTAAAGGGTTGGGCGGAGGCGTGCGCCGTCTACGTCTTCCCCTTGATCCTTTACCGATTGGCTGTACTTCCTCTGCCTAAGGCCCGTCGGCTGGCACTGCAATGACCCCTCTCCAGATTGCTCTGGGGAGGTGCAAGACCGACGGGCCGTTGACAGGTCTGTATCCAACGTACACGCAACGGGGGTCTGGTTATACCTGATCTGGAGAGCCACTGGATTGCTGAAAGACTTGCATACCTGGGCCGATCCTTGACGGGAGACGCAGTGTGGAGACAAAAGACGTGTCGGACTTTTCCTCGGCTGAAGGTCGACGTAAGCCTTTGGGCGAAGCACTGTTTGTTCGCGAGTGCCGAACGGCCCTTCGTAACCTTCTTCGGTCCAGTGCCTTTCACGTCCTCGGAAAGAACTATATCGGGAGCTAGTGGTGGTTTCCGCTTCGGACCCTCTTAGCGAACGGCGCGGCTGGACGGCGGGGGAGATCCGGTCTCACTAGAATTGGGCGCCATGATCGAGCTTCTTGAACAACTCCGAGTTCTCGCTCACCTGGCGACTTGCAAGGAATGCGTTACCCCTTCTCGGCTTGAGCTACGAAGCGGGCCTGGCAGACATGCCCGATTGCGCTCGCTGCGGCAGTGGGTTAGAAGAAACGGCTGAGCACGCCTTCTACTACTGCGAGCGAGTTCGCCCGTTTTGGGATCACGTCGGGAAGTGGACGGCTCGCATCGAACCCAAACAGCTCGTGCTGCTCGACGTTGGTTACGTCGTAGACAACGTTCTTTCTCCGTTTCGGGGTGAGAAGCGTGTGGTGTTTCTCGCGATCCTAGCTGTAGCCCGAATGGTGATTTGGACGACGCGAAACAAGGGATTGTATGACGATGCAAACTTTTCTCATCGTGATCTGGTTTTGTCTTTTCGGCATCAGCTGAGGGTCAAAATCAGATGCGATAGAAAACGCTTAGATCGCATAATATTCAGCAAAAGGTGGATGAATGCAGCGAGCCTGGTCGTAAGAAAGGGAGCAATGTTGGAGTCAGCCTTCCCTCCTCTGCCGGGCCATGGCGTCTACGGTACGGTTCTTTCGGGACCCCTACTCGGGTAAGTAGGATTTTTTACTCCCTTGAAACCTAGATAGCAGTATGTTGTGAGTCATTGTCCCCGTCATCTAGTCGTTAATTCTCAAGATCTCCCCCACCATTATTTTTGTACCTCAACCCACACTCCAGCCCGCTTTTCTTGAAGATCTTGAAAGTTCACATGTATAAAAATCATATTACCTGCTTCTATCGACCCATACCGCGCCCAACCCTGTATTTCTTTGCCCCACTAGACTAGGCCCCCTGTCCCACCTAGGGTAGGTCCGGCTTGTTTTCGGTGTTTTCGGACACCTGAAAACAGTCGTCCTCCATTTTCGTAGACCGGGGGATGGGAGGGCAACCAAACGGGGAATTTTTTCCTTTGTTTTCGCTTTCATATTTTTGTATATTTTTCGGGGTTTTTCTCCTATTCCCATCATATATATTCACTGTAAATAAACCATAAATTGTAAATAAAATCATACATCGCATTCGGGGTTTTAAATAGGCCTCTTTCATAGAGCAAATATGGTATTTTGATGATTGCTGCGCGTATGGCGATAGATGAATGGATATATATTGTACTGTTGAATGGGTCGGCGAATGTGGCTAGCTAGGTCCCCTTAGTATATATAGACAATGCAAGACCGCTCCCTTCCCCTCCCCCCAAAACTTCAAGGCCTTGTGCCTTACATTTTGTAAAAATTGAAATAAAGAGCCTTGGGAACATTGAGATCATCTTCAGCAGAAAGCCTATATACAGAAACAAACAAAAAGTCGAAGACGCGATAAACTAGCCCAACAGTATTATATAAAATCAAAATCATTCCCCAAACCCTGCACACAATAGCACTTCCAACCCAAAGTACAGAGACCTCTTCCAACAAGAAGAAAAAGACATAAAAAGGTTTGGACTCCGGATGGAACTCATTAGGAAAAAAGGAGAGGTACCTATGTCGAAAATCCATAATACAACCATGTTAGACATACTTCGTAAGACCATAAAAATACCAGAAATAAACATAATAGAACACTCTTTCAACGTCAAGGAGAAATTTTAGAAAATCAAAGATATCTACCCCGAACAGTCATACATCTTAAGATTGATTAAACTACGAAAAGGTAATAGGATGTTCGGCAGTATGTAATTAAGAAATAAGAAAGAAGCGCCTTCCAAAAGGAATTTAATAAGTCAAAGCTGAGATTTTTTTGCTCTTTGTATAAAATTATGACCTGTTTCAACTCAGCATAAATCTTTAGATTCTGCTGACACATTTTATTTATCTATTTGCTTGTGGGTGGATGGGTATCATTCAAAGCGCAAACATCTTATTGTCAGTGCTCTGGGGTAGCTAGAATGATCTCAAGCTGGCTAAAGAGTCTTAAGTTTATTGCCGAACACACAGGCATGAAAAATATTTAAATTCAAATATGATTGGTTAAAACTATTGCAACTATCTTTCAGACCCCCAAAAGAGACAATGCTGAATCAGAAGAACAAATTATTGAATTGAGTCTTAATTGATTTCCAATTTAGTAAAATTTAATTGATTCATGAATAATTTAACAACGAATTAATTTAAATCTGTTGTATATTCGCCATTATTTTGATTAATCTCCTGCCATTTTTCAGGTAGATTGTTGATGCCTCTCAAGTGAAATTCAGCTGGTTTTGAGCACAAGCTTTCCACAAAAGTTTTCATTTGATCTTTTTTTTTATCATTCAGAGCATTTTGTAGAGAACGAAAATGAAGGAAATCACTTAGTGAAAAGTGTGTTGATTATAGTGGATGAGGTAGGACAGACCAGTCTAAATCCGATACTTTTTTTCTTGCGTGATTCTTGCTGTATGTGGCCTTGGGTTTTCATGGAGAAGGATAACATTTTTTTCAACTGACGAGTGCAGGGCGTTTTCATAGATTTTCATGCACACATTGCAACAGTTAAGAGTATACGCCTGCATTGTGTGTCTTTTGCGGTTTAAACCCAAAAGAAATAATACACACAGCATATCTTTTCTCCCGTGAAGTTACGTTTTTAAGGTAGATTGTGCAGATTCATCCTCGTCAATCCACTACCTTTTGCGTAGAACAGTGTAATAAAAGACACCTTTTAGTCACCTGAAAAATACTCTTTAGAAATGAATAATTTATCTACCTTTCGAGTCGAAATTGAACTAAACATTCACGGTGGAAATAATTTTTTAAAATTGTTCCACCCACCAAGGAATATCTATTAACTACTTTTTCGAGAATGTTAGAAGTACTTTGTTAAAGGATATTGTTTAAAATTAGTGAAATTCGCGCCTTAAGGAATTTAGGCTGCCATAAAGTTCGAGGAGGAGCAACGAAGTATTAATTCAAATTGTTTTATAAATGAATTCATTATTTTTCCCTCAATATTAGGTTATTCCAGTATATTTTTCTTCGCATGGCTTGGTAATTTATTCTAATTTTGCGGTATATTCTATGAAGCCAGACTATTCATTATTAAAAAAGGTTTTTATCTGACCTGTTATTAGTTTATACTTATTGCTAAATAAGATTTTAGAAAGAAGGTAAATACCCTCTAAGCGTGCTAATTCTATAATTTATGCCAGGTGTATTATGATATATATGTAAAGGAGTCACGTCTGTTTTTCTATGTTCGTGTCACCTCATAACTCGGAAAAGAAATGTCATTTAGTTTATAATCGTGCCTTGCTTTAATATGTTTATTATAAGAAAAAAGACAAAATTTAGTTTTTGATAATTTTTTCTGGTGAGATGATATGATTCAATAATTGAAAATCAATCGATTTGAGGTTATCTGCCACACTTCTTTTATAAGTACAATAGGTAGACCCAACATGCTTAAATATAACAGATTCCATAGGCAAAATTTGAATTTAATGCTTTTTCGAAAATTATTCTTTTGTAATTTCGAAATAATTGTAAAAAGAAAATATTTGTGAACTAAAAATATTATAAAATGTCTATACTAATGGGTAACTTCTCTAAAATACTATCTTGAATGTAAACCAAAAAAAAGAAATTGTAATAAGAAAAGTTTGGATTTTTAATTCTTTGTATCGTCTGGGCACCTCGGGTAGTGTAATGGTTAGCAAGCTTGACTAGCAAACCTGCAAGAGTGAGTTCGAGTCTCATTGGGTTCCCCATTCAATCGGCCTTGTGCCACATCGAAGCAAAGAGCTTCGTAAATTACAATTCTTTGTATCGTCTTATTGAGAAGATACCGTTTTAATTCTTAGCTTCTTTTTAATGTAAGAACATGTTTTTATTTCTTAGTTTCTTTTTATTATATCAACCAATAATGATACATTTTTAGAGAGTAAAAAAACGAAAATCATGAAAATATTACAAACCAAGGTAGACGATTTTCTAAATCTATTTTAAATGTAAACAAAATATTGTGAAACAAAGAAACTTACATTTTTAATCCTTAGCTTCTTTTTATTGTACCAACCAATGATGAAACGTTTTTAGAGAGTAAAAAGAAAAAAAAAAAACAAAACATTTTCAGAAAATACTTTTATATTTCTTTGAACAAACTATATTAATTTTTTATCAGTGTAACTCAAAAACATTTTAAGGAATAAACTATTTCTGGAATAAACGAATATTTTTCATTTGAATTAATACGTGAAAATTTCCACCTAAAAATAAGGATACATTTTAATCTTTAGCTTCTTTTAATAGTTATATTTTATAGAATAAAAAAGAAAATAAATTGAACTAGGTACAAACAACTTTCGTTTTTTTTCTGCTAAAACGAATTAAAAATAATCTAAGTTATTATTTAAGATTAAATTCTTGTTTTATTTGAAAGTTAGTAACATCATAATCATCAGCATTAAAAGCAAAATGACAGTACATGTGTAGTTAATCTTTAATTTCTTTTAATAAGTTAAATTCACCAAAGGTGACGACCTTATCCAATTAAAGTAAATGTTAATTTATTGAAATATCATTAAAATTTGAAAAAACTTTTAAAAGTTTTTCGAATGAAATTAGTATCTCAAAACATTAATAAATCGATTCATGTAATAATACGCTGATATCTATATCACTTAATATCGTCTTTAAATCCAAACTAGGTAAATAGATGGGAAGCATTTTAAAAATTTGTCCCTCACCATTCGGCTATAAAGTTGCTCTTTAGTTTACTGCCAAAAATTGTCAGTTACGCATGGTTAGCACTGCTAACCACAAAAATCTCAACATTTTTAAGTTATGAAGTGTACTAAAAATAGATTTTTTAAACCAGAATACGAAGGACAAAACTCAAAATTGCTTTACAAATTAGTGTTACTGTAGGTTTGTATATTTTTTTTATCTAACATTTTTTATATCTAAAAAACAGATAAAAAGAAATATCTTTTTAAAAGCTCCCAGTATTTTTGCTTTAAATTTTATATTTTTTGATTAGAAAAATATTCTTTATTTAATAATATACTTAGATTTAATTTTCATTGGAGAAAAGTAAGTAAAAATATATTGCAAACTTAAGGTCCCTGCTCCTTTTAAGCAAAATATATATCGATACAAAATCATTTCTAACCTAAAATAAAATGATATTTCCTATTACAAGCTCACAAAACAATTCAAAGATTTTTTGCAAATTTAATATTCAGATTTGGGCTCTAGTTTCTTCTCAAACTTCCAATAGAGAAATTTTTTCTTTATTCTATTTACACCACACCATAGTTTTTTTCTTTTAATTACATATAGATGTAATATGCAATATCATATTAACTAACGATCCAAACAGAGGGGGGTAAGTTAAGTGTAGTATCGTATGTAAATGTGACTGCTATAAAAGCAGCATCGCCTCAAGTAAAGATGGCCGTCTACAACCATCGACAAGACAACGGCTATTCCATAGACTGCTTTACTTCATAACATAGAGTTACCTGAAAAAAAATCTGCCAGGTTTTTGATAAAATAACTGATGCATTATAAAATGTACTAATTGATGAATGAAAACTGAAATTTTCAGTAAGATCAGATAATTCCCTGATTTTCGGAGGATTTTTTTTTCACTCCAGCGGTAAAAATTCGTTACATTCCACGGTGATCATGTTGTTAGAACCTAAATCAAACGAATATATCTTTTATCACAACAGGCAAATTAATAACTATTAAAATGCTATTTTAAAAGTAAACAAAAAATCCTAAAATAAAAGAATATCGTAAAACGCTAATTCTTTGATTCTTTTATTATTAGATTTTCAGAGGGTAAATAAATATTCAAATTAAAACTTCTCTTTTTGCGGAAATTATCTAATAAAATTGTTCTGTAATTGAGCACTCATAGTAAAAATTTATTGGAAACTAAAAAAATCTTAAATATTTTAAACCTTTTATTTAGGTTACATATTTTTATATATTATTTTGAATGTAATCTGATACAGAATAAAAAAGAAAAATCAATAAAATAACCAAATACTTTTCATTTGCATTGATAGACAAAATGTTTCAACTACAAATACGGACACGTTTTTAATCCTTAGCTTCTTTTTATTGTTAAATTTTTAGAAGGTTAAGAAAAAACAAAATAAATCGACGAATACATATTTGCTGTACCTCGAAAACAGTTTTTTTTATTTACTAATTATTTTCGAAACAATCTATTAAGAACTGCAATTAGATTTGGTATTTATGAACATAAAAGCTTTTAAAACAATCAGAAACGAATTCTTTTACTTTGTAGTTTAATATTACGCAAGATTTCAACAACATATCAGGACACATTTCCTATTATTTGCTTCTTTTCGATTGTTACATTTTTAGCGGGTAAAAAAGAAAAAATGCCTTTCGAAAAAAAATTTGCCTACATATACTGTCAAAAAGTTCATGTGAATCAGAGCCTCGGAGGAAGAAAACTACAATAGCCAAAGAATCTAAAGAACAGAAAGAGGCCAGAACTATTGATGACCGTCAGAGGAGAGCAAGTCAGACTCTTAAAAAAGGACTGAAACGATTTCGAGCCGGAAATGAGGATGAACCTCAGAGAACAAGCCAGATTGTAACAGAAAGGATAGAAAAACTGAGAGTTAGAAATGAAATTGAACAAATGAAAGACAGCAAAGGATGAACATATTTGCCAATACCCGTTGCCGAGGTCTCCAGAAGCAGAAGACTGGGATCAAAGGAGAGATTCCGGTGGTAACTTAGAGGCAGAAAACAATGGAGAATCTACAGGATAGCTTTTTCTGACCACCTAACTCAGAAAATATTATCTGATTTTGACAAAATGGAGCACAAGGGCAAGTACTGTGGTTCCTTCAAGGTATAGATAGTGTTGTAGTAATGGTAATGTTGCTATGTAACTTTTTCCCATTTTTACGGACTTTCATAAAGGAAAACATCTTTAATAACTGTCTTATCAAAAAATTCTTTTTTTACAACTTCATTTTTCAACTTTGAAGAGATGAATTTGCCAAGAAATGGAAATATCAAGAGGTTTCTGACTTCTACGCACAAATGGACCAGAAAACAAGAAAATGCATAACGATGCATAAGGCCTTACATCCTAGACACGACGTATACAGATTGAATGAGTCTAGAGAAGAAGGAGGAAAAAGACTTATAAGAATTGAAGATAGCGTCAAAGCGTCAATACAACTAGAAGACTACATAACAAAGGGCAGATGAAGATTGATTACAGCCATCAGAAACAATATACACAACGCAAGGATCAAGAGAACAAAAATACACAGAAAACAAAAATGGGAATAAAAACAACTGTGTGACCATTTCAAGCGACAAACAATCGAAATTTCACACGAGAACAGTTGGAAACGGCGAAGAAAGAGAAACTTTAAGAGGGGAACTGAATCTCGTTTGATAGCAGCACAAAACACCATAAGGACTAACAATGTCAAAGCGAGAATAGACAAGACGCAACAAAATAGCAGATGTAGATAATGTGGTGATAGAGATGAAACGATCAATCGCATAGTAACAACTTCAAATTAAAGGTGATAGGTCATCTGATGAGACGAAGAGTATAATGATAATATTCGTCGAAATAAATTCATAATGATAATTTAATCAGGTTTGAGTTTTCTTCTAATTGCCTTTGATATGCTTTGTATGTGAGTTTTATTATATAAACCTGGATAGGGAATATATAACAATAGTCATACATCGAGCACTCCCATAGATTTTAAAGAAAATCCTTATATATTCTATACGTGAATAATCCACACCCATTGTCTTCGGACGTTGACTGGATATTACACACACACACACACACACACACACACACACACACACACACACACACACACACACACACACATACATATATATATGTATATCAGTAATATCCACAATATTGATATTAAACACAATATATATATACATATATATATATATATTGTGTTTAAAAAGTTTATATTTCTATGGGAGTTCTTTTTTGATAAAATGATTTGAAGGTCTTCAACTGTTTACTCTGCCTGTCGACACATTATTGGAATATTCCCCAGGTGACCTTCGTAAAGTCAGTTCAGCTTTTTAAATAAAGTTACAACCATAGAAATATTAACATTTCAAATCATCTGGGCTAGATTCCAAGAATGTGTTAATAAGAATAGGGGACATGCAGAGATCGTTTGAAATCATATCACGAAGGTACTCCCATAAAGGCGTTAACATTTTTTTATCACCGTGTATCTCTCTCTATCTCTGTATATATATGTATATATATATAAGAAAACAAAATATTGAGAAGATACATTTTTCATAGATTGTGGGAGAGCACTTGCTTCCCCACAAACACTGGGGGGATTCCGTTTTCAATCCGGTTACCGTTCCATCGGTTGACACGACCAATCTGCTTATCTACCCGCTTTGTGTTTTTGATCCAGCTATCGCTAATCGGAGTCGCCAGTCGAGGATATGATGGATAAAACCGCACAATTAATACCGAAAAAAAGTCAACAAACAAAGAACAGAATACTGCTTTACGATAATACTAATATTTAGTTTTTAAAAAAGTGTCTTTAAAAAATTATACATACATTCACACTTCACAGAAGTTGGGAGTTTATAGTCAGAGACTCAGGTCACTAATTCACCGTCAGTTAATGTCTCGGGATTGAAAGTTAGGCTTAAAGCCTCTCTCATCGTATAAGTTTCAGGCTTTTCTGTTCTCGCTTTTTATAGTCAGGCGCAAATGGTGATTCGGTTGCCTTTGTCAATCTTTTGCTCTCTTTTTCTCTCGGTTCCTGGAGAGTCTGGTACAACGTGATTTCACATGTCACGTATTACGTTTGTTTCACTTCACTTCTTTACTTTTCTATACCCAGGGTAGTTCAGTACAAAGCCCTTTTGAAGTATCGTTTTATTTCACAAAATGTATTATCTTTGGCTTTATTTTTCTTTCTCAAAGTGTCGTATTATCTTCAGCTTTCTCTTCGTTTTTCTTTACCCAGGGCAGTCTTTTTCGAAGTATCGTTTTATTTCACATAGTGTAGTATTATCTTAGGCTTTCTCTTCGCTTTTCTATACTCCAGGAAATCTGGTGAAAAGTCAAAACTCAGAGTATCGTGGAGTCTGATAGCCAGTTTGCGGTCGTCTCTCTTGCGAGGGACAGAAACTCTTGTTTATATCTATATCTGTCATCTGAGGTGTGGGGGTGGCGAAGCTATTAACAATACCAATTTTCTTCAAATTGGATTTCAGTAATTTCCGACTCCCTCTTTTGGTGTCTAATTTCCTCTCATTTTACCCAAAAGGGGCGGTCTTTACTAATTTGGAATTACTACTAATTTCTACTCGTCTCAGAAATGTTTTTAAAAATATCCACATTTGAATTAAAAAAAATGCTTTCCCCGAATTTTCCTTCCCCGGCAGCCCACCAGGATGATTGACTGGCCCTGACCTTCGAGTTGAACCTACTTGCGGATTTCTATTTTTAAGCCATGGACAATTGAAATAATAATTCTCCCGCCATCTTTACAAACATAACAATTCACTTGCATTTTCTCTTGTCTTTCAGTAAAAAAAATGCAATATATTCTTTTACGTTTTCTTTTTCATGAAAACATTTTAAAAAATTTATTCCCGATTTTCCTTTTTAAAACCTACTTCCCTCAGTTTACCCATTTGTAATGTACAGTCTTTATTCTTCCAAATTCTAATTCGGTGGAATCTTCTTTTTTTCTGGTTGATAGTTTTATTCAATTAGGCCTCTGATTTACAGGGTTGTAAAGTGAATTAAAAAAACATTATTTAATGGTTTGGTTTTGTAAAATATTTTATGAGTTATGTTGTAATGCGATATTGTCTTATCCGAAAGATTCTTTTCTAATGAAAAAAATGAGAAAAATCTTAGTGTTCTATAATCGTTAATAGCTTTCTGTTTCAAAATGTGTGTGACGTAACTAGTGCTTGGAAATTTTTATTTTCTATTCCATTCTATTTATTCGTTTATTAATAAAAAAAAAAAAAGGTTTAACATATTTACTAAAGATTGAAAAAAATTTATAAGAATTAAGAACTATTCAATATTTACAAAAATAGCTTCCTTCTGTGTAGTTTAAAAAATTCTTTTTAAATTTTGCATTTTGAAAAAGTTATAATAATTTCTGTTTTAAAAGTAACGTCTATGTGTGTAGTTTACTATTATTTTTAAATTTTATTTCTATATAAAATAACATCCTGAAACATGTGTTGCAAACATACAAGTTACAAACCTTTTTGGTGAAATCGTGCTGGTCATGTGTCCCCGGAAAAGCAGCAGGTTTCAATTTTGAGCTTCTGTCAATTATTTTGAAATGATCCATAAAACATAAAGATTGAAAGATACTCCAGAAAATGTTTGCCTGTAAGCGTATTGGTAAAAAAGTCTCTGGTAAAGAGTTTTGCTGAACATGTCTTCAATGAAACAACCAGAGTATTATCCATAATTTGAAGTATTATGTTGTTTCTAATGTCCTGTTATACAAAGGATACAGAAAATGTTATGTTGATAATTTCATGCATTATCATCCATAAACAGGTACACCGCTAGCATTAAAAACAGCACTGAAAATGGGATAGAGTTTTTATTATAATTTACTAGTGAATTCGCTTTGAGCAGGCTTTGCGATAGGCTTGCTAGGCTCACACTCTTACTATTATATTGTTACGAATTCGCATTATATGTTGCGTAATACACATTACCTATCATAACCAAAGGATACAGAAAATGTTATGTTGATAATTTCATGCATTATCATCCATAAACAGGTACACCGCTAGCATTAAAAACAGCACTGAAAATGGGATAGAGTTTTTATTATAATTTACTAGTGAATTCGCTTTGAGCAGGCTTTGCGATAGGCTTGCTAGGCTCACACTCTTACTATTATATTGTTACGAATTCGCATTATATGTTGCGTAATACACATTACCTATCATAACCATTACGTATAATAATCGTTTACTTTCTACTGGTATCTTTTAACTAGTATCTAACAGCTTTAACCTATAATCAAATACCTTTTACCTTCTACCGTTTTACTTTTCTATTTATCCATTCACTGTAGATGACTGGACCATCAAAACAAACAAAAAATAAAATCAAATTTCCCCTAAAATGATAAGCCGCTTCATATGTGGGTTACATTTTTTAATGAGTATTTATCTATGGACGATATTGTAAGTTGCTTTATTTTAAGTTTTACTCAGTCCTGCATATAGACCATTGGTTGCTTCCAGTATATGGCGTGATACTAATAGTTACTGGCTAAAATAGGTTGCTGTTTTTTTTATGGAAATCAAGGCAATAAAATGCGTTTCAGGACGAATTTTTAAGAGTTGAATATCACCTGTTAATTTCGTATAAAGTGTCGAGATGAACATTATAAATAATAATTAAGATTTTAGTTATGAACCTCCTTCAGCTAAGTTTTCAAAATGGCATCCTTAATTACCGGTAATGCAAAATCTGTCTGTCATGACACCTTGCCTTCGAAAGGTGACTTAATGAGATCAAAAGAAAAGTTAGTCTCAAAAACGTTAAGTGTACCGTAAATACTCGAGTAATCAACGACTTCGTGTAATAAATAGTCCCTAATTTTTACCCCCAAAAGGTTTTTTTAATCATATATTGCGTTTAATGAACGACCCTAAATTTTAAACTGTTCCAACCAACAAAAATGCTTTTTTTAAAATCCGAAGGCATAAAAGAAAATATTCAGAGACTTGTTTATACTTTCAAAACTGCTGTAAAGCAATCAAGATCAATGCAATACCCTAAATAGACTAAGTAGTCTACACTTTGATGTAACCGAGCGTGTTTAATTCCAAAGACACAAAACCCCCCACCATTAATACAAAATAGCATTAACAATACAATAATCACGTATGTAATCAAATACGCTTGGGAGGTATTATTTACTTTTTTGGGATAAAAAAATCTCATAACATTGTATCGTAAGCCGAAATAAACTAAAGATAATGAAACTTTTATATCATTTTATTTACTATTTATAATATTTATTTCGCCAGCTCATTGGTCTAATGGGTAAAGTGTTCGTAAATGGTCCGGGAGACATGGGTTCAATCCCAGGTCGCGTCATACCAAAGACTTAAAAATGGTACTTGATGCTTCCTTGCTTAACACACAACAATATGAGGTACGTATCAAGGGTAAAGTGGAACAATCCAGGGAAAATAGTAGCGCCCTCCCCTACACCTCGGTGTTATAGCTATTGAAAAGGGAGCCTTCTGTTCGCCCTCGACTACGGTCGCCAACTTTACCTACAATAATATTTATACATATCATAAGAAAATGTGTTATAAGTAGTAAACAAGGTTAAGTAAAAATTTTATTATCATGATTAATAGCATATGTCTAAGCTTTAAAGGGACACTTCGGATTGAAGTTAGGCAAGATTAGGCCTAAAAACAAAGTAAACTTTGAGATTTCAAAAACATATCTCGTGTAATGGATTATCCCTATGATTTGTGGTGAAAAATTGATCTTTTATACTCTTTCAATGCATGCGTATATACGGTATGAAGAGAGTAACATTTCTCACCTTCGGAACTTTCTGAAAAACTTTTACAATTATCTTTTCAGAAGCAAATAATTTAATCAACACAACTTGAAACAACTTTCTTGTTGCAATAAACTTTCTATGCGGATTCAAAATAACGTATTTGTTGGATGATGGGGTTATTACTCTAAAAATAGAGTCGCAGTTCAAATTGTATTCCTTATTAATACGAGGTCGGTATATGTAAAATATAGTATAATATATATTCAGACAGTAAACATTCTTTTTGACATATTTCACTATATATAATAGAAAATGATTCCTAATCAGTTTTTTTTTAATAGTTTTGTTTGTTCGATAACACATATATGGAGAAAAACATTCCAAAGTTTACAGATGCATACACATGGATAAAGCCTATATAAAAATTGTCTGAAACTTAAAGGTATATGTATATAAATGGAGACTCTATGAAAACTGCTCGGACTGTGGTGTTGTTTAAATAAAAAAAAATAAAACAAATGATAAAATGCAAAAATAAAATAAATAACCTCACAATTCCACTTCTATCGAAAGTTTAACCTTCGATGCCAAAAAAATGAAGATTCCCATTTGATAATATGTGTGTTTGGAGCTTTTCGATACTAGTTGTCCATACCCTATAATATTTATAATAATAATTAATGCACTGCAAGAAAAAAATTCCACAAGAAAAGCCCGGAGTAATGATTTGAAAGCCAGACTTGAGTTTTTTGGCGTCTGGGTAACCTATACATCAAGTCTAGTGCCAAACTATGCAATTTTTAGTAAATATTTCTTTAGGGTACAATAAGTATGCCCTCCAAAAATGTCACAGCGCAAAGAAATGTATGCGTGAATGAGGATAACACATGATGAAATCCTTTCGATTGCTAAATGCTATTGTCTCTGCCTATAGTGTTGCTGCACAACTAAAATTCACGAATAAGATATCATGTGCACGTGATTTTATCCCGCATATCTTTTGGCTTACGTCTTCTATGAGACACCCTGTAGAGTTATGTGGTCTCTTTTTCCGTGTAAAGATAGCAAAACGTGTTTATTCATTCCCGTGATCACTACATAGTGCCCTAGCAAAATAGATATTCAAAAAGGTAAAGAATGCACTTTAAAAAGTGTTACAGGTACGTTCAAACCCAAGGCATTTTCTAAAGCACTTAAAGAATAAAACAAACTGAAACCAATTGATATTTATCTTAAAATAGTATTGCATCCCAGGAAAAGAAAAAACTTATGTAAACAATTGTGAAATATTTTATATATTTGAATGTCAAGAGTTTTTTTTTTTTCTTTTTTTTTTCGTTTTTGTTTTTAGCCGAGCTAGGCTTTAAAAATTGACCAAAAAGAATAAAACAACATGGCCGCGAGGCTTATAAATATTTATTGAATTGAAAAAACTAACTGATTATTCGGAAAGTAAAATCTTATTTTACGAAGGAAATTGAAATAAATGGTTGTCTAATTGGTAGGTCCAGAAAAACCCGACTGCATCTCATACAGAAGGGTAAAAATCCCCTCAAAGCATATTCTTCTGCTATCATGGACACTTATTGCCCTGATATGAATCCTTGTAACAATTTTTTCCCTCAAAATCAAAACCCATCTCCATATATACCGTTCTCTGAGTGATGTTTTAATAAACCGGCGTTACGTAGGCGACACTAAAACATCGACGCGAGCATCATACTATTTTGTGCTGCACAAGCCACGATGATAAATGTCTGTGCGTGTTGCGATCCGAAGAGTGTATGATGAATAACCACTTCGAACTGAAATGTTGGTTTCTCAGAGAATAGCTCTTTCCCTGTCTTTTATACAAAGTGTTGCCGAATTTTCATCATCCTTTGAGATGACGTGGACAAACTATATGTATCTATCGTTACGCATCGATACAATGGCTCGAAGACAACATAGAAAAGATTGGAGAAGGACTGATTACAGCCATCAGAAACTATACTGACAACACGAGGACCAAAAGAACGACAATAACTAGGAAACAAAAATGGAAAGAAAAAAAAATCTATGGATGTTTTAAAAAACTAATAAGCAACATCTCACGCGAGAAAACCTGGATGTTGCTAAGGATGGGTAATCTAAAGAGAGAAACTGAATCTCTCCTAATGACAGCACAAAATTCACTGGCATTGTTCAGATCTACTCTGTATCCATACTCCTTGGGTGGAATCAATGAAGGCATCAGACAAGACCATAGAAAGAAAAATCGATAACAGTGTGGGGCCAAGAACATAACCCTTTTCACTCCGTTCCCAACTTCAAATGGTTCCGAGAGTTCTCCTTTTTAGTTGACTAATACCTTCATTCCTGTATACAAGGTAGATTCGAACCTGACAAAATGGTTAGGACACTCTAGTTTCCGTAAGATGTTCCATAGCGCTTCCCTGTTCATAGTGTTCAAAGCTTTTGTGAAGTCGACAAATATCATGTAGAGGGACATATTCTTTTCAAAGCATTTCTGTATTTGTCAGGAGATAATTTCCATGGTTCCTTGGCTTGTGCGGAACCCACATTGTGCTTTAATCGGAAATCCTCCGATAGAGTAGGTAGTTTGTTAAGCAGTATGCAGGTGAACACTTTTGCTGGTATGAGGAGTTGCTAGTTGCTGCAATCTCGTCTGTTTCCTTTTTTGAAGATGATAACTAGTTGGACGTCCTTTCAGTTAGTAGGGAGTTCCAACACATCTATCATGTTTAGATAAAAGCGTTTGGAGTTATTGGAATCTACAAGTGTCTGGATTTCAGCCACTTTTGTCAGCCACCATTTATTTTTGAGTTTTCTGCATCTTTGTCGGAGAAGTTGACAGCATGTTATATATCTGGTCTTGTTTTCATCGAATCAGTCTTCGTGCTTCCTTACTGCAGTGTCAAGTTTCTTGATGGATATCTTGCTCATGATTGATTTGAAGGTTTTACACTTTTCTTTAACAGTGCCAGCTGGAATTTCAGCTTACCTGTTATCTAGTAAAGCCTACTGTTTATCTCTGACTCTGTTGATCTTGATCGTGTTTGTTTCAAGTTTCTTGATTGGCATTTTGTATTTCCTCATTCTTCGCCTCACTAGTTTGGTAGTGGACTTGATCATCATATGGCCAGTTCTAAAGTTGGCACTTATCATCGTTCTTTGGTTTAGAAAGTCTGGTAGATCTTAATGTCACGTAATGTCGTAGTCAATGAGGTATCAGTGTTTGGATCTTGAATGCATCCAAGAGATCTTATTGATTTGCTTATGTTTGAAGGTGTTGGTAATGACCAGCTGATGTACTATGCAAATGGATAACAGCAAATTGCCATTGGTATTAGCCTTCTCCGTTCTAAACATAGCAAGAACCTACGGTCAAATATAATGAGATAAGCCAACTCGAGAGTAAAAGTCTCCAAGAATGACGATTTTGTTTGCAGTGTCTCTTGGTTCAGGTGTCATAGTCAGTGCACTCGCATGCCAGTGCAGAAAGGATATGACAACCATCATCTGTCATAATAAACTCCCAGACAGAAAATGGGGTTGGTCGCAAATTGAGTGGATTGATCACGTCATGCCCGGAACAGGTGTCCTGAGAATTTTAGGAATTTGAAAAACGAGAGTTGAGGTTCGACTGTCAAAGTGGGCGGTTGAGTTTTTCGGATCTGATCTGATCAGATCAGATCAGTTTGGGTCTCGACCGACAGAGATGAGTTGAGATCTTAGACACTACAAAATGCACCGTGCGTAGATGGGAGTGTCAGCATAGTATGGTTTGCATAGGCTATTATAAATTGTGTCTCTCTCCTCGTGTCGCCAAGGACTGAATGCAGAAAGAAATAAACCTGTTCGTATCAGAAACGACAGAGTACGCCTGTATTATTATTATTATTATTGAGATCATCATGAGTATGCAACATATGAAGTTCCCTGACTCTCTCTCTCTCTCACACACTCACTTTCTCTTTATCTATCTTTCTCTTTCTCCATCCGTTCCTATCATCCACGGTTGATAGAGAGAGAGAGAGGAGAGAGAGAGAGAGAGAGAGAGAGAGAGAGAGAGAGAGAGAGAGAGATATGTTATGTTTTGACCCGGCCAAAAATGCCAATCAAGGTGACGCACCGGAAGGAAGTGACACATTCTAGTGGCAGTTGTGAGAGGAAATCGCGTGGGCGGAAATTGGCTGATGAAATGGGACGAGGTAAAAAATCCCATTATACTCTCATAGACTGGCGCACCGGAAGAGAGTGACCTCTGAACTGCATGACAGTTATTTCCGGTCGATGGCGATCACACAGGCCATTCCAAAGATAGCAGAAGTAACACGTCCCGATCGCCAGATATCGGAAGAAATTGCGGAGGCGTGGAGGCGTGTCCATATCACCGCGTGGGAGTTTGAAGGTAATATAAGGCCGACGAATTGAAAAGAAGAGAGAGTTGAGTTTGACGAGCCAGTGGACAGGCGAGTAGAGTTGGCGTCGGAGGTAGACGAGATGTTGTAAGGAAAGCCAGCACCCAGCAGAGTGGACTCCAGTGCTCCGGTTGAACAGCCATGAAGAACGAGAAAGACACAATGCTGACGGCCATAACTTCGGGGTCAAAATATTTCAGTTATGTTCGGTCTTCAGCTCCCTCTCACAGTAAAACCCCACACAACCTTTTCGAACCCTTGCAATAAAGTGAGAGGTAAATATTTTTATAAAGAAGTCTTCCTGCGTCTTCTTCCTGCGTGCGTCTTTATCATTGCGTCGGTATGTATCCAGTATATACATATATGTATATTTCTGCATGAATCAGCAGATGACAATACAACAGAGAGAGAATTCCGTGATATGAGCATTACTTAATTATGATGATGATAATTATGACTTATTTACCAGTGAACATTCATTTTTCATAGTATTTAGTTGTTGACGTTTATATGTAATAAATAAGTTATACTTCAACAACACACAAATTAACTATTTTTCATACAATTCCTCATAATATAGAAATACAATAGGATTTTTAAAACACTGAATGGCTATAGGGGTTCACCAGAGTAAAATCAAATTCAAAAGGGTCCATAGGTTAAATAAAAGGTTGAGAACCACTGGCTTAATCTTTCTCCAATGGAACACACATCATTTTGACTTGTCGCGTCGACCGTAACAAACGGACGCATTCTCTCTCTTATATCCTTTCTGCCCGCTGGGTGGAATCAGGCTTTCTTATATAGGGCCCGCATGCTTAGATAGGCTTGCTCAGAGTCATGTCGATAGTTTTCTGATAGGTCAGAAAATAATCTTATGATCCTTTATTTATCTCTCACGTTCTTTCCAGAAGGATTATTCTATGTGAAGAGGTTAGGTAATAATGTACATGGTACGTTCCTATTTACATTTTTTAAAGAATTGTTTCTTAAGTGATTTTTATTACAAAAGTTATATGGTATCAAATATTCCGATATAATACAAATAATTTGCAGACAAATTATTCATATTAGATAAGAATACTTAAAGCAAAGTAATTGTGAAAATTATTGTATTAAAAGTAGTTACTTGAAGCTATAATTGTTTACAAGTGACTCATAATATTAGTCACCTGAAACCAGATAATTGCTTGCAAAATAGACTGACTTTGGTATTATATAATTCAGTAAGGGGTGATATGCTGTTAAACGAACGAACCAACGAACCAACCAACCAAACAAACAAACAGACAAACAAACAAATAAGCAAATAACAGGTTAATCTCGCATTAAAAATCGAGAAGTCAAGTTTGATTATGATAAAAGTTCTTTGTTTTATATTTACTCGCATACATCTGTTCAAGCAGGGTCAATCTTAGATATTGTATTATTTTCGTATACCTTGTGAGAAAACAGATGGATTCATGCCTTTTCCGACGGCATTCTTGCGAAGTGAAGCGCAAATAGTCCTGTTCAGAATTTAAACTTGGGTTGCTGATTTCATTTCCTATCATCATAACCGTTATACTTACCACGCCTCCAAGTATGTATTGTATGTTCCGTGGGAATAAAAAAGGTGGCATCATTTTGGAAGCGTTCTCATACAGTTGAAGATATGCATTTTATCCAGATATGACAGAAAGCATTTTATTATCCACTAGTTCGTAGTGAATATTGCAGTGAGCTGAAAGAATAAGGCTTAATAAAACAGACTGGTATGATCAAGTCCCCTAGTTGTGCAAGAATTGATAGATATTTACTAAAGAGAGTCTGTTCCAAAACAGAGATTAGCTGTAAAGAACTGGAGAGATTCATCATTTAGTGACCACGCCCTATTCCACACGGGCTAAATGCAAAAATAGAAAGTTATATATTTCAAATGTCACAGCTTAACTATTTTGCCTTCCAGATACACGCTTGTGCGCACACGCACGCACACACACACATAATAAAAAAAATCTTTAAAATGGTATATACATTCACACTTCTCGGAGGTTGATAGTGATAGACAGAGACCTAATCCACGAATTAACAGTCAGACAATTTCTCGGCATTCAAAGTCAGGCACAAGGTCTCTCACATGATCATCTAAGTTTTAGGCTTTTCTCTTCTCACTTTCTATAGTGTGGTAAAAGGTAATCTCAAATGTTACTTATGTTCGCCTTTCTCCGTCTTTGGCTCCCAGCATCTCTTGGTTTCTTGATAGTTTGGTCAAGTAGCGTATAACGCTTGTTTTTCTGTCTTTTACTTTAAGCTTCTCTCGGTTCCTTCATAGTCCGAGACAAGATTATTTCAATTATGTTCGCTTTTCTCAGCCTCTGGCTTCTAGCTTCTCTGTGTTAGGGAGTCTAGTAAAAGGTCAAGACACAGCGTATCATTTATCTTTTAGCCGGTTCGAGAAGAGAAATCAAGATAATATAATACTTAAGAAAGTATCATATCTTGATTTCTCTTCTCTATGGCACAGGGTCATTTCAAAGTATTGTGTTATCTCTGTTTCTCTTCGCTCCAATACTTTCGCGAGTACCAGGGTGTTTCAAAGTATCATATTATATTAAGCTTTCTCTGTCTGTCTACCCTAGGCAGTCTGGTGCAAAGCCAGAGCCAAGAGTGATGTGAATTCTTGTAGCTGCCTTACGCCGGTCTCTCTCAAGGGACGAAACAACCTTGCTTATAGGCATTTTCTCTTATCCGAGCGGTGGTGGTTGGTGAAGCTATTGATATTATCAATTTTATTTTAATTTGGATTTCAGAGATAAATTCCACCCGCTTCCACTTTCAGCGCTTAGTTTCCTTTCTCCTCCACCTAAAAAGGTGTGGGCATTTTTCTCTTTTCCTGATGACGTCAGTAAACGTCAAATCATAATGGTTAACCCAAACTTCACCGCACTTGAATTTTTAAAGAATGTTATTCGGAATCCTGATTTCCAACCGACTATTGTACTCAGTCAGCTGACAGGCCCTAACCTCAACTTTGAATTCGCCGTCGATTTAGCTCCGTCATCTGTGGACAATTGAAATAATGATTTCCCTGAAAATTCTGTAGACAAAACAATCTCGCCTGGAGTTCCCCTTCTTTCAGTCAAATAAAAAACGTTTTCTTTCTCATCAAAATAGTATGTTTTTGATTTATCCTTTTTAAACTCCATTTCCGTTAATTTTTACATTTATGATGTATTGACTTTATTCTTCAAAAATCCATTTCAGTCAAACCTTATTTTTCTGGTTAATAAATTCATTCGACTCGGTTCTTCGCCATCGACTTATAGTTCGTGTTCCATTGATAAGATCAAAAATATCTGCTTAAAAATTATTCGTATTTGATCGGAATACTTGATTCCATTGAACTCTAAATTAAATGTTTTAAGAATAGTTATTTGAAACTATGATTGTTTACTAAAGATTATTATTAGTTAATTTCGCCCTGTCGGCTGGGGCAGTAGAATACGCCGACAGCACCTCTGCAGAGAGGTAAGACCCCCACCAATGAGGCCTACTATTGGTCGTGGGTGGTGACCCGTAAGGCGCTAGGACGGAACCCTAGTGGTTGTGCAGTCATTGATCTTGCGACACAGTGGTCAATGGCTTGCGACACACCACTTTGGCCCTTACTTGGTCTGACGGGTGGTTGGATTGGGCCCGATCTGATCAATCGGCTGGTCCCGACATGCCCTAGCACATATGTTTGTTTGTTTTCTCCCGATCGTATCATACAATCTGTTCTTGTGGAACTATTCGATCTACTTTTGCGGAACTAATCCCAACCTTTTATTCCATACGTGCAAAAAGGCAGGGGCTTTGGGTCAATTGTGCTGAGAGATAGGACCGCTGTTAGATTGTTGTGTAATTAAAAGCAGAATTTGGCAGAGGCTCAGAATCATACTCTTTGCATGAGTATACTGGTATTGTATCCCCGTCTCAGCCAAGGCGAATGGGCTGCCCCCTTGGTTTATTCCCAACATAAGTTGGACTCCATAGTGGGTGGTGGAGCATAGGACCAGCGAAAACATAAAACACCCATAGCTTCCTTTACAAATAAAAAATTCAAGAGTAATTATGTCGAATCTGATTCTTCTTCAGATAATGAAGCGGAATCAACTTTCCCAAGATTCATAATTATAAAATCAAGCGGCTTACAAATCACTAATCTATCTTCTTTTATAATAGAGAAGGTGATATTAAGCAATCTAACACCCATATCTATAAAAAAAAAAAAATGAAAAATGGAACACTACTTGTCGAATAGAAGAAAGATGCTGATTTTTTTTTTACTGAAAATGACAATGTTCCACAACATTCCGATAAAATCTTACCCTCACAAATCCCTGAACGTAAGTAAGGGGGTTGTAAGAAGCAAAAAATTGTCTCGCTGTACAATAGAAGAAATAAAGAAAGAGTTGAAAAACAAGGTGTAATTGATGTTAGACGGATTTCATTAAAAAAGGGTAAAACGATAAAAACAAACACTTACGTAATGACATTTAACGAATCAAAAATTCCAACAAAAATTAAAGTAGCTATACCATGGAAAGGATCGAGTAATTTGTACCTAATCCTTTGAGATGTTATAAATGTCAAAAATACGGACATCATGAAGACGCTTGTAGAGGAAGAGAAGAGTGCGGGAAATGTGGTCAAAAGATCCTGACCATCACATGAATGAATGTGAATTTCTCAATAAATGTGCTAACTGTTGTGGTAACCATCTAGTCTCCCCAAGATCTTGCGAAAGTTGGAGAAGGGAAAAGGAAATACTTTCAATAAAATATAAAAATAATATTCCTTATTATGAAGCACGGAAGATGGTAGTAGAGTCTTACACTATTACCTATTCCCAAGCAGTCCAACAGGGAAAAAACATGATAAATACGAAGAATTTGTCAAAACATTAATTAACTGGGGAAGCTTTATTAATCAGATGAAAGCTTCGCTTAAACTTGACAAAAATGATACAACTACAATTTCAGAAACACCAAAGATGCAAAATAATCCTGCGGACAAAGGAAAATCCTCCACTAAAATAATTGTAAAAACTTCAGCGCAGACACAAAACCCAAAAACTAAAACTACAAAGATCACCGATCCGTCCTCCGACTTCTAAAATTGATAACCTCGGGAAAAATCAAACATCAAACCCCGAACCCAATAAGGCAGAACATTCTCCACAATGTATAAGAGATCATACTCCAACATCATCTTCACGGAAACGTTTAAAGTTGTCAAACCTACCAAGCCAACCCACAGAAATATCAAAGATTGACACTAAAAACAGGTTTAGCTTGATAGAAAGAATGGAAACAGATGAGCCTAGCACAAAAAATAAATCGAACAAAAAAACAATAACTCCAATTCAACATAAGTAACCTCAACATTAAACAATGAAATTACAAAATAATACAATCCTACAGTGGAATTGCAGAGGAATTACGATGAACTTCAACAACTTTTGACCAACTACAATCCCAAAATAGCTTACCTCCAAGAAACCATCCGAAAAGAATCTAGCTCTATTAAATTTAAACAATATCATCCATATAACTATCTTAACAAAGGTGGAAACAGAGTCTGTGTCGATCCTAGTTAGGAAAGATATACAGTAGCGTCCAAAACTAAGGGACAAAATTTTAAAACCTAATATTTGTTAGAAATAACAACTGTGAAAAGCTGAAATTTTGACAACTGGTAGTCGTTATCATCCATAATAACATACTAAAATTTGAATCATTTGCAAAGGATAGAAAAAGAATTATAACATTTATTTATTTTCAAATTTGGAACGTCCAAAAGTAAGGGACAAAATTGAGACAAATAATGTAAACAGCCAAAAAACAATAAAAATATATGTACAATCAATATTTAGTAAATGAGCCCTTGCTCTCAATGACAGTTGCACATTTTCGACTACAAGAACGAATCAGTTCTTGACAATCCTCGATACTAATTTTAGACCATTCTTCTTGAAGCTTCACCCGCAAATCCTCCGTGTTAGTGGGATTTCTCTTCATAACTTTCACTCCTAAGGTCTTTCAAAGATTTTCTATTGGATTTAAGTCAGGACTTTGCGGTGGCCAATCCATAATTTCGAAATTTTGCTTGCTAAGGTGACTCGTTACTACCTTTGCCTTGTGACATTCGGCATTATCTTGCATAAAGGTAGCCCTGTCGAAACCTGAATTCTGTATGATTGGCACATGATCTTGAACAATGTTTTTATAGATCTGCGCGTTTACACGAGTTTGTAAACGGACAAGAGGCGTTGTACCTTGGCTAGAAAACATTCCAAATACCATGACGCTTCCGCCCCCCAAACTTGACAGTTTTCTTAGTACACTTTGCACTTAATCTCTCACTAATAAGTCTCTTTACATTGTTTTTTCCATCATTTCCTAATAAATTAAACTTGCTTTCATCACTGAAAAATACTTTTGCCCAATTTTCATATGTCCAAATTACATACCTGTTTGCAAACTCTAATCTCTTCTTCTTATTCTTCGAACTAACTTTCTTGGGGTTCGATTAAACAGCCCTATTTCTTGCAGTCGTCTAGAAACAGTATGTCTTGACACATTAACACATGAGGTACTATTCATAACACTTTTAATTTCTGTGCAAGACTTAAAACGGTCCTTTAATGATATCCGCTGCATTATTCGATCTTCTCTTGCCGAAGTTTTGCGGGGTCTGCCGGTTTTAAAAGCACTAACTATTTTGCCAGTATCATTGTAGGATTTACCAACCCTACCTACAACGCTCTTGGAATCTTTCACTTTCTCTGAAATCTCTCTAATGGTGTGCTTTTCCTTGTGTAGCTTCACAATAGCTTGTCTCATAGAGTAATCAAGTTTTTGGCGTTTCGCCATGGTGCCGGCTGATGCAACGTTTACAAATGACTAAGTAAGATTTATTCTTTAGAGGAAATCAAAAAAATTGAATATAGCATACTGTTTAAATTATTTTTCTCAATTTTGTCCCTTACTTTTGGACGATCCTATTTTGTAAATAAATAAATGTTATAATTCTTTTTGTATCCTTTGCATAAGAGAGGCCAATATCCAGAAAAAACATCTGATGGCAGTCTTCTTTTATCTGGAGAAGGCTTATGAGACCACTTGGAAGTTCGGAATAATGAAAGATCTCCATAGCCTTGGATTGCTAGAAAGATTACTGAACTTCATAAAGAGTTTTCTCTCGGATCGGCAGTTCTGAGTCCGAATCTGACCAACGTTTTCTAATCTCTATAAGAAAGAAGAGGGAGTCCCTCAAGGGAGTATTCTGTCAGTGACACTGTTTAATATAAAAATTAACAGTATTATAAGGTGTCTTCCTCCTGGAATTGATGGTTATCTTTACGTTGACGACTTCTGTATCACTTCCAGATCAAAATATATGAGAACTGCAGAGCATCAACTGCAACAATGCATCAATAAAATAACACTTTGGCCAAACAAAAACGGATTCAAGATATCCAAAAGCAAATCGAGAGGCTTGCATTTTTGTCAATTGAAAAAAATGCACAATTACCCACTCATAAAACTAGACGACACAGAAATACCTATCGTTTCTTGTGAGCTATTTCCGATAGGAAATTATCATTCATCTCCAATATAAAATATCTAAAAACTAAAACCACCAGCCCTCAACAACTCCTACGAGTAGTCACCCATACAAAATGGGGAGCTGACCGTCAAGCGCTCCTTAAGTTATACAGAGCACTAGTCCGTTCTCAGTTAGATTATTCTATCTTTATCTATAGATCTGCTCGGAAGTCCTACCTTAAAAAGCACGACCCAATCCACCACGAAGGCCTAAGACTGGTCTTAGGAGCCTTCAGAACCTCTCCAGTAGTCAGTTTACACACTGAAGCCCATGAAGCACTCCTACAACTTAGATGCAAAAAATTGGCTGTGCAGCCAAATCGGCCTTAGATCTAGGCTCTGAAGTTCTCTCCATTCCATAAACCGATTTGAAACCGACAATCAGTAAATTCCTTATCATAAAATGATAACAACGATGGGACATTAACATCCATAATAAACCCTTCCAAATTCATCCCACCTTGGGAGAATGGAGACCAGCTTTTAGAAAATCAAGAAGAGAACAGGTCGTTATATCCCGTTTGCGCTTTGGTCATACAAGGCTTACTCACTCTTTCAAACTGAAACAGGAACCACAACCACTGTGTTTGACCTGTCAGACAACTTGCACGGTTAAACACATTCTTATAGAATGCAGAGCTTTCGCTGTCATCAGAAAGCGATTTTTCAAAGTGACTAGTTTAACCGAATTGTTCGAAAACGTCAAAATAGATGACGTTCTGTCCTTCTTGAGAGGGACATGGTTGTACGAAAAAATATGACGAATTAAAGCTGGTTAATCATGTGCAAATAAATGAAATCCTGCCCATAGAAAATTTTACCTACTAAGTATTCGTTTTGAAATCCTTGGTAAAATGTATATACATATAGACAGAATTTGGCGTTAAATAACCTACAAAGGTTGATACGCCATAAAACCCAAACAACCAACCAACATATAAGTTAATTGAAACAATATAGCTATGTACAAAGAAATGACTATTATTAAGTAGAAATAATTGCTTGAAACCATTTGATTCTTAGTATTTGATTGGAATACTTGAAACCATATATCTGTGCAAATTATGTTTGTGTTAGGAACACGTGATATATAACTATGAGCAAAATTCCTTAAAGAACAACAACGTAAAAATGACAATATAAACGTACAATGAACACGATTCCCTAAAACCTTGTGATGAACTAAGCCTAGATGGACTGACATGCATTTATAATGAATTAATTAATTATTAACCGGTAACTTAAAACCTTTATAAATTTGTACAAACTGACACAAGTCAAAATATAAACTCGTAGCAGCACCAGATATAAAAAAAATATTGGGTCACTCCTGGTCAGAACTACAAAATATAACCTGTAAGTGCACCAAGAATATGACCTACACATCCATACCATCCTACATTTTTCAAGGTCCTGGTAATAGATTCAATACGCATCTAGGATACGTTGGGCAAGGATAGGTATGTGTGTGGATAAGTATCCTTATTTAATCTCGACGAAGCAACGTGTCGTCTATTGTGCTTTCTTCTAGTCGATGCGTTTCTCCTAAATGAATGGATTTGTTCTCGTGGTGTAATGGTTAAAACGATGGACTACGGAATCGTAGTTAGCGAGTTCGTACTCTAGTCCACTTTCGGGCAAATACCCTTGGGAAATATATGAGCCCCCTTATCTTCCCAGCTATGGGTTAAATAGTACCACTAATGTTCTATTAAGAGAATGGCTTTGGCATTAAATAATCTACAAAGGTTGATATGCCATTAAACAAAAAAAAAAATAATAAAACGAACCAAACCTAAAAGAATATCAAATTCCCCAGGATCCGTGGAGATTTTTTCTCGTGTCTCAGTTTGGAATTCGCATCTGGAATCAGAATACTGCCCAAGAAGAGAATAGACTCTGCTTGAAACAAATTCAAAAGTTTATTCAGTAAATTAAAAAATAATAATTACATTTCTACCTCTTTTTTATAAATGGTGATTTAAGTTTCAGAAATTCATTCACTGATTTAGAATCACAACTTTTTTTTCGAGCAGTTAGCTTCCCTTAAGCAATAACAGAGAGTGGACATTTCTCTCTTTTCTCTTTCTTTCTCACCGCAAATTATGCGTCTGCTAGCAGAACGAACTGACTCTCTCTCTAATGCCTAAATGTTAGGGAATTGCACTAATTTTATGGTCATATTTAAATTTTTTGTGTTGTTGATTCATAAGTGTTTTTCTACGCACACATTCCTACCGACTAAAAATAAATTTAAACAGATCTGTTGAACGCATAGATGGTACCCTAACAGGCACTACCACTCCTGATCAGAGTGGAACTGGGATTAATGACAATAAAGGGGTACTCTTCATTTCTCAGATCTCCAGACACCCCTTTTAAAGACCACGCTGACAAGCCGGTAAGTTTTTCAAAGAGATATGAAATATGGGATACAGATGCTTGGAATAAGATCACATTCACCAATAAAACTAAAGTGGAGAATAAGCAAGAATTTGTCTGAAGACCTACAGAAAAATGAAACGATCCTACTTACACAATGAAACCAGCGAAGTTTGGATGTGCAAGTCGGATAAGAGACCTACGGTATATTAACAGTTAGACCCTCAGTTCATGTTAGATGGCCGAAGTCAAGCTGTGGTGAGCCTGCTTTGTTCTTCAATGATACTCTGATAGAGATTTTGATTCTCAACGAGCAAGTCAACCTTAGAAATAATGTCGCAAATGATTTTACTCATGCCCTGTCAGTGGAGCTTAGAACAAGAATAAGATCCCGGACAAAAATGTTAAATAAAGTTGATGTTCTGGATATGACAGTAATCTGTATCTGGCAGCGAGGCTCAAGTTCTGTAGCTCTGAGGAGTGTGGAATACCCTTTTATTGTCATTATTCCATGGTCTACCCTTACCCGGAGAGGTATTAACTGTTATGGGTCAAATAGATCTGTATGAAAAATATCATTAATGGTTAAGAATGTGTTAAACAATATAACTGAGTGCAAACAAATAATTATTATTAAATAGAACTATAAATGTTCGAAAGTTTTGAAAGCTAAGGATTATTGCAATTAGTAAATTGAAAACATGAATTGCTCGAAAATAATTGATATTTGATAAGAATACTTGAAACCATATAATTGTGTGCAAACAAATTAATATAAAATAGGAATAGAAAGTAAAAATTATATAATTGTGCATGAATTGTTTGTATTAGATAGGATACTCGAAATCATATAACTGTAATTTGTGTTAAGAAGAGTTACTTGAAGCTATCATTGTTTAAAGAGGATTATTGTTATTAGTTACTTGAAACCATATGCAAACTTTTTACAAACAAATCACTACTACTAAATAGAAATAATTACTTGAAGCCATATTATTATGAGTATTAGACAGAAATACTTGAAACAATACAACTGTGTAAAAATTATTTGTATTGTATAAGAATACTTGATATTATATAACTGTGTGCAAACAAATGATTATTGTCAAATAAGAAAAATGAAATTTTAAAATAAGTGTACAACGAGCGCTATTCCCTAATCTCACGGCATAAAATAGCCCTAGATGGTTTGACATACCGTTAAAATCAACGAAGAACGTTTTGTTCTGTTCTTATTCAGCTATCGCCTCGTTTCTGCACAGTGACAAAAAAATATCACAGGTCCTTCGAAATGTCACTCTGATAAACAGAAAATATCAATATTTGAAAATGTCACGTTATATCCTAATTCATATTTGGGTGACCTCTGATTGAAGTATTTTAAAATCACAATTTTGAGATTAAATTTGAGATTTGCTTCTTTTCTCAGATAACTCAATATCTAAAGTTGTTTTCATTTACCAACACGTGAAGATAAAAGGATCTAGTTTATATATATGTATATATAAAGCTTCTTTGGAATCCATTTTTATAGGGTACGTAAATTCTACTTTTTATCATTCTCCATAAAAGTAATCATCTCTTTCTTCCCTCCTCTCTCTCACCATCCTTTCTATTAGGCCATTGGTAAGTCCTCTGTCTGCACAGAAATAAAGTAAATTTTTGCCGGTCGATCAATACTGGTGTGTCCATGTGTATTAGTCCATTGGACAATGTCACATGAGTTTTTCCTTATTTCACCAGCAGTGCTCACCATATCTTCCTTGGATGGTTTGTGTAATGGGAGATAAGTGGCTTCACAACGGCTGTTCTGTAGGATGTTACTTCTAGAGTTTTTTCAAAACTGCAAACCCTCGACAGCTTACTTCTATAACTCACATTTTATTTGGTCTCATAGGGCTCACTAGCCTTGACTTCAACACTGTTCTACCAACTCCTGTTATTTAGTGAGCTTAAGTTAAAAAAAACTTTAGTTTTTAGTTATAAACTTATTTTTCCATAGATTTACGACCAATGGTCGTGCTGTTTTGCCAGTGATAAGCAAAAGCCTTATTAGAAAGTGATTCTGAAAGTACAGCCTCCAATTATAATATTTTGGTTCACGAGGTCTGAAGCAGGTGTGAGTGGTATTTTTCTTTACAGTGTTACAAACAGCAGAATAGCAGCAGTCTAACAAAACGGCGTCTGGTATGAAAATTGTGCCACTATACGTAAAAAAAACTTGTGACCTTTGACATTCATCGACGCTAGCAATCGATTACGAGAACACACAGTGAATGAGAAAAGTTATTGTGGGTGCGTGAAAGATGCATTTCAGCAGTGGTAATAGAAAAGCTAGTGACAAGTCTCAAAAGGAATAGTATCTCCACCAATTCAGCAAGACAAATTGGACAGACAAAAGAAGGCCCATGCGGGCAATATTTTCTAGGCAATAAGGCCATAGTTCCCTTTTGTGAAAAAGTGGATCACCTCCACTGGTGCATGTCTTTTTTTTGTTTTGTTTTGTTTTTTGATTTTTTGCGCGGCGGAAACCATCACGTGTCATTCATCGCCGGGTAAATGTATGGTCAATGTTGAAAAAAGTGTTTTTTTAATTATTATTCTCGTTTTGGTTGTTATACTCACCAAGTTTCGATCGTTGTGCCCTCCAGGCTTCTTTGGTGTCTTTTGTCGTACTGTGTAAAATTCTGGAAATTTTTAACTGAATCCTTTATTCTATTCACTGTGGTAAATTGTTCTCCTTGGACAATGTATATTTTGAAGTATATCGAATCAGTTTTTCTTCGTTTTTTTTTTCTCACTGAAACTGGCCTGACAAAGTGAAGTCCCGACTTATATATAGATTCCGACACGCAATTCTTAAACAATGGTTTTAATCTCTTGCCATTTTCTCATATCAAGAGTATGAATTTATCCAAACCTCCCGCCACGAGCAGAATGCGACACAAGGTCAATTTTTTAAATGGTGTACAGCCGGTTTGAATTCAGAGATGTCCATCTCCTAAACTGGTTAATATACCAACGTTGAAGAGCCCAGTCTCCTCTGACGTATCACAGGTACAGCAATGCAGCTTCAAAGCTGACACAGCTAATGAAATAGCAAGTCATGCTGAAGCACTAGCCACCAATTACAAAGAATCATAGATTCTTGAAAGGGCAATGTCCTTCGTATTTAAGGTCAAGAGCGAGCTAGAGGTCTCTGACGAAGATGTATCAACCATGATTAAGAAAAAGAAATATTCTCCCGCCAAGCACCATAGGATCTGCTGATTTAAAAAAAAATGTAAATAAAAAATTAAATAAAAAGAGAAAAAGATAGAAAAAAGAAGAAACAAAAAGAAAGAAAGCAAAAAGAAAGAAACCCAAAAAGCGAAAGAAAAAAGAAAAAAAGAAACCCAAAAAGCGAAAGAAAAAAGAAAAAAAGAAAACCAAAATAATTGTTACATGATGTCAGTGGGTGGAATGTGCTGCTTGGTTTTGATAAATAAACTAAATCTCCGGTTGGGCTCAACACAGAAAAAATAAAGAACAAATTCCAGACACTGTCGCAGCCACATTTTTAAGTTCATGTTGGACGGTCCGAAAATTTAATAAAAGTTTTATTTTAATTAGAAAGAGGATAGCTTTAGGACGGGAAGTCAGAGAGGATTCGACGGGCAGACTGGATTCGTTCGTCAGAGGGGATAGATAAACAGCATATTGGGTGTCGAAGTGAAAGAGAGTATATCCGACCATCAACACGGACAGTATGAAATCAAAGAGTATTAAAAAATCAAAGAGAATTAAAATCGAGCTTTGAGAAATATCTAATTATCAGCCTACATTTCTCTCTCTCTTCCTATTAATTATTGACAGTTTAATAATGGAAGTAAAACTCAAATTCCTTGATCTGGTTTCAATTAGTCATAACATAAGAGAAATATCTTTTGTTTAGAAAGAAGTCAAGAACCTGCTTGCATATCAGGAAACAATTTACGAAGCTGTTTGCTTCGATTTGGCACAAGG
>OY757911.1:131789231-131976731 GCA_963585895.1 Sepioteuthis lessoniana
AAACGTAAAAAAGAAAAACTATAATAGGATGAAATTCACATTTTTCATTCTTCGCGTTTTTTTTTATTATGACACATCTTTATTTCTTCGCTTCTTTTATTGTAACCACCTATGTTACATTTTTGAGGGTAAAAAAATGAAACAATAAAATTAAACGAAAGAATTGCTTATGGATAAGTCAAATAGATTTATATCTCACTCACTGGTGTTTATGAAATCTTTTTAGTCCGGTCGGGAATTTTTGCTTATATATATATATATATATATATATATATATATATATATATATATATATATATATATATATATATATATATATATTGGGGTGCTGATTGTAACTCACCAAAGGCAACAGATCGAATAGAACTTTTACGCTTAACGACGTTCTAACATAGAGAATAAGGTTATTTCCTGGCAAATTTGTACGATAATTTTCGGAGGTCAGCGTTCATACTGAACGTTCTTATTTAATCATTAAAATTCTCGATATAACACATTAATTAGAATGCTTTACGTCCTTCTAATTATGTTTATCTTAATTTTCAGGATAAAGTATTTATAATCATTGTTATGATTAATTTTTCGGTCTTTTTAACGTTATGTATATATAATTTTATAACTATTCTATAATTCTGATGGTGTGAAAAAAAACCATGTTACAATTAGCAAATAAAAAATATCACACAAACTGATATCATCCGGGGGAAAAATTCCATAAAAACGACTAAAAATATATTTACTACTTAAAAATAATCCACCAATAGTGCATGCTCAGCCAAAAGAAAAAAAACATCGACAGAATTCTATAAGCTAAATGTAATAACTAGAGCTAAATATTAATGCCTACAAAGTCAGAAAAAAATCTACCTTGTTTTCACTTAACCGGGTCATAAGGAGGATTCTGGCCCAAGAAGCATTTGGGTCCAAAAGTACATTTTATTGATTAAAAGACCGCTAGAAAGAATAAAATCAGCATAAATAGATAAATGAATAAATAAGATATAATAAATCGATAAATTAATAAATAAGATAAAATTAAATCGTAAGTTATCTACCAAGTACCCAAATTTTCATATGTCTACGAACATGAAGAATTTCCGACCTTTAATTAAATCATTGTGATTATTGTAGGAAGCTATGGCCAGTTTCTCCCCCATACATACGTAAATTACAATATTTATCCCCTTCTTTATATCTATGGAATCTTTTGCGATCTCCCATTTTAATATAACGTCTATAGCTAGATTCTTCTTAATTTCCCACACAATTCCACACATGATTAAATAAACTAGTTCTTTGTCTATATATTTCGTGTAGGAAGTTACTTCTATGATTGTAATATCTTTTTAAAGGGTCCCTGAATGGAAACTACATTTACTTTTTTAACATTTCTACAAGAAAAGTTCGCTACTTGGTAGATAAGTTATGATTTAATTTTATCTTATATATCTATTATTACATTCTATTTATTTTCATGCTAATTTTATTCTTTCTGGTGGTCTTTTAATCAATAAAATGTAGTTTTGGTCCAACTCTTCTTTGGTCAGAATCCTCCAGATGACTCGGTTAGGTGAAACCTAGGTAGATCTTTTCTGACTCTAGGCATTCATATTTCGCTCTAGTGAGAGTAAGGAACACTTACGTTTGGTTTATGGAATTCTGTCAGTCTTTTTCTTTTAGCTGAGCATGCTTTATTGGTTGATTATTTTCAAGTAGTACGTATGTTTTTTTTATGAAATTTTTCCCGAATATCAGTTTGTGTAATATTCTTAATTTACATATTGTATCATCTTGTTTTTTTTTCACACCATCAGAATTATAGAATAGCGATAAAAAATTGTTAAATACTTATAGCTCTAGTTAATTTTATTGAGTTTCATACTTAATAGAACAAAAACACATATCTTACCCTTTTAAAAATATACCGTTACCTAATAAATACCAGTATAAAATAGCATTACCAAATAAGATAGAATCTTTTGTCTCGAATATGAGATGGAAAGCATACTTTTTATACAATTTTCAGGCAAGATCCCAGGATATAAAACACCACCATGGGTTTAAAACGAACAATCAACCTTTCATATCTAAGATTTAGATACGTTTGAATCTGATTTAACAGGGCTTGTTAGGTCTATAAGGTATAGAATGGTGAACAATAGTATGCAATTAAAAATAAGGAACGACCTTAAGGATATTGAAAGTAATAGAAAAATTTTGGTTAAAGTGGATAAGTTGGTGACTTATATAAAATGAGTCCTAATAGATGCAAGCTGAAGTTGCATAAAGAAGTTATTAATTATCATAAGTAAGCCCCACTTAGTTTAGCGGCTAATTTGAATAAAGAAGCTGAATTATTAGCTTACAAATTGAAAGTGGAGGATAGGATAGAGAAATTTAATATAAAAAATTATTTCATTACTCCTAAGGATTATTAAGGTGATTTTCATAGAAACCCAGCACATAGATTAACTAATCCTTTCAAAACGTAAAAAGTAAACGATGTTACGTAATGATGTATTACGCAACATATAATGTGAATCAGTGATAAAGATTATTTTGATGAAATTAATATGCAAGATGCAAATACTCTATAGTGAAGTTACGAGAGTAATGAGCCCTTCACAGAGCGGCCAAGGTTATGAGCCTAGCGACACCTGTCGAAATTACCAAGACGTCAAGGGGGCCTAACGCAAAACCACACTAATGCGTTTATAATAATAGTAATAATAATAATAATAATAATAATAATAATAATAATACGCCAGGAATGAAACAGTCCAAATGTCGAGAAAATTAGGAGGAAGAAGACTCGTCAGCATTGAGGATTGCGTTAATACAATAATTCAGGGACTCGAGGAATATGTTAAAAAGAGTAAGTAAAAACTAATTACAGCAGTTAGTAACAACAGAAATCACATAAGGACAAAAAGGAAAACAACAATTAAAATGTAAAAACAAAAATGGAGTTTAAAAGAACATCTGTATGGATACTTGAAGTGAAAAACTTCATAGCGAAACTGATAATAGACCACAGAATCGGAAGAGTAGAGACAGAGATGAAACGGTTTATCATAAGATAAGCGAATCCAGCAAACTATCACAAAAGATATACAAGACAAGTCACGACTGGGTAGGAAAGGCGATTCACTTAGAATTGTGCGAAAGATTAAAATCTGACGACTGAGAAATTGTATTTTGAGATATAAATGAATCGCCCATTCCTGGACAGAAGTCCAGACTAGGTGTTAAGAAAAAAGAACTTTTCAATTGATGAGATATCACTAACGAGGTACATGAACTGGTCCACTAATTTCATCGGTTTGCCATTTAAAGAGATGGCACCATATTGATTAAAGCACATTAACTCAATTTTATCTGAGTTCACATAGAAAGCAATGCATCTTACTGTTTGCTCCAGTCTATTAAGTTGATATTCAGTTTGTGCTGATGCACTTGCAAGAAATGCAACATCATCTGCGTAGTCTGCGTCTGTTATTATTTCTGCGTGATATCGTCTGTTTCTTATTGTTTTTAGCGTGAAATCATTTTCTTTCATCAGATCTCATGACATTCGTAGTGCTTAATCTAAGCAGATTATGAATAGAAATGACGCCAATGCATCGCCTTGCAAGACTGCAGTGATAATGTCAAAAAAAAAAATCAGTGTTCCCATCAGGTGAGCCAAATATGATCTTCGTGTTTTTGTAAAGCACCATTAAATCAGTGACAGTTTCTTCGTGAAAACTATATGCTAGAAGTATTTGTTCCATCTTTCGTGTGTGTATAGAATTAAACGCCTTGAAAAAAATCTTCAAACATTTGTGTTTCGGAATTTTTGGCATGCAATCCTTTTATGTTTCGATGAATGGTCAAAGTCTGATGTTATGGAGCGATTTCTCCGAAAATTATTTTGATTTTTCCCGAGTACTTCAGTTTCAGGTTAGATTCAACTGCGAAGCATGGCATTATATATTTTAACAGCTATAGCAGTAAGAGTTGTACCTATGAAATTCTTCCTGATTTCGACGTCGTCTTCGGGAAGAGGAGGATGTACCCTTTTGTTCATTCCTCTATTGTATTTAGGTGATACACGGCGTTGTATAATCGAAGAAGTATGAGATGAAATTTCCTTGTCTTCCATACGTCAGGAGGTATTTCATGGAGGCCTGCAACTTATGTCAATGTATCTCCTTGCAAGACTCCAGTGAGAATAGATTATTTTTAAAGAATAAGGAAATGGTTTAAAAGAGAATTGATTTGAGTCGTTTTAAAATATTTTCTTTTCATTGTGCAATGAAGAGACTTGTTTCTTTTTTAATTCTATTTTTATAATATATTTATAATAAGACAGTTTATAATATATATATATATATATATATATATATATATATATATATATATATATATATATATATATATATATATATATATATAATAGGACAGTTTATGGAGTACTTCCTAAGAAAATGTCCTAAATTCAAAAATGAAGCATGATGAAATGTGAGTTTATAAAGATAATTTTCCATTAAACTGGGTATTAAAATCTATTCCTATACTCTATTTTTATATTATAAAATGTTTAGGGTTGCATGTTTAAAATGGGATACCATCTTTATGCAAATAACTGTACAGTTATTGATCTTATCAAATAATGTTTGTAGTTTAAAAAAAACTGCTATGGCGGTAATGTTGACTCTTCAGCTGGAGAGGGAAAACACAATGATTTATTCTCTCTCTATTCAGTCTCTGAGATCGTAGAAGTAGATAGAAATAAACAATGAACCCCACGTGGTTAGCTTCATGAGACGGATAGTGGAGTGGTTATATATATATATATATATATATAGTGATGTGGACCCATTTTGGGACCACGAAAAGATAACTCGGAACACAGTATAAGTTTAAGGATATATTGAAGAAACAAGATACAGAGAAAAGTGGTGGCGTAAGCTAGTCTTACTTGTCAGTCGAATATCCAGTCTTTATCCAATCTCGCAACGACCGACCGACGAGAGTACTTGGCTCTCGATTAATATAGGATTTGGAAGAGTCTATAATTGGGTAGGTAAGGGTCCCATGATAGAGAGAGAGAGAGAGAGAGAGAGAGAGAGAGAGAGAGAGAAAGAGATGTTTAAGAAATATGACCAATGATGAAAAAAAGCTATTTATTCGTGAAACATGTCTAGCTTCTACATCCTCAACAGGTACAGCGAAATTTTCTTTATAAAGAAAGAATCAAATTGTTGACGTAACAGTCATGGAAGTAGGCACAAAAATATTGTGTGTGTGTGTGTGTGTCTAACCCAAACCCAGAAGAAATTGCTCAGTATAGCAGGGTTTATGTGAAAGCGATTCTCTCACAATATTAAAAAAAATAATTTCGATTTGAATTTGTAAATGAAATTGGTATTAGCGCTTAATTTGTGTATTTGTTCACCGAAAAAAGAATGATCAAGAGATAGGCAATGCAAAATTTTTATTACAATGATCTGATTTTGTATGTTACCGTAACATAGTAACCTGACCGGGGTAGTTAACAAAGTAGACTTAACTCTCCCAATGCTCAGAGATATACTGTGCAGAGGAATTACTCGGTATAGCATCACAAAAATAGTCCATGGGAAATGAAGATGTAGATGAGGATATAAACAATATAACTATACGGCTTATTTGCTTGATAATAATTGGCTTAATCGGTAAAGTATTGTCACGGCAAAACAGACTTTCAAAAAAAAAAAAAAAAAGGCTGTAAGCTTAAATCTCGTCGGGATTTTCCCAATGAATACTGCTTAATTAGCGTTTAATCTGAAATCAAATGAAGGAAAAACTTCAGATCAATAATGACCAGAAGATCTCTGAACCAACAGAATTTCTCTTATAACTACAATCTTAAGTATGAGCTTACTTATGCTTCTAGTTAGAAAAAGTGAAAGATTCTAATTACTATTTCAAAGTTATCTCCGTTATATCAGAAATCTATGTGATTAATACGCAGACACAGCAAAAATTATGATAGATTTACGACCTGGACAGGAAATTGTTTTATTCTCTCAAAGTTGATTATTAAGAATGTGGAAGAAATTAATTGGTAAATGAATAAAACCAATCCACAAGGGCTGACTTAAATCTAAAGAGATTGTTGGACTTATACGAAGTTAAAACTAAAACGTTTGAAAGTGAATGTATTAAGTTTGACAAACTTTGATTCGGGTTAATAAATCTGCTTAAAATCATAAATAATAAATACAGGAAAATTGGTCTTGTGTAGCCAGGCAAAAAGAAAATTCTGATACACCTAATCTCATTCTCGAACAAACGAAAAGAAAAAAAATTCTATTTCATTTGCATTACCTTACACGAAAATACTAAAAATCTCAAATCAGCAGGGTAAAAAGCGGAGGCAGAAAAGAAAAAAAGGGCTATTAATCACCAAATGTTATACGATCAAGCTACGAAATCCAATCAAAATAATATAAGATAATAGTGAACTTACTTAACTTAAAACTTCAAGGCATAAAATGAAACTCAACAAGCTTAACACCCCAAGACAGCAGCTCTCCGGTACTTAACTCCCATCTCACAAACAATCGAAGTAAGACATACGAGGCGCTGCCGGAGAAGTAAGGACCAACTCGTAAATATCATTCCCTTATACTTTCCTTACATATGGACACACCAGTGTTGACCGACCAACAAAAACATCAGCCCAGTGCGGCCCTGAATGCAATCTATAGGACCTACTGGGAACAACATATGATCGGGGTGTGTGGTGCGAAAGAATCAGGTAATTCTATACTGTCAGTATGACTTGATATCGATGTTTATTATCTTAGCGCAACTGGCCCTCAGTTACAGCCTTCGAGCACCTTTAATATAAAAAGGGCTGGATTTTTTTTTTTGCACAAGGGTAATTTAAAGAATACGTTTGGGATAACCATATAGGAGCCAGGGCTTGACACGATCAGCCGATTGATCAGATCGTCTCTCTCCGACCGACTATCCAACTCGGTAAGAGTCAAATTGGAGTGTTGAAGGTTACATGACCTCTTTGGCTCCAAGTTACGTACTGTGCCGTCACCAGGATCCCGCCTTCATGCATGAGGAGTCTCTATCCACGGCCAACAGTGGGGGTATCTTACTCCTCTGCAGAGGTGCAGTCGGCAGTATTTGGAAGATTATCTCAGAAAATTTGGCCATGCGGAAAATCTGCGCAAGATTGGTGCCAAAACTGCTGAATAATGATAAGAAGGAGCACCAATTGTAGAACTTCAAACAGAACCAGACTTGCTTCGTAGAGTCATCACTTGTTATGAGACATGGAGTTTTGAATATGACCAGGAAACCATGTGATTAAGCAGTCAGTAGAAGTTGCCGACGTCACTGAGGCTAAAGAAAGTAAAACTAAGTCAAAAGTCAAAGTCATGTTGATCACGTTTCTTGATGTGAAGGGCTTCGTCCACTGCGAGCTCTTGACACTGGGCCAGACGATGAATCAGCAAGTCTAAAAGGACACCCCGCAGCGTGTGCTTCTCTCAGTGCACCAAAAGAGACGAGAGTTGTAGTGGGACAAATCGTGACTGCTTCACCACGACTATGCACTTGCTCATAAATCCCATGGCATCCGGCAGTTTCGAGAGGAACATTGCCGTCCTGTAGCAACCTTCCTGTTCACCTGATTTTGCTCCGTGAGACTTTTATCTTTTCCCCAAGCTCAAGGGGATGATCAAGGGACCCGTTTTAAATTCGTGGAAGCCATCTGGAGAACCGTAATGAGGGAGTTGAGGAATATTAAAGAAGAATCCTTTCAACTGTTCATAGAAGCGTGGCAGAGAAGGAGAGAAAAGGGCATTAGGCTCGAGGGAGATTACTATGAAGGGGAAACTATGTGGTTTGTTGTTTGGGATTTAAATAAATTGTTTGTGGCTCTAGTCCTGTTACTTTTCTGACACACACGCTATATATATATATACCAAGGCTCATTGATATCAGGTCACATCCTGCCTTTAGCGAAGGAGTTCAGTAAATGCATTCTTGGTCAAAAAGACATCTGTTCATTTCATAATGACATCCAAGAAAGCCAGGCTCTTGATTGCCGATTTTACAGGTGGGCAGGACCTCCTCACTTGACAGACTGGAACATTTTTTACCTCAGTTTTAAGTTACATTTATCATAAACTAGTGTAAATGACTGGCCGAATGTATTGAAAACGAGCAAATTCTCATCTCACTAGCAAACGACAGTCAAATCAAGTATTGGATTTGACTGTCGTTTGCCAGTGATATAAGAATTTGCTCAGGTGGAAAGAGCCAAAGTTGAGCAGCGATGTACCTGTTTAATTCTGAAATGAGTGACTATTTAGGAACAGCAGTTACTCTAATCACCCAACTGTGCCAGATGAAGATTACGCTGATTGTCCTCATCTTGTCCTGCCAAAAAGGACCGAGTTACAGTATCATCTTGAATATTAAAATTCAAAAATAAGAGGTGACTTTGTTATTCGGATACGAAAAGTCTTTATTCAGACTGGTATAATTTCATAGCTATCCGACACAAACACGAGGAGAGAAGAAGACCCCGTAAGGGTTTATCGACGTATCTCTTTTGCAGCCACCCCACTACCCCGTCTCTCACCGATTCATACCAACGTCTAACCCCAACTTTTCTCTTTAGGTTTCAAAACTCAACTCAAAAATTTTCAAATTCTCTAATTTTCATATGATCCATTTTAATTACTTATTGCATCATCCGATGTCTTCGGTGTTACGTCATCTCACTGAACCACTGCATCATACTTTCTAAAATCATCATATGTGTCATAAACCCTTATTTTCCGACGCTGTTTAAGCCTTGATTTGTTTATTATTCATATCCTATCTTCCCCAACGTTATTTTGACGAGAGGTGTTAAACCTGGTCGCCACCTGTTCATACGTATGACATTTGAGAGGAACTACATATACATTCAAAGTCCTTAGCTAACTTACAATTTTACCAAATAAATAAAATAGCTAATATAAATAATTAATCATCCTAATCATTTCGTTTATTGTAAGGCTCCTGACGTGCCCTAAAATTGGGAATGCCGAAAGGATCATGCATTTCAGTAACGACCATGCACGAATTGATACCAAGCATGGCACCTACTATAAAATGACTTCATGTCAAATCTGATTTGGTGCGAAGTTGAATAAATATTAGGAGCCTAGAATAAGGTGACTTTTTAGATGGGTTGGATTCCCACAAAAAAGTGTATCTTGGATATAACTCTAAACTGTATTCAGTAGTGAGATTTCAGTTTTAGAGCTTTGAGGACAACAGAAAAACTCCTTCGTAGCCATTACTCCCAATTCCATTCTGCCTCAGAGTAGTAGAACCTGTTAGAGCCCCCTATATGGGTAAAACAGATCTGTTTGAGATAAAGAAATCTTTACTTGTTTAAAACATCAGGATAATATTCTTTTCTGGAAATGACGCGAATATCTTAATGATACAAGCAGCCTTTCTCCCTAAAGCAGACACGTAAACAAATATATTCACACTCATACCCACACACTACATACCCAGTGTAACGGTTGTCGTTGTAGAAAATGGAAAAGACAACTCGAATTCAAATCCAAGACTAAGTTGTTTAACTTCGCGTCCATGCTCTTGGGAAGTCATTAATCCATCTACATCCAACCATGTTCAAACTAGTTGAATAGACTGGGTTCTTTAGCCTTGGTAAGACAACTACTCTTAGGAAAATGCTTAATTCAAACTAGCTATTCTCCACTTAAATATTGATTAAGGGTCAAATACTGCCCGAAGCAGAAATGTTGGATAAATAAACACACACACACACACACACACACACACAGAGGAGTGAAAGCTAAAAAAATCAGAAAAAGGGAATACACCCCGGAGATGAAGTAAAAAACGGCAAAGTAATCAGTGCCATAAATGAAAAAGAAGATAGATAGATAGATAGATTATAGAAAAAAGAAAATGGGAAGGATAGAGATAGAAGAGAGAAAAAGAAGAAAAGCGAAAAGTGAGGAGAGAAAAATTATTGAAAAAGGAGAGGAAAAGGAGAGAAGAAAGCAAGAAAGAAAGGTAGAGAGAGAAAAGAGAAAATAATAACTTGAAGGTAAGAGATAAGAGAGAGAGAAAAGAAGAAAACAGAGAGAGAAATATATTGATAGGAAGAGAGAGAGAGAGAGAGTGTGTGATCTCAAGAGAAAAGGGAGGGGACAGAGAGGAAAAAGAAAGAAAAGAAAGGTGAGTAGATAGAGAGGGGGGATATAGATAGCAAACGAGAGAGGCAGGAGAGTAGTCAGAGATACAGAGAAACAGAGAGAGAGAGAAAGGAGATAAAGGAGTGGCAGGAAATGAGTGAGAGGAAGAGAGAGGGACAAACATAAAGAAAGAAGAGGGAAACTGAAACAAAGCGTACACTTGTCAAAACCCTAAACCAGAACATATTGGGATGTAGATTGCTTCGTCTGCTATACTTAAGACTCCAAGTTGTATCAGTTTACAACTTGGCGTTCTTAAAACAAAAACTCACCGACTCAGCTCCTCCACAACACTCGACAGAATCCGTTGCGTACATAGCTCTTATGTGACCGGTCGCTTGCACTTTTATCAAGGAGCTTTCTGTTTCAAATATACACGAATAATTACGTTATGAGTATATGCATTTACCCAAATCTCCTGATGTGCAGGTGCAAAAATAGCATTCCACTTTAGGGTCACCGAGCAATCAATCCAGTCCTTAACACTTTTAGACCAGGGGGCAGGTACTGCCTGGATGGGAAGAAGCCCCATGGAAATGGCAAGCAGCACAAACGAAATCAGACGGGCTCTCTAGTGTGTATGAATAATATGGGTGACTAACACTAATCTCTTAGATCTTTAGGGACTCTAAAAACACTGAGGGTAGCCATTAATAAAGCTGATAAACTATAGATGTCTTAGATGTCTCCTGAAGAGTATTAAACCTGTTTCATGGAGTTATAGAATAATAATTGCATATATCACTATCGCAAATAAGGACCAAATCGTAAAACCTTAACCTGGAGCAAGCAGCAATAGTCATCAACCTCTATGTGACCTCATATAAAAGAGAGTTCATGTGTTTTAATCAAGATGGTACCATCTCCTCATAAAAGGTAAAGTCTCTACAATTAATAGACTAGTTGATATACCTCGATAGTAATATTGCATCTATCAAAAGCGATGTCACTATACGCATAGGTAAAGCATCGACTAACATTGATTATTTATCGACCTTATAGAAATCATATCTTCCTGATAAAATAAAAAGGGAATTTTTCCAAGCTGTACCCGTGTCAGTACTACTGTATGGTTGCCCTTGGACTCTTAAAAAACGTTTGAATAAAAAGCTAGATAGGAACTGCTCTAGAATACCGAGTGCTGTTTTAAACAAACCTTATAAGCAGAACCCTACAAAGCAACAGTTCAACGGCCATTTACTTTCCATTTCGCAATCCAACTAAGCAAAAAAGGCGAGCAAGAGATGCTAGGCTCTGCTGAAGAAGTAAGTACTAATCAATAAACGGCCTTCTTCTATGGACTTCAACACATGGACACACAGTGTTGGCCGACTAGTAAAGCCTTACAGTCATAAGCTCAGTGTCGTCAAGAGGACTTACTAAGAGCTAGAAAAATGAGGAGTGAGAGGAATCCGTGCTGTCAGCACGCCTTGATTTAGATGGTTATGAAACTTTCAAACGTTTTTTTTCACCCAGCAAAAACCGATAGGGGCCGTTGACTCCTCGCGTAATCATCATTGGTGCGACATAAATCCTTCTATTTTACGCCGCTAAAGTGAAATAGCCGCGAATTACTGAAATGTACGTCGCAAGATAAAATATACTTGAGGTCCCTATTGCCTCACTCTGGTTTTAACCATAACACATAGATAACCTATAATTCAACGTAGAATACACAACTATTTTATAAAAAACAATCAGACAAACAGTCGTTTTCGTAGGCAACTTGAAGAAATGAGAAATCACACCGTTAATACTTGATGAAATAAAACTAACTTTCAAAATAATTGTCTAAAATTCACTTGAAGGGCTTTTTCTTTCTTTTAAGTTTATAAGGATGACAATGCTGAAAGGTGTATTCTTATTGATATTCAAAAATCCTAGCTTTTTTTGCCAGAAGGAAGCGCACGTTCTGGCAAGGTCCTAGGACCTAGCGGCACACTGCATCTCCTGCTTTCAGCATCTCCTGTTTACAGCGAGACACGTGACAGAACCTCAACTTAGAATTTGTTAAAGGTAATTCCCTTATGTTCTTTAAGCTCCGTCGGTTTGGGCTGTAGAATACACCGACTGCATCTCTGCAGAGGGTAAGACTCCCCCAACGAGTGTCCTTGATATGACATTAAACAGTCCGGGAGCTTTTAGGAATGTGGAGTACCCTTTCATTGTCATTACTGCCAAGTCCACTCTGACCCGGAGTGGTAGCGCCTGATAAGATCCTATCTATGCGTCAAATAGAACAAACTATGTGCAAACAAATGACGGATGTTAAATGGTGACTGCTATGTAGCAATACGGGAAAACATTTGACTGCGTGCCAAAAAAAGCTCAGGCTCGTTTGAAAATGTTACCAACAAAATGTGTTCAATCATATATTGTTAATATATATGTATAAACAGCTTTTGGCATTAAATAACCTAAAATGGTTATTGTCATAAAACCAAACTAAACCAAACCAAACCTTATCATCTTCAAACGCCTTATCTAGGAAACGTGATTACTCGTTCAAGAAACATTCCCCACCACAGAATGTCCGTAAACCACCCAAATAAAGTTTGAGTCTAAAGTTAATTGTCTTTTTCCTTCCGTCTTTAATTGCTTTTACTGCTTCGACAGACACGAGAAGTTAACAAGTGAATGGGGTAAGGAGAAGAAAATGAATCACTATAGAAACCTGAAAATCTCCCAACAATATAACAACGATTAACTACACCACAAAAAAAACCTTCTTATACCTCATAGCAGTACCAACAGAAAGAAATAATGGCTGTGCATGCGAATCATATTACATAGCAGTATCAGCGGAGAGAAATAACAGATGTATATGCACGTGAGTCATATATATATTTGTACGTAAGTGCACACACACATAAACACGCGCGCGAACGCACGCACTCCGCTTAAAAATTGACCTGTGACACTTCCTGCCCATGCGAAGGGGTTGGTAAATACACACACACACACACACACACACACACACACACACAGTGATAACTTCACGTAAATAACGAAAATACCGAAACCACGTATAGAATACTCGATTTCTGAAGAGGAAAAGGGAAAAAGCGAAGAACTTGCTCTGTAATGATAGATATCTGTCAAAATAGTTGCATATTATAAAAAGCAGAAATTCTAAAGAAAAAACTACAAATATGCACTGATACTTAAAACTAAGAACATTCTACTTTACAAGCACGATAGTGGACTTTCAAAGTTGGACATAATGCCGTCTTATAGCCAAGGTCTCGATTTTACTAAAACAGGAATAAACCCGTTTTCTACTAAACGAGCTACGCCAATTATTTCTCTGGATTCCCATAGATGAGGGTGCTATTTTTCCTGCGAAAACCTGGGAAGCTAAAAATCTATTTTCTTTCGCGTTTCATGCATTTGTTAAGGCAGTAAGTTTTTGATGTTCTTTTTTTAACACTCTCAAATATTTGAAGAAAAAATCTGAAAAGCCCTGGTACCAATACGATCAATCAAAATGAATTAGTAAATGACACTGTAAGCTTCGAACAAGACGGTACAAATTTTTAAAAAGGCAACATTTTTCTAACCAATCAAATATTTTTAAAACTTGAATTTAATATTGTGAACATTTTCTTTAATTTTTCACTGTATACTAGGATGTATCGTAACCGCCCAGACTACTCAACCAAAAATATTCGGTTTAGAGAAAACGCTGACTCACCCATGAAGTCAGACAACAAAAACGTTGTACATACGTCATGAGAGAACTTCTGTTACAAACACACGAACTATTTTTCAAAAGGGATTAGTTCTGCTGACCTTTCAAGAACAAGTTCGGAACTACAAGATAAAATAAATCATATTTAAACGTTCCTCTTCAAAGTACAATGAAGTATTTCATTATTACTTATACTTAATAAAGTACCTTTCTATGTACAGAAACACTTCACTCGGCCTAGCAGTGTAGTAGCTGCTGAAAGTTATATTAACAGCTTGCGGCAACCAAAAATCAACCCGGTGGCGGGTTTCCAGCCTGGAGTAGGTATCTGTACCTCTACCGCCATTCAAGGTCAAGGATGGATTTGAGGCCGAATGGCTCCTGGCCTTGGCTGGGCCACCTTCGGGTAGGCGATGTCGTCATTGACAAACATTATAGCATTGAACCCTTTGGTCCAGTTTAAGCTATAATCTGGCATCTGTGCCTGGACTCACGTTTGAGTCCGTGTCCAGCAAGGCTCATCAGGTTCATATTGCACTTAGTGAGACGATGACCGGTATAGTCAAGCAGAGTACGAGTCTCGGCTCGAGCCCGACCGACCTCCCTCTAACCTGCACTATAATCCGACCTTCGAGTCATTGACTTTGTGTCAAGTCTTGTCTGGTGGGAGACAGGGACAAATAAACCGGAAGATGTATCTGCTCCTCTCCCACACTCCAAGATCAAGAACAGATTCGAGGCCGAATGGCTTCCAACTTCGGCTGGGCCACTTTCGGATGGGTGATGATGTCATTGACTAGCATTGTATAGCACTAGACCCCTTGATCTAGTTTAAACTATAATCAGGCATCCTTGACTTGACTCAAGTTTGAGTCCATGTCCAGCTAGGCTCATCAGGGTCACATGGCACAAAGTGAGCCGATGACCAACTTTGTCCAACTGCAGGCTTACATTGCAGTAAGGGAGCCGATGTCCAGCATAGACCGGCAAGGTTCGAGTCTTGGCTCGTGCCCGAACTCCCTCTCACTTTACCCTCACTATAAACTGACCTTTGGATCATTGAGCTTGTGTCAAGTTTTATCTGGTGGAAGACAGCAACAAATATCAACTCGGCAGTCTGGTTCGCCAGAGCCCGGATGAGAACAATCTGTTTTCTCTTCCACCCGCATGGGGTCTGCATCCTCACCGCCAGCTGAAGCAGAAGAAATCCAACTAATCACAGCTGCGAACTCAGCACAGCCAACTAACCAATCACTGCTGCTCTTCCCATTCAAACAGCTCTTCTAAGAGCTAACCTCAGAAATTCTTCCGTGACCTCCACGGGTCTCCTCTGGTCTACTCTGGTCTCCTGCGCAACCAAGCAACCAGCATCAACTGCAGACCAGCTCCAGCTTAACCCAGCAGCCGTTCCGGCGCAACCAAGCATCCAGCACTAAAAGCAAACCAGCTTCAGCCTAACTCAGCGGCCGTTCCTGCGCAACTAAGTGACCAGCATCTGTAACACATAATCCATGTTCGACCACACTGCTCGGACTAGCACCAACACTCGAGGTCACATCGACACACACCCGGTTAACCAAGAATTGCATAAACCGGTAGATCGATCATCCAACCTCTGCAACCAATGCGTCCACATTGACCGTCTCCAGCAACATCAGCAATCTGACCATATAGCTACACCTACAATTTGCACTTAGAACAGACTACCCTCACCTTCTAGACGCACTGTCGCCACAAACTAATAGACAGCTGAGTCTAAGACTTTCTACAACACTGACTTTCAACGTCCAACAAAGACTACGCCTACATGATACACCAACGGCAATTCTACACTTATACACTTTTCGTGAACGATTTGTTCAATAAAACCTGAAATGGCATATTAACCTTCATGGGTTATTAAATGCTAAAAGCCATCCTTGTACAAGAACAACAGTGATACTATTTAAACCATTGCTGCGGGGAGAAAAGAGTAAATACATTTCCTCGGGCTATTATTCCGAAAGTGTACGTAATAGCCTGACTGGAGTTCGAACTCGTTTAGGCCATAGGCCATAGTCCAACACTTTATCCATTACCCTGTGGTGAGTTCTCCTATACTAGTTTTGAAAGTTTTCGATTGCTGGCTGGGTTTCTCTCTACCTTGCTATTTAAAACTTTATCACAGACACTTGATGACTATCCATTTTGTGGATTTAATTTAGTAGCCTTATAATTTTAAAACTCGTCTTGAGCACTAGGGTCATATATAGTTTCATTTCTTTCTATCTACTGAATTCTGCTAGTAGGTTGAGCGTATTTGAGACACAGTTTATATGTATATACATACCGTATTTTAACAATAGAAAATATTAAACAAGGTAAAAAAAACTCATGACTCAGGGCTTCACGTACCAGATCTTCTGGTTGGCTTGTATCAATACGTCTAATATCAGTTCACAATTAGAATGATTCATAGGAAATAACTGTTCACTTCATCAAAATACCAAAATCTGATGATTTTTCTTTCAAATATCGTTCCAGGTATTCTTGTACAGTTTGGAGATTCTGTTGATCTGAAGAAAACAATCAAAGAATTGTCATCATGAAGACTTCACGGGACCAATTCCAAATGACTGAGAAATATTTCCGCAAAAAGTCCGGTGCTTTGTGTACTGGATATTACAACAAGAGTTTCGATAGAAGTAAGATTGATGAAACAGGATATAAACCTTGTAAGTACGAACATTAAAAAATCTATCTCAACCTGTTCATATCTATCTATCTATCGATCAATCACTGCCTGTTCATATCTATTTATCTATCTTTATTATCACCCATAAATAAATAGTCCTTAACCATCTTTTTCTTACGAAGATTTATTATCATTTCTAGTTTGACATCATAGATTCGGGGAATTCGAAAGAGAAAAGCTTTCATTATCGTCAGATATTCGTAAAAATATGAAACTAAGAGTTGCGATTATGTTCGCATTTTAAATTTTGATGTACATATACCTCTATCTAGAATATTGAGCACTGTTACAGAAAGACTTGCACACAATTGTGAATTATCTTTTATATTTCCAACGCACACACACACACACACACACACACACACACACACACACACACACATATATATATATATATACGATGATCATTAAATAAATTTCCAGACTTTTTTCGTATGGGCACTTTTATTGATAGTACACATGAAACTCTAGTCCCCTTCGAAGTAATCTCCTCCGGCTGCAATGCACTTGTTGTACCGTTCTAACAACTTCTGGAAGGCCCCATGAAAGTCCTCTTGTGTGAGCGTGTCAGTGACCTTCGTCACGGCCTCTTTTATCTCCTCAATTGTCTCATAACGACAGCCTCTGAGCTTAGGGAATAACCAAAAGTCACAGGGTGCAGGGTCTGGACTATAGGGACGATGAGGAACTGTCTTGAAGCCCATTTTGGTCAAATAGTCTGTGACAAGGATGGAGTTGTGGACTGGTGCATTGTCCTGGTAGAAATGTCACTGACCCGATTTGAAGAGTGCTGGCCTCTTCCCAAGGAATCTCTTCCTGAACTCCCCTAAAACCTCAACATAGTAACCCTAACTCTAACCCTTTGGTCAATCAACTCTGGTGTATTGACTTCCTTACTCCTCTCACACCTCTCATCATCCCTCACAGACTCCCTGCCTTCCCTGAATTTCGTATGCCACTCAAAAACAGATGCTCGGTTCATGCAAGATGGTCGAAAAGCAGTCTGAAGCATTCCATAGGCTTCTGTGGCATTTTTTGCAAGATTAAAACAGAATTTTATTGCATATCGTTCTTCTAAAGTGTCCTGATGTCCAGATTGCATTTTTGAAATTTACCAGCTGTGACAATTTTAAAAGCCTGTAAAAAAAGTCTGGAAACTTTTTGAATGCACCACGTATATATATATATATATATATCGAGAGAGAGAGAGAGAGAGAGAGAGAGAGAGAGAGAGAGAGAGAGAGAGAAGTATCATCCATAAGTACACCTACTAACAATGTTTTTTTAATTTTTTTTCAAAACCAGATATCAATATTTTATTATTTCTAGTGGAACGTTCATTACCAGACTCTGCATCACTGAAACTTTCTAAAAATAAAAATAAAAATTTGCAACATATTTTCATCTCCAACTTATGTTTGAAATTCTACGTATTTATATCTTCGGTTTCAGAAATTCAGTGCGACAGATTTTGGCAATGAATAATGTTTAATAATATTTGTTACTTGCAAAAACTTTCCGTTGAAATCATAAAATCCCGATATCTTTGATTTAGAAAAAAATTAATCGAAAATTGGTTGTGGTTTATTTATTTATAGGCAATACTATTGGTTTGTACCCGTTTATCTTAATGAGTCTTGCCCAGTCGGCTGGGGCTGTAGAATACACCGACTGCTTCTCTGCTGAGGGATAAGACCCCCACCCCAACGAGTGTCCTGGATAAGACACTAAACAATCAGATGGGGAGGTTCCATTAATACTGGAGCTTTGGGGAATGCGGAATATGCCTTCATTGCCATCGCTCCCAGGTCCACTCTAGCCCGGAGTGGTAGTATCTGATAAGGGTCCTATCTCTTGGTCAAATTGAACTAAACCGTGGTTTCGAGAGTTTACTGTTTTTTCATTTAAACTGCGTATTTATGCTAAACAGAATTGTTTACAATAGAACTTTTTTGACATTTAAACTGCATACTTATGCTAAACTGAATTGTTTGATATAGAACTGTTTTTGACATCGAAACTGTACTTACGAGAACTGTTTTTGACATTGAAACTGTACTTACGCAAAACTGAATTGTTTGAATTAGAACTGTTTGACTAAACTGAATTGCTTGAAATATAAATGTTTTTGACAATTAAACTGTGTACACGTGCTAAACTGAATTGTTTGAAATAGAACTGATTATATGTATAAAAAGGGATTTGGCATTTAATAACCTAAAAAGGTTTATATGCCATAAAACCCAAACAACCAACCAACTTCATGGGCCAGTGTTTCTACTAATATCACTTTTAATATACATGTGATCGGTCCCAAAATAGCCCGGGTTGCCGTAACGATCGTCACAACGCCAAGGATCTTTTCGTACCTTTTGCTGTGCCCTGTCCAAAGGGAAGAAAACATCTGCGACCCCTTAATACCTGCTTGAGGGTCGGAGAAGTAAGATGGTTTTCCTAATTTGTCAAATTTGTCAAAGCATCTTCATCTCTATTTATTCAACAACTGCAGTCTATTTATACAAAAAATTATTGCTCTCTCTCTCTCTCTCTCTCTCTCTCTCTCTCTCTCTCTCTCTCTCTCTCTCTCTCTCTCTCTCTCTGTGTGTACTGTGCTGAGGTTATTACTATGCCAGTGAATTGTGCAATTAACATAAACCGGCTTATCGAGCAGGATAACAAATGGGAAATCGAACAAGAATCTGAACGGGACCAAAATTACATGTGTGATTACTTCGTTTCGTCGCTGCTATTTTTCAAGCCTGGATTTATATGTGGGTATTTTTGCCTTTTTCGACCTCTGCTTCTGTCTCAGTCAAAACAATATACTTTTTCTTTTAGAGGGGGGACGATACTGGCTCATCCGGCATACAAGGAACACGAACAACACCAGTTTGAGATTTTAATACTACTATTTATTTTGCCTGCGACGTTGGGTAGGATAGAGAAAGGGAGGCTTTGGTCGTTGGTTAAAATCTTTTCGGTAACAACAAGCACTGCTCTCTGTTGGCGGAATTCATTTTGGTCCGGTAATTCTCTGACGACTTAGTTCGTTTATTATGTCTCTCTTTTACTCGATGAGCTCAAAAAGGATCTAATTTATAAAGATTTTCCTTAGGTTATTAAATCAGATTGTTTTTCTGTTTCACTAGTTTTCCTGTTTTGATGCCTCGCTTCCAATGCTGATAACTGATTTTCCGTGTTTATTTATCAGTTACTCATAATTCCGAAAAGTAATTTGAATGACTTAACATCGTTGAGTCCATTGTATCGATGAAAAAAGTGTATTTAGGATTCTTACATACCTTAAAGCAGCGTACAAAGAGATAAGAAGGGAGAGAGAGGAGAGGAAAGAGAAAGATAAGAATAGAAGAAAAAAGATTACAAAAGGAAAAAGAAAGAATGAGTGAGAGAAGAAAGGATAGTGTTATGGTGATATACCCCATGACGTCACAGCATGGTCTATAAATAGTGGCTGTCTCGATAAACAAGGCAAGCAAATCTAGTCAGTTACCGGTGACTGTTACTGTCTGTATTTCCGTAAATACATACTGCTGTAAACCTTACATCCTTTTGTGTTATTAATTTCGGGCCCTTCAATGCCACAACAGAGAGAGAGAGAGAGAGAGAGAGAGAGAGGAAAATGAATAACTAAAGTAAACGAGAGGAAGGGAAAGAGATAGGGGGATAAAACAGAGATGGGTCGAAAGGGAAATGGAAGAGAAAGAGGACATAGGGAAGAAGAGATAGAAAAGAATGAATTAAGAAAAAAGAAAAGGATAATAAAAAAAGTGAATAATAACAAGAAAGACAGAGGGGGAGAAAAGAGGTGAAAAGGAAGGAAGAGAGAGATTGAGATAGAGGGAGATGTACATTATAATAGAAAGAGAGAGGAAAAGAGAAGGAGAAAGATATGTAGAGAGAGGGAAAATGGGAGAAAGATGCAAAAAAGAAGAGATAGAGAAGTATGATTTAAGAAACAAGAGAAAAGTATAACAGAATAGTGAATAATATTGAGAAGAGAGAGAGAGAGAGAGAGAGAGAGAGGATTAGGGATAGCTTTCATCCACTGAAAGCGATGGATAAGGCATGGACTGCTCCCGTGACTTGAACGACTATAGGGTAATCTGATATCTCTGATAAAACAAAACGAAATTATTTTTCAAGCTCTAGCTGTGTCAGTATTATTGTGTAACTTCACCACTTGAACCCACAAGAAATGTTTGGAGAAAAAGCTACGAACTACACAGATTCATCGTGCAGTTTTAAACCCACCCTTGAATCAGCACTCTTTAAAACAGTAGTTGCACGACAATTTACCTCTCATTTCGCTAACCATCCAAGTAAGATAAAAAAGACATGTGACATAACGGTACCAAATAGACGTTGTAATGTTGCACACCAAATGTACGGTTGTACCACCGCGTCTACGCATAACCATTTGTACCATCACGTACTCGAACGGGTTAATGGCTGTATCGCTACGTCTTAAGTAGTTGTCAGATCCTGTTGTAACTTTGCCATGGGAAAAGTTGCCGAAAACTCGAAACTCTGTCTTAGGTCACTAACACAAAAGTTTATTCACTACTGAAATTTTTAAGTTGCCCCCGGAAAAATAAAAGAGAGTATGAAAGCTGAGTCATTAGTTAAACAAAGAAAACAACATGTCATGAGGAGAAAGAGAGAGCAGACACAGAACTGGAATCTTCTTTTTGTATTTTCTTGTAGTTCTAACGTGTTTGTTCGCTAGTTTCGTCTTCTCAGGTTCATGTCTGGTGTTAGACACCTTTTCGGAGCCCACTCCAAAATGGAGAGGAACGTAATCTTCATCTGTCTTTACTTTCCGGGTGCTAACTCACTTTCAAGAACGAGTCGTCTCCTCACATATCCGTTTCCTGTGGTTCCATACCTGCGCAGATTTGGGACTGCCGTTTTTTTTTCTAGATATTCTTTATTTACGTAGGCATTCACTTGTGACTGGCTAACCTCTCCAGTACTTAAACCCGAGTCACCATAGACTCTCTGTCTGCGTTTTCTTCTTATTTTTTTTCTCTCCCTCTCCTTTCCCAGAAATTCTCTTTATAACTTGGACCTACCATATCACGTTACAGACATACGAGGTATTGTTGGTGAAGTAAGTAACGTTGTCTTATGGACTCCTACACATGGATACGCCAGTGTAGCAAGAACTTAAAACTTACATTCATCAGCTCCGTGCAGACACTTCTTGTCGTCTTGCCAAGAGCGATGACCGATATGGATATATGAAGTCATGGGAATCCTTACTGCTAGTATGCCCTGATGATGATAATATATATATATATATTGTTTGCGCGCGCGCGTGTGTGAACAAGAGTGGATTAATAGTTTTGTTGCCAGACACGGCTGAGTTTTGTTCTGAATTTTTTACTTTGTAAAATTAAATGTATGTCATTGATAAAGAAGTGTTGGTTTAAGTGCATTGACTGAAAAGAGATTAGATTGTGTCAAACAAATGAATTTTAATCTGAAATTTTTACTGTAGAATATTCAAAAAATGTGAATGATGAAGAAACAACATTACAAAAACAGTGAACCATATTAAATGAACTATAAAAACTAATAAAACATCGTTAAAAGACGAGTTATCCAAAACTTCAATAAAAGCGACTCTGTGCCGTTTTCCTTTTATGATGAGCATATATAATATGACTAAGTTTTGCTAGTATATGCCGGGGTTAGTTAAAACTTTCGCAATATTTTGGTGACACGAAACATAATTCGGCAGCTCAGCATACTTTGATCGAGTTTGTGAGGATGGGCAACAACACAGGACTGTGAGATACTGAGCTCATCTGATATTCTCCGAGTATTCATCGCTAAGTTTGTCTTTAAGGCTTGGAGCATAGCCGCGAAATCCACAGTTTAGATCTTCCTGACCTTGCCTAATCGTTGTGGTTCTTGCAACACAAGCGAAATATCTTGACCTATCTAGTTACTGTTCTGTGATTAACTGAGCTTACACCTTTCGCACAATAAATGTTTTGGGTTGCTTTTGGGGAGTTGGAAATCGTGAAGCATAAGTTCTCGAATTAGAATACGTTTCATGTTCATCTGTGCGGCTTTCAAATCACACGCGGAGAGAAACAATGCACACCGTGACAACATACTAACTACTATGATACTACCAACCACAGTGGGTACCTTTCATTGCTCGATCTACTTTGGTCACATGATATACGCGCCGCAAACTAACACTGCCCAAAATATGGCAAAATTTTGACTCACCCAAGTAATTGTCCATATTTTGGATGATTAATTGAATTAATTTTTTGGCTTAATTTACTTGATGAGATTTCATTTTATTTTTAATTTTGTTTTTTCATGGCAGATGTCATTGACCTATCTCCATCACCGACCAAAGTTCCACCTGAAATAGAGAAAAACGAACCCCCGAAAGACAAGTACGTATTTTGAATATACGGTATATAAATAATGATTCTCACAAAAAAGAAAACAGCCATGTTAGTTGGGCTTAGAATATGTTGACTATATCCCTCTGCCGAGGGGTTTCTTGTATTTGACGCTAAACCATCGGATGGTGAGACTCTGAGGATTTTGGATGCGTGGAGCACTCCTTCATTGCCATGACTCACAGGTACATGGTGTGCAAATGTAGTAGTACATGTAAGGGTCCTATCTATTGGTCAAATAAATAGATGTGTTTAAAGATTATCTGTATTCACTAGGAATTCTTGATGTTATCTATTTGTAAATTATTTGTGTGAAGAATAGTTACATTTTTGCACACTGTCTCATCGAATACGACTAATATTCAAACAGATCTATTTCACCCATCCACGGAGCCTAACAGGTAAAACCATACCGGTTCAGAATGGATCTGTAGATAATGTCAATAAATAGGTACTTCACACTCCACAAATCTCTATAATAGCGCCTCACCACCGTTTGGAGTTTTATGTCATATACAGACACTCTTCTTGGGAAGGGGTCATATCTCCCTGAAGAGGATTCAGTTGACATATTCTAAGCCACACCGACAGAGTGACAGAGAGAGAGAGAGAGAGAGAGAGAAAGAGAGATAGAGCGTGTGTGTTTGTGTGTGTGTTTAATCGTATTATGTCAATGAAACTATGAAGATGATTGGTTGGTTGGTTTTACTAATCCACGATTGACGAGTTATTTAATACCGAATTCAGTCATTTTTTGTCCGCAATTATATGGTTTAGATTAACTAATAATCCTTTGTAAATAAAACTTCAATTCTTAATACAAATAATCTGCACAAAGTTATATGGTTTCAACAAATTCTATCTATGTATATTTTTCTTTTTTCAGTAGAGGAAATATGTTGTGAATTGAATTACCATGACCAGAAAATCCGACAAACACTTACGCATGACATACGGAAACACTGGACAGTTGTTTTGACCTTATTAGGTCTCATCAGCAGTGTATATCGTGATCTTCACCACTGTAGATCGAACCAGCGATCACAGATCGCAGAGAGAAAAATTTATAACTGAGCCCACAGTCCATATCGCATACAAGTGACGCCAAGTGAGACCTAATAAGGTCGAAACAGCTGTTCAGTCCTTCTGTATGTTGTGCATAAGTGATTGCCGGATTTTCTGGTCATGGTAATTCAATTCACAATAAAATTCTATCTAATACTAATAAATGACACATTTATAAAGTTCGAAGTATTCAAACATCTATTTGACCCTCCCAGTAACTACAACTCCAACTCATTTAGGAAGTAATAGCAACAAAGGCGATGGGATTCCACATTTTTAAGAACTCCAGAACTATTAGCAGCTTAGAACAACGTCATTAAAACCAATGAAGTAAAAGCTATAATAGACAAGGCCTTAAGAAATAACAAAGGTAGGTTTGATTTGGTTATTTGGTTTCATGGCATATCAACTCTTGTGGGTTACTAAATACCATATCCAGTTTATATATATATATATATATATATATATATATATCTGTGTGTGTGTGTGTGTGTGTGTGTGTGTGTGTGTGTGTGTGTGTGTGTGTGTGTGTGTGTGTGTGTGTGTGTGTGTGTTGTTTTATAATGTTTGAAATAGAATAATTGGGCCCAAATCAACGTCCAAAAAGGATAAAGTAATGAAAATTAGGTTCATTGAAAGGTAAATGATGAACCCAATATGGGACCACGAAAAGATAACTCGGAACACGGAATAAGTTTAAGAATATTTTGAAGTAACAAGATAAAGAGAAAAGTGGTGGCTTAAGCTAGGCTTACAAGTCAGTCGAATATCCAGTCTCTTCGACCGGCTGACCATTCATCCCAACAACCAACAAGAGTACTTGGCTCTCGATTAATATAGGATTTGGAAGAGTCCATCAATGGGTAGGTAATGGTCACATAACAGTAAAGAGATAGTATTTTTTGATATGCTAATATTTAGTCTCACATCTGAATGAAAAATATCAGAAGTTCTACGATACATCATCCAGATGTCCGCCTTTTAGTTGAAGACACTGTTGAATGTGATGTGCAAAGTTGTTGATAATACGTGCACATTCCTCCCAAGTGATCGGAGACGCAGATTGTGAAGAACCTGTTGCCCAATGATCTTCACAAGTGCCATGAACTGCAAAGTGGTTGATCAACTTACAAAACCCGATTCCTGTTTGGATGTGTTGAAATTGAACTTTCTTCTGTATCTTGCTTGAAGAATCATGAAAGACTTAGTTGCGTAATATGTCTTCACAAAAAAGATCTGCCCAACCGTCTGAGGCATGATTTCGTTATATTCGATTAAGTATATCAAAATGTTAACTATTCATCAATAATCGGAAAAGTAAAATAGAATAAAGTAAACTGGAAAGATTTGAGATCTCACAGCTTTGTTTCAATAATTGTAAAACACTATATATATATATATATATATATACGTGTGTGTGTGTGTGTGTGTGATTTGTAAGTGAATAGTTTGTAGGAAATTTAATTTTTAAACGAGTTTCAGCTCATTTCTTTGAGCACAATTAAATAGTTTCAAGTACTGCTATTGAACATTAATAATTCTCACAAATATTAATCACTTTTTTGAATAGTTTAGTTGATTTCAAGTATTGCTATCTCAGTGCAATTGACTTTCAGCACCTTTAGGAAAAATGGCTTGGAAGTTTGGGGTTTTTTTTTTGCGTGGGGTGGGTCACAAAAACAATTTAAAGAATACGCTCGGAACAATCATATGGGTGCTAGGGCTTAACATAATCGGCCGATCATCTCCGACTATCCGTTTAGCCCGCTAAACATCAAAGTAAAATGCTGAAGTTCATGTGACCACTTTGGCTGCCAAGTCATAGGCTGCTCTGTCACCAAGATCCCATCCTTAAGCATTACGAGTCACCACCCACAGCCAACAGATGGTGGGGTCTTACCTTTCCTTCTGCATAGGTGTCATCAGCGTATTCTACAGTACCAATGTGGAGAGAAATAGACGAAACATAAAACCACAAAATCGAATCCTATAAACTAACACAAAAGGAATTCAAGTACAAGCACAACTGGAGAGGGGAAGGGTATCCACTAGGAAATGTGAAAGCAACTAAACTTTTATTATACAGACAAATGGTATATACATAGACCAGAATGGGTCCAGGAAAACAAGACGAACGAAATTCTTTGGGATTTTTAGATACAAATAGACCAACCAATCCTGGCTAGAAGCCAGTTTTAATTTAAAAGTGAAGAGAACGTGTTAACTAATAGATTTCACCGTTCTAGATCTCAGAGTAAAAAATAAAGGAAAATGAAAACTAGATAAATACCTTCCCAGAGAGCTGAAGAGGTTATGGTACATGAAGGTAATAATGATAGTAGGAGCAACTGGAACAATACCGAAGAACATAGAAGAATGGGGAAAATAGAAATCAAAGGAGGAATTGAAAGCATCCATATGACAGCACCGCTGACTTCAGCTTGAATACTTAGAGGAGTCCTGGAGAGCTAAGGGGACTTGCTGTCACTCAAATTTCTGTGAAAAGCATCTGGCTCTGTTGGCATAAAAAGTTCTTAAGATAATAATAATAATAATTATAATACAGAACTCGAAATAATTGAAATACACCAAAAAATAAATGATCAAGAAAGGAGAAATACATTACCTGACACACCAAATATCAACAAACAAAAACAGCCCACCCAAAATGAACCAACTTCGGAAAATGGAAACCCCACCCAACCAAACACTACACAACAAAACAACCAAGTACTAACACAAGAACAAAAGTTAATTCTAAAAAAAATTAAAGAGAATTTTAAACAGTGAAAAGACCACCTTACTATCATCAAGAAACATTGAAGGGAGAATAGTTAAGGCAGAGACGAATGAAGTGAATCAAGTACTGACATATATACCAACAAATAACATAACCGATTTAAATGAACTAATTTATGCTGGAGAAAAATTAGTTTACGAGAATATTGGGATCCCCTCAAAAAACATGAAAGAAAAGTCAAAACCAAGATGGGAATTTCGACTAGAAACTCAGATAGAAAACCTACGAAAACAACTGAAAGTGGTAAAACAAAAGAAAAACGCTGAAATAAATAGGAAAGAAAAGACAACACAGGAAAAACTTACGGTACAACTTGAGGAAATACAGCAGAAAGTACTAGCAAAAGAAGGAAGATTAAAGAGATATCGACAAAGGGTAAAACAATACAGACAAAATAGGACATTCCAAAACAATGAAAGAAAATTCTATCAACAATTGAGAGGGGATGACATCAACAGCCGAATGCGAAAGAAACCGAACGGTTCTGGACTAAAATATGGCAACCAAAACAACATAATGAAAAGGCTGAATGGATTAACCATATCACAAGAGAGCTAGAACAACTCGAAGAAGGCCCGAAAGCTGAAATACACACTGATTTACACAGAACGACACTTAAAAAGATATCAAACTGGAAAACGCCAGGCCATGATGGAATACATGGTTTCTGGTTCAAGAAATTCACCTCAATTCACGACAGACTATTATTAGAAATGAACAAATGCCTACAAACAGCGCACGTACCCGAGTGGATGACTAAAGGAAGGACCACATTGATACGAAAGAACCCAAACAAAGGAACCGCCCCCAAAAATTACAGGCCTATAACTTGCCTACCAATGATGTGGAAAATATTAACAACACAAATAAAAGAAGAGATTTACCCTTCTCTAACAAGCCACGGATTGTTCCCTGACGAACAGAAAGGATGCCGCGAAGGATCCAGAGGCACAACAGAATTACTCTACATAGATAAACACATCCTACATGAGAGTAAGACAAGACGGAAAAATCTAGCTATGGCCTGGATTAACTACAAGAAAGCATATGATATGGTTTCGCATAGCTGAATAATAAACAGCCTCAAAATGTACAAAATATCACACGAAGTCATAAACTTCATCGACAAAACTATGAAAACCTGGAGTGTCGAACTGACAGCAGGAGGAAGAAAATTAGCTGAAGCAAAGATCCAGAGAGGGATCTTCCAAGGAGATGCTCTATCATCCTTACTATTCATAATTGCCATAATGCCACTTAACCACATACTCAGAAAATGCTCAGCCGGATACAAACTCTGCAGATCACAGGAAAAAGGTAATCATTTATTCATGGACGACATCAAACTTTTTCCAAAAAATGAAAAAGAACTGGAAACCCTAATACACAAAGTTAGAATATACAGCCGGGACATAGGAATGGAATTTGGCATAGAAAAATGTGCAATGCTTGTAATGAAAAGTGACAAACGACATCTAACTGACAGAATGGAACTACCAAACAAGGATAAGATAAAAACACTCGCAGAAAACGAAACCTACAAATACTTGGGCATCTTGGAGGCTGACACCATCAAACAAGCAGAAATGAAAGAAAAAATCCTGAAAGAATACCTCAGAAGAACTAGAAAACTACTCGAGACAAAACTCAATAGCAGAAACCTCATCAAAGGAATAAATACTTGGGCTATAACTCTCGTAAGATATTCCGGACGCTTTCTTAAATGGACCCGAGATGAACTTAAACAAATGGACCAAAGGACAAGAAAACTAATGACAATGCATAAGGCATTGCATTCCAGAGACGACATTGACAGACTATATGTATCTAGAAAAGAGGGAGAAAGAGGACTTGCCAGCATTGAAGACAGCGTTGACACATCCATACATCGACTCGAAAACTATATACAAAAACACGAAGGAGGACTCATTACAGCCACCAGACACGAAACTGAGAACACTATGAACAACACAATGACAATAACTAGGAAACAAAATTGGGAAGGAAAACAACTCTATGGGCGCTTTAAACGACTAATAAACAATATCTCACCCGACAAAACGTGGACATGGCTAAGAAAAGGAAACTTTAAGAGAGAAACAGAATCTCTCCTAATAGCAGCACAGGACAACGCCATAAGAACGAATCATATCAAAGCGAGAATAGATAAGACACAACAAAATAGCAAATGCAGGCTATGTGGTGACAGAGATGAAACCATCAATCATATAATAAGCGAATGCAGCAAATTAGCACAGCGTGAGTATAAGGCGAGACACGACTGGGTCGGTAAGGTGATTCACTGGGAAATGTGTAAGAAATTTAAATTCGACCATACTAACAAATGGTATATGCACAACCCAGTACCTGTCCTAGAAAATGACTTGCATAAACTCCTATGGGACTTTAATATACAAACGGATCATCTAATCCCGGCCAGGAGACCAGACTAAATAATAATCTACAAAAAAAAGAGAACTTGCAAAATAGTCGACTTTGCTGTCCCGGCTGACCACAGAATAAAACTGAAAGAATGTGAAAAGAAGGATAAGTACCACGACCTTGCAAGGGAACTGAAAAAACTGTGGAACATGCAGGTGACAATTATACCAATTGTAATTAGTGCGTTTGGAACAGTAACTAAGGGATTACGAAAGAGTCTAGAGGACTTGGAGGTTGGCGGACGAGTGGAGACCATCCAAACGACATCATTGTTGAGAACTGCCAGAATACTAGAAGAGTCCTGGAGACTTGAGGAGACTTGCTGTCATTCAGACTTCAGTGAAAAACCATCGGCTATCGCTGATGTGAAAAGCTCTAATGAGTGAAAAATAAAGAAGAAAATAAGTTTACAAACGAACATTCTCGAATGTCACATGATGTCCATTTTTGAGAATATAAATAAAAACAAAAAAAACAACAAAAAACAACGGAACGAATCTGTTGCTGATGCTCAAAGAAATATTGGTTGGTGACTATGTCTTATATTTAAAACATTGATTTTTCGTTTCTCGTAAAATCTTTTGGTTAACAGTTGTATTTAAATGAAGACTTGACAAATCCCCAAATTCATTTCAGGTAAATTTTTTTGAGACCACGAAATAGATTTGTTTAAATTTAGCGCCTCATTATCACTATATCACTTTTGTGACTACTCTCTATCTTAGCAAATCTGTATTTGATGTAGCCTGAAAGTATTAGAATTTTTTCCGTCCTCCATATAACGGAAAAATATCAGGAGCTTAGTATTTATTTAAACATTACCATTTCAATGGAAATATTTTAAAATTGGGCAGTAAATAAAAAAACAAAAGATAACACAGGAACGCCTGAAGTTAGTTCAGATACCCGTTATGAAATAAATCAAGAGTAAATCAATGGACTTTAACTAAGTTAAAACTTAGGGTTTTTTTTGGGGTTTTTTGTGGCCCGCTGTTAATGAACAGTCACTGTAACTGTCATCGGTCACATCTGTGTCAGGTGCGTAGATTATAAACAACCCCTGGGTCTAGTATAGCCACAATGTACCACCCAAGATAAAATGTCAAATTCAAATATTACACAACGTGGGACCCGAGACCCAGGCCTCAGGCTTGGGTGTCATGATCGACAGGTGCTCTCTTGATAGGAAACATGGGAGACCCGATCGTCATCCCGCGAATGTTGGCTGTTCACTTTTCAGGTACAGAAATAGCGATTTAAGGAACCACACCGACCAGAGACCTAAACGGAAAGCATGGACTAGGGAAGACAACCATCTTGCATTACACTGCTATTTTGGGAGTAAACCTACACAAAGAGGATATAAGAAAAGAATGATGGAGATCTGGAAAGAATATTCTAATTTTCAAACAACTAGCCAGAGACTCGCTGATCAAGTTAGAACAATAATAAAGAAGGGTTGGTTTTCTAATCTTGAAATTTTTGAAATACTCCTGAAAATAAATGATCAACAAGGTTGTAATAATACATTACCTGGCACTTCAAATATTAACAAACGAACACAGTCCATCCAAAATGAACTACCAACTTCGGAAAATGGAATCCCCACCCAACCAAACTGTACAACAAAACAACCCAGAATAAACACTAACACAAGAACAAAAGTTAAATCTAGAAAATTTAAAGAGAATTTTGAACAGTGAAAATTCTACTTTACCATCATTAAGAAACATTGAATGGAGAATAGTTAAGGCGGCGACAAATAAAGGGAATCAACGAATAAATTAACTGATTTATGCAGGAGCGAAATTAGTTTACAATAAAATTGTGATCTCCTCAAAAAGTACGAAAGAAAAATCAAAACCAGGATGGGAATTTCGACTAGAAACTCAGATAAAAAATCTACGAAAACAGGCAAAAATTATAAAACAAAAGAGAGACGCTGGAATAATTAGGAACAGAAAAGAAAAGACACTAGAAAAATTTACAATAAAACTTGAGGAAATAAACCAGAAAGTACTGGCGAAAGAAAGAAGATTAAAGAGATATCTAGAAAGGATAAAACAATACAGACAAAACAGGACATTCCAAAACAATGAAAGAAAATTCTATCAACAGTTGAGTGGAGATGACAATAAAATATACCAACAACCGGATGCAAAAGAAACCCAACGATTTTGGCCAAAAATATGGCAACCAAAAAACATAACAAAAAGACTGAATGGATAAATAATATGACAAGAGAACTAGAATTACTTGAAGAAGGTCCGAAAGTGAAAATACACACCGATTTACTCAAAACGACACTAAGAAAATATCAAACTGGAAAACGCCAGGCCATGATGGAATACATAGTTTCTAGTTCAAGAAATTCACCTCCACTCACGACAGACTAGCACTAGAAATTAATAAATGCCTACAAAGAGCACACGTACCCGAATGGATGACCAAAGGAAGGATCACTTTGATACAAAAGGACCCAAACAAAGGAACCGCCCCAAACAATTACAGACCCATAACTTGCGTACCAATGATGTGGAAAATATTAACAACACAAATAAAAGAAGAGATTTACCCCTCTCTAACAAACCGCGGTTTGTTCTCTGACGAACAGAAAGGATGCTGAAAAGGATCCAGAGACACAGCAGAGCTACTTTACATAGATCAACACATCCTAAATGAGAGCAAGACCAGACGGAAAAATCTAGCTATGGCCTGGATTGACTACAAAAAGGCATATAATATGGATCTGCATAGCTGGATAATAAACAGCCTCAAAATGTACAAAATATCACACGAAGTCATAAACTTTATCGACAAAACCATGAAAACCTGGAGAGTGGAATTGACAGCAGGAGGAAGAAGCTTAGCTGAAACAAAGAGCCAAAGTGGTATTTTCCAAGGAGATGCTCTATCATCCTTACTGTTCATAATTGCCATGATGCCACTTAACCACATACTCAGAAAATGCATAGTCGGATAAAAACTTAGTAGATCGCAGGAAAAATCAACCATTTAATGCACATAGATGACACCAAACTATTTGCAAAAAATAAAAAAGAACTGGAAACTCTAATACACGCAGTTATGATATGCGGTCAGGACATAGGAATGGAATTTGGCATAGAAAAATGTGCAATGCTTGTAATGAAAAGTGGCAAACGACATCTAACTGACAGAATGGAACTACCAAATCAAGACAAGATTAGAACGCTCGCAGAAAACGAAACCTACAAATACTTGGGCATCTTGGAGGCTGACACCACCAAAACAAAGGGAAATGAAAGACAAAATTCAAAAAGAATATCTCCGGAGAACTAGAAAACTACTCGAGACAAAATTCTTTAGCCGAAACTTTATCAAAGGAATAAGTACCTGTGCTGTACCATTCGTTAGATATTTCGGACCCTTTCAAGTGGACCAGAGATGAACTTAAACAAATGGACCAAAGAACTAGAAAACTAATGATAGTGCATAAGGCATTACATCTCAGAGACGATGTTTACAGACTATATGTATCTAGGAAAGAGGGACGAAGAGGACTTACCAGAATTGAAGACAACGTTGACGCATCGATACGACGACTCGAAGACTACATAGAAAACCATAAAGAGGGACTCATTACAGCCATCAGAAACGATACTGATAACACGATGGACAACAGAATGACAATAACTAGGAAACAAAAATAGGAAGGAAAACAACTCTATGGGCGTTTTAAATGACTAATAAACAATATCTCACCCGACAAAACCTGGACGTGGCAAAGAAAAAGGAAACTTTAAGAGAGAAACAGAATCTTTCCTAATAGCAGCTCAAAACAACGTCGTAAGAACCAATCATATCAAAGCGAGAATAGATAAGACGCAAGAAAATAGCAAATGTAGGCGCTGCGGTGACAGAGATGAAACCATCAATCACATAATAAGCGAATTAGCGCAGAAGGAATATAAAACTAGACACGACTGGGTCGGCAACGTGATCCACTGAGAGTTGTGCAAGAAATTTATATTTGACCATACCAGCAAATGGTATATGCACAACCCAGCACCTGTCCTAGAAAATAACACATATAAACTCCTATGGGACTTTGACATACACACGGATCACTAAATTTCGGCCAGAAGACCAGACCTAATAATAATGAACAACAAAAATGAGTAATTGCGAAATTGTCGACTTTGCTGTCCCTGTTGACCACAGAATAAAACTGAAAGAATGTGAAAAGAAGGATGAGTACCTTGACCTTGCTAGGGAATTGAAAAAACTGTGGAACATACAGGTGACAATTAGACCAATTGTAATTGGTGCTTTCGGTACAGTAACTAAAGGATTACTAAAGGGCCTGGAGGACTTGTAAGTTGGCGAACGAGTGGAGAGTATCCAAACGATAACATTATTGAGAACGGCCAGAATACTGAGCTGAGTCATGGAGACTTGAGGAGACGTACTGTCTCTCAAACTCCAGTGGAAGACAATCAGCTGGCGCTGATGTGAAAAACTCTAAAGGAGTAAATAATAATTATAATAATACGCGACAGAAAAGCAAGTCTATGTTATGTGATAACAGAGATTAAACAGTTAATCACAAAGCAGCAAATTGGTATAAAAGGAATACAAGACCAGGAACGATTGTGTGGCAATGGTGAGCAATTGAAAAATGTGCAAGAGATCAAAATTTTACCAGACGAATGGTATTTACATAAATCAAAATCTGTCCTAGAAAATTAGACACATGATATTCTTTAGGACTTTGAGATCACACTATCCTGACCTGACAAAGTGTTAATAAACAGGAAAAATGAACTCGTTATCAAGTAGATTTTGATGTTCCAGCTGAACATAAAGTGAAAATAAAAGAAAGCGATAGAATATACTTATACTTGGACCTTGTTAGAAATCTGAAGAAGCTGTGGAATATGCTGGTGACGGTTATACTAATTGTTATTCGTGCTATTGGAATGGTTAGCAAAGATTTAGAAAAGAAACTGGGAGAACTGGAGACCAGAGAAAAAATTGAGATCATCCAAACTAAAAGACTGTTACAATCAGTGAGAATACTTTAAAGAGTTCTGGAGATCTTCGAAGAATTACAATCAATGAAGCCACTGATTAGAGCTGGAGTGAAAAACTTTCAATGCGGAAAACAATTATAATAGTTGACTGTTTCATCGAAAAATAAACATAAGATGTATCTTTGTAATAAATTAGTGCAAATTATAAATACAAATATGGCTTAGAGAGTTCGAAAAGAGAGCAGGAGATGAGTCCAGAAGGTTTGATTTTGCTTCCATCAATCAATGGTTTGTAGTCGTTTGATTAGAACAGCTGGTGAGTTTAACCAAGAAATGAGAGCATGAGTTCTAATCACACATAGAGTTTATTTCTTTATTTCTTTATCCACGCTTTTTCGTTGCAAATAAACGTTCTGAGTGATAACTTTTTTTATAACTTCTGTTTTCTCTTTTACAGATGGTTCGCACTTAAGATTATCCTATCAATCCAAGGATTAGCAACGCTTATGCCGTGGAATATGTTCATCAATGCACAATCAGTAAGAAATTCGTTTTTCTTTCGATTACTTTCTATTTCATGCCAAATTATCACGACTGGGATTTTAATTACTTTCGTTATAACTAACTGAATTTTAAAATCGAAAGATCGTTATATCTGATAGCCATTCATTATTCTATAAATAAGGCGTAATGTTTCTACAAAGGAAGAGCTAAAGGATTTTAATTAGCATTTTGATCGTTATCTATGCTACTACCCCTTCGACAAATATTGTTTTTGATGAGTCAATCTCTGCCTTAAAAAATAATAAAAGCCGGAGACGGGCAATAAAATACTGACGAGTTTTTTGTTGTTCTTGATTCAATAATTTTTTCTTCAAAATTTAGTGCTTCCATAATTTGTTCCACAACATATGTTTAAAAAATATCGATTATTAATCAAAATAAATTATCATTTAATTAATTTGAGTAATGTTCCTTGAATTTAGAAAATTTGGCAATCAAATAGGATTGTTTTTATTTTTTTCAGATTTGTGCTCAGTTTATTTTTTATAGATTAAAAATAACGAAAGAAGCATGTTCTAAAAGTGCAGAGACGTCAATATTCTTTTCCTGGAGTTGTATATTGAAATGGGATAAACACTATTAATCTAAGTGCCCCGACTGCTGTAACTACATACGTGCGTGCCTGAGTATCTTTATACCAATAGAGAATGGCTGGATGTGGATGCCGCATCAACCAAAACCATAGTATCATTCCTATGTTTCGTGGAAAGCCGTTTGATAGATTGTAGCTAAGAAGTAATATCAAGATTTCTTTGAAATAGCAACGTTAATCAACTAAAATCTAGAATTTTTAAATCAAAAACTCATTAGTAAATTTAAATACTTTCCATTTAGGATCAAGGATTGAAAATTATTAAGTGTATAGAACTTAAACATGCCAATTGTTATGCAAAGTTTCATCCATGTTGCAACTACGGTAGCTTATTCAAGTTATGGTAAACATGCCAATTGTTATGCAAAGTTATGGTAAACATGCCAATTGTTATGCAAAGTTTCATCCATGTTGCAACTACGGTAGCTTATTCAAGTTATTGATAGTGATGCTTATTTCTATAATATTGTCGCAGGCGTCTTGAAAGGAGATACATTGGCACTATTTCGATTCATAATCTGCCTAGATTATTTTCTACGAACGTCAATAGATCTAATGAAGGAAAATGGCTTCAGATTGAAAAAAGGCAAGAAACAAACTATTACTGATGCAGACTACGCAGAGGATCTAGAGAATCTGCAAATGCACCTGCTCAAGCCTTATCCTTGATGCTTAGTCTGAAACAGGCTGTAAGAGGCATTGGTCGCTACCTGATTTTAGATAAAACAGAATTCATTAATTTTAATCAAAATCATGTTATCTCCTCATTAAATGACAAACCTCAGAAATTAGTAATCTAATTTATATACCTCAGTAGCAATATCTCTTCTACAGAAAACGTTGTCAAAATACGCATAGGCAAAGCATGAACGGCAATTGACAGGTAAACCATCATTTGGAAATTTGATATCTGGTAAAACAAAACGGTAAATCTTTGATACTGTAGTCGTTTGAAAACTACTGTATGGCTACACCACTCGGACTTTAAAGAAACACTTAGGAAAAAGCTTGATAGGGACTACATAAAAGGCTGCGTGGTGTTCAGAACAAATCCTGGAATTAACACCCGACAAAATAGCCGTTGTACGGCCATTTACGACTCATCTGACAAACCATCCACGAAAGACGAGCTTGACATGATAGCCATGGTTGGTGAAGTAAAAACAAACTCATGAGCGATGTTTTCTAATGGACTTCTACACATGGATAGACCAGTGTTAGCTAAGCAACAAAAATTTACCTTCATCAGCTCTGTGCAGACACAGAGCAGATGATGATGATTGTTGTGTAAAGTTTTATCCTCGTAAGTATTAGAGTAGCTTTTTCGAGATAAAAAGTTACAGTGGAAGCAACCTTTATCCAGATATGCCCATATTCACAATACTCTTTCACACTTAGTTTATCGTGAACCACAGCTGTTTTTCACGAGTCTTTGTTAATATTCCAGAGGTTCATAAATTGGTTTTATTTGCAACTGTATATTTCTTTCATATTATTTTTTCAAAGAAAATATATTTGAAATTTTTCTCCAAATTTCTTTTAATGCTGTAAGGATCTATGAAGATAAAATTCATTTGAATTCAGAGACATTCTTTTATCAGGCATAGAAAAATTTTTTTAAATGTTTAGATAGATAAAAAAAAAACTATCTACGAAATTAAAATATAATATTAATCTCTTTTTATTAGCAATATGCTATTCGGGTTAATTTATGGATTTTTTTGCTTTGTAAACCTTTTTTGGTGAGTAGTTATAAAAAAATAAACTCAGAACTCAGCTGCATGTTTGATTGATCGATTGATCTTAACGGCGTGTCAATCCGTCAAGGGTTATTTTATGCCTAGAGACTGGAGGATTGCATTCATTGTATGTTTATATTTACATTTTTTGAGTAGTTTCTTAAGTCTTTTTGCGCAAATATCATATAAGGTATTCCAATCTAATAATTTTCAAAAATATCTATTTGACTCATAGATGTTACCCTAACATATACTACCACTCTGGGTTAGAATCGACCAAGAAGTAATGATAATGAAGGGGTACTGCACACCCCTCAGAGCTCCAGTTGCAGTTTAGTGTCATACCGAGAACACCCTTTTTCCTTATTCTCTGCTGGACACACAGCCAGCGCATTGTAAGTATCGCCGACAGGTCTATTGGCAATGTATACTAACTTTGATGAAAATAGTTTGAATTGTCGCGTCAATAAAAACACACAGAATTCATTTTTATCGTGTCGGCTTCTCAGACTTAATCATCATTCGGGAAATTAGAACATAGTTCATTATAGTTTCCATCTTTCACCGCTTTTATCGAATGTCGTTCGCTGAATGCTCAGTCTAGAGGAAATCCCCATAGCAAAGTGGTAAACGTGCTGGACTGCGAACTGGTATTAAGAGAGTTCGAACTGCAGTCGCGCTATTACGGTCACTTTCGGAATTATACCTTTGGGAAAGATATAAATCCCCTTAACCCTCAGTTATGTGTTAAAGGATAATTCTACAGTTCTTCTACAAGGATGGATTGGGCATTAGATAACCTACGAAGGTTGATATGTTATTAAACAAAGAAACTAAAGAGCCCAAATCTTATTTCAGTTCGTTAAATCCGACTATCCTTATATCAAGCTTTATTATAGCGATGGTGTACATTTAAAAAAAAATCATCTCTACTAACATATTTTAAAGATTTTTATTGGATCCTATTAATTCTATTTAATTCATTTCTTTTTAAATAGTATTTTCAAGACTACAAACTGGCACCGACCAATGGAACAGACCGAATGATACAGCATTATCATGATAATTTTATGAGTTATGTTACGGTCTGCTCAATGCTTCCGAGTATATCCTTTTCAGCCATTAACACCTTCATCACACGCAGCAGGTAAGTTTTTATTTCATGTTGTATACAGACCACCTGTCAACCCTTTGGGTTCCCAGAGTGACAGTCCTCCATGATTATATTAATTGGTCGGTTTGTTGGTTTTACATGTCAATCCTTGTTGGGTTGTTTTTAGCTTAAGTCGGTTAAACAACTAGAGTCTTTGATTATACACCGTATGAAAACATGTGTTCATAATCAATTTAAACAGGTAAATACTTCGTACTTAACAGCAATACCAACGTTTTAAGAGCCAATTCATAAAGTTAGAAATCATCTAAAACTTTATTTCAAACAAATCTACAACTCCCGAAAAAATTATGGAATAAACATTCTTACGTTGGTTAATATAAACGGCATTTCAGCCCATCTAGATTCATTTTCTGCCAAGAAACGAGGGAATCGTATCCATAGTACGTTCATATTTATATTTTTTGTTCAGTTGTTTCTTAAGAGTTTTTGATTTTTTTTTCTTTTTGCACATGGTTATATTGAAAATACATAATTTTCAAACGGATCTATTTGACCGATAGATGGGACCCTAAGAGGTACTACCACTCCGAGACAGAATGGATCTGAGGGTGATGGCAAGGAAGCGATATTCCCCTCTACTAGGAGGTCTAGAACTAGAGCCTCAGTCTCAACATCATAATATAGAGTCATACACAGGATACCCACTTTCTTGTCTTACTCCTCTTTAGAGGATACTGTCGACATATTTTAAACCTGTCGGTAGAGTGATAGGACACTAAGTGGATGATTATTTAGGCTTAATTATTTAGCAGTAAACAAACTAATAGCAGTCAAGTTGGTTGGTTGTTTGGGTTTTATGGCGTATCAACCTTTGTAGATAATTTAATGCCAAATCCATTTTTATACAAATAATCACTTCTATTTAAAACAATTCAGTTTAGCATGAGTGCACAGTCAATAACAGATAAGTTGCAAAACATTTTTCTTTAATAAGCAAACATTCTGGCTTCATAAAATAAAATAAGTTAAATTATTTAAATCAAAGGTATAATTTTTCACCGTCCATACAGAGGAAAATAATATGTAATAACTCTGTATTTAGGATATAGAAAATTGTAATTTGCATTTCTAAAAAAAACAACAACATACAAACAGAAGCCTTGTTGTGCAAACCGGTCTACAGTCAAAAGACAGTTCTTGCAGACTTAAACCTCTGATTGGGCATATCGAATTGAAAGGAAAATGGCTCCAACAAAATAACTGTCAATAGAAACAATACAAAGGATCATAAAACTCATTATTTGTTCCCATTCAGCCATGTTTAAGATTTTGTGCGAATATTAAAGAAATGGAGTGGTTAAAAAAAGGAAATATACTGGCAGATCTCGAAAGTCATCAAAGGTTCAGGATAGAAAACTCAAAGCAATATATCTTGAAAATAGAAAATGCAGAACAAAACATATTTTACGTCTTATCTGTTATTAGTTTATTTATTGTTAAATAAAAAAAATCCTTAATAAATACTGTCTAAGTATGCTAATTCTATAAATTTTGCCAAGGGTACTAACAGATTCATTGATGAGATCTTAACAGGTACTACCAATCAGGATTTGAAATGGCAACAAACTAATGATTTCACATTCCCCGGGGTTCCAGAACTGGAGCCTCAATACTAGATGCATTTTAGTGATGATTATATTGACTGAATTGTTATGATTATTATTTCATTGTAATCTTTACTAGAAGTATGATTATTTCTTTTTAGTACATAGCAGCCAAGTAATTTTTGCTTCTATCTACACGTGCACAAGTGGGCCTCGCTGTAAATCTAATTTTGTGTCGGATTGCTCTTCATTTAAGCTGCGGGGACTGGACAATTTTCCCCTTTATCTTCACGTTCGAGTTTGGTGTCTTACATAAAATTCGATTTTGCTGCAATCTATTTATTTACAGTATTGCTCATAAATAAACATCTTTTCTAATGGAATATTATCCAAATATGTACATAATCATGTATTATTTATTCCTAATCTGTATTGACACAATAAAAAGATCAGTACACATTTTTTATGTGTATGCAGTTTTATTTTTACTTAAAGATATGTGATTTTTATTGTTGATAATACTTTCAATGATATGGTGTTTAGAAATAGATAATTCACAATAATATACATTTTTTATTATCTAAATTAATTGTAGAAATAACAATCCTGGTATTGATTCATTGATTGATTCATAAGTGAGAAAACTGCGAGATAAAAAATGATTGATTCATTGATTTTAACGGCGTGTCATCTTCTCTGGGGTTATTCTATACCTGTAGTTTAGTGAATCATGTTCATTGAGAATCTCTATTCATATTTTTGTGTGGCCTCTACCGAGTTTTTGCACCTAATTAAATGATATCAAGTATTTCTATCTAACACTTATATTTGATATGCAATTTTATGGTTTCAAGTATTCCTGTCAAACATGAATAATTTATACATAACTTAAGGGTTTCAAGTGACTATTTGTAATTAATATTAATCATTTGTTTACAAACAATTATATGTTTTCAAGTGACTGACAACAATAATCCTTAGAAAGCAATTTTTGCATTCAGTAACTATTCTTAATCCAAATAATTTACACACTGTTACATGGTATCAAGCATTCATATCTAATACAAATAACTTTTAAACAGATCTATTTGACTCATATTTGGGACAGTAATAGGTATTACCACACCAGGCCAAAGTGGACCTGGGAGCAATGGCAATGAAAGTATATACCTCACTCCCCAGATCTCTAGAATTAGACAGGAATACTTGAAACCATACAACTGTGTGCAAATAGCTATAGACAAATGAAAAGTGAACTTTAAAAAACATGCAACGGAATATTGAACATATATGAAAGTGGGATGAAATGTTAATTGGTTGAAAAGTTGATACAATGACGTCAGATATGCCATTGATGTCTCTTTTGACCAGTAAGGTCCAAGCACTGCAACAATGATGGAAGAATTATGTGAACTTCAAATAGGATTATGTTGAAAAATCAACCTCATTTGATCATATTCCATAAAAGTATCTTGGTCAGCCAATAAACTTTTCAGTCGACCTTTGTTGATATGATTATAATCGAGCAGTTAGAAATTAATCAAATTTCGCCAATGAATAGCCTATAAGTATTTGATATGACATTAAACAAATAAACCAAACAATAACATTGATATTAGTTTTCTGGAATAATAACTGCTTGTTTGTTTGTTAAATTTAAGTGCAGATTTTTAGTATAAGATTATGATATTTGATTGGAATACTCAAAATCTATCAACGGATAAAATTATAATTCATGGGGTGTTTTTTTTTAATAGATCAAGCGAAGTCGAATTCAAAAAAGACTGTTTCGGCAACAAAACATTAGAACCACTACACTATACTAAATCAAATGCCATAGGTGTGAAATTAGTTATCATTAAGCATATTTTCAGAATTATTGAATAAATTACCGATGATAATGGTTATAATGATCTCATAAATGATGAACAATAATTAGGATAATGAGAATAGACAATTTTAATGAATAATATTGACATTAAGTCATAATATAATGATAGTTACAAGAGATAAAAATTCGGTCTCTGTTAAGTGACAGGAATAACTGACGGAAAAAAGTACACCAAACGACGAATATGAAAATTTCGTCAATGCACACCTCGAGGCAGCAGCGAAATACATTCCAACAAAACTCAAAACTAAATATAGAGTCGCTTGGGAAATATTAGCGGTGAGAGAAAAACGTGCACTAGTGAAAACAGCCTCCAAAAACTATCGAAAAAACCCAACAAACACAAATGCCTTAAAACTAAAAACGGCACAATATCAATTAGCAGGCGTATATATAAAGGAACAGACAGAATACATTCAAAATCAGATAGATAAGATTAGAGACTCGGTGGAAGATAGACAATCTAGGATAGCCTGGCAAACAATAAACGAAGGGAGTAGAAGAAAGAACACAGCCAAAGCAAAACTGAAAGCAGCAAACCAACAAGAAAGAATAAAACTGTGGAAACAGCACTTCGAAAACTTACTCGGAAACCCACCGAAAATAACACATGAACCAATCACCAGAATAATTAGCAAACAATTAGACATTAAACTAGGACCGTTCACACAAGAAGAACTCGACTCGGTTCTCAGAAAAATTAAAAATAGGAAAGCTGCAGGGCTGGACGAAATTCCCCCGGAAGTATGGAAGACCAGACAATTCGACGACAAACTGCTCCGACACTGCAACGCAGTATACAATCAAAATCCGATAGATAGATTGATGAAAGGATGCATACTCCCCTTCCCTAAAAAGGGGGACCTCGGATTAGCCAAAAACTACCGTGGCATAACACTTACATCCATAGCAGCCAAAATCTACAATGCCCTACAACGAAACCGCAAAGAACCCGAAATCGACAACATACTTAGAAAAAAACCAAAATGGCTTCCGAAGAAATAGATCCACGACCTCACAAATATTAACCATCCGTAGAATCCTTGAAGGTGTACGGGCAAAAAACCTACAAGCGACATTAATTTTTGTTGACTTTACCAAGGCTTTCGATTCCATTCACAGGGGGAAGATGGAACAAATCCTACTAACGTACGGCATACCTAAAGAAACCGTAGCGGCAATAACGATTCTCTATAGAAACACTAAAGTAAAAGTTCGATCACCAGATGGAGACACAGAATACTTCGACATTGTAGCAGGAGTACTACAAGGGGACACGCTGGCTCCGTACCTCTTTATCATTTGTCTAGACTACGTACTTAGAACATCGATTGACAAAATCAAAGCGAATGGCTTCGAACTGACGAAGAAAAGAAGCAGAAGGTACCCCGCAACAACAATTACCGACGTCGACTACGCCGATGACATAGCGATACTGGCAAATACACCTGACCAAGCCGAAACACTACTGCATAGTCTGGAACGAGCAGCAGCAAACATAGGCCTCTATGTTAATGCACACAAAACGGAATATATGTGCTATAACCAAACGGGGGACATCTCCACTCTAGAAGGAATCCCTCTTAAACTAGTAGACAAATTCACTTACCTAGGAAGCAGCGTCGAATCAACCGAAAAGGACATCGAAACGAGGTTAGCGAAGGCATGGACAGCTATCAATAGGTTATCGACTATTTGGAAATCAGACCTAACCGATAAAATGAAACGCAGTTTCTTCCAGGCAGCGGTCACGTCGATACTGCTATATGGCTGCACTACATGGACGCTAACAAAACGGCTGGAGAAGAAGCTAGACGGCAATTACACAAGAATGCTACGTGCAATCTTAAACAAGTCCTGGCGGCAACACCCCACAAGACACCAACTGTACGGCCACCTACCACCTATCACGAAAACTATTCAAGTTAGACAAGCCAGACATGCAGGACACTGCTGGAGAAGCAGGGACGAACTCATAAGTGATGTACTCTTATGGACCCCCACACATGGCCGAGCAAAAGCAGGACGACCAGCACGAACATACATTCAGCAGCTATGTGAGGATACGGGATGTTGTCCTGAGGACCTACCTAGGGCGATGAACGATAGGGAGGAGTGGCGAGAGAGGGTCAGAGATATCCGTGCTACCAGCGTGAGATGATGATGATGATGATGATGATAAGAAGCTGGTGTTTAAGACTTGTTACTAGGATTTTTAATGTTTATTTTCATAGCAGTCAGGCTCTTACCCCTTGAAAGATTGGCACAACACAGTCTTCTTACCAATCAATATTGGCATTAATTTTAACTCATATTTTCTTTCATTTAATTTTGAATTGTTTTTTTTGGGGGGGGATTGGGGGTTAGTTTGGTTTGGTTTGGTTGTTTAACGCCACATAAACTCCTTATTGGTTATTAAATGCCGAAATTTGTTTGATTTGTAAATGGTTTGGTTTGGTTTGGTTCCTTTGTTTAACGGTATATTAACCAAGTATGAGTTATTTAATGTCAAAATTGGATTCATTTGTAAATTTTCTATTATAATCATAAGTATATTTTTAATGTTCTATGACATCATTTTTTTTTAGAACTTTTCTTGTATAATCATTTTTTTGCTCACAGGAATACTTAATATCATAAAACTATCAAATGCAAATAGTTTGCACACAGTTGTATATTATCTCAGAATAATAAAAAGTCTAGTATCTAAAAAAAAAAAAAGGTTGGAATAAAAAAAGTTCTTCAGAATATCATTTTATAATATCAATTTATTATTATATTTCCCTTTGGCATTTTCCAGCCCGTTGGCAGGGCTTAGAATACTCCGACGGGATCAAAAACTTGTGTTTAGGGTACGACACACTAAACTGCATTTATTGTATATTTGTTGTATAGCCATGACCAACTATACAAACACATAATACATATACATCTACAGAATCATAACGACACAATAAAGACGAGTGACATAGTTCCTTAGAAAAATATACCTCTCACTTTATTTGAAAGGGTTGTGTGTGAGAGGGAGTTGGAGACCTAACAGAACTGCAACATATTGATCCCCACTCTATTGGTCATAACCGCGTTTCTTTCCTGTTATCCTGGGCTGCTCAACCGGGGGCCTGGGGACCTAGCCTCTCTGGGACATGTTCCTCAATCCAGCATCTTATCTCCTCCTCGTCTGATCCCCAACTGATTGAATTTCCTGTACACTGAGTTATATAATAGTTCAACGTCCACCTTCTTCTTGTGGGCGTCACAATTTCGCACTCATTCAACCTGTCCACGGTCAAGGTTATAATATCCTGATATTCCTCGACTGGATGCACCTGTTATTTACACAGGTGCATTTCCTATTTTGACAGCCCGGCCGGGTCGTAGGTCAATACACAACATATTGACCTTGGACAGTGTTGGATATTCCAGCTGAGAAAACAATACGATTGCAGGACGCACCTGTGTCAATAAGCGGAAGCACGTCACGTACGTGACAACCAGATTACGTGGGCATAGTGAAATTATATATACACGGCCCACAGCAGATACAGGGTATTTTGTAGGGGTCAGTCTTGAGTCTTGAGGTCTTAGAGTGGCCGCAGGGGGCCAAGTGGTCCCCTGGCGAAGACCGGTTGAAAACGTCTCGTCAAAAAAGAAAAGAACAAGAAAAAGCTTGCAGTAAGTAAATGAAGAAGTTAAGCAATGAGGAAGGAAAGGAAAAATATTACGTTTACTGATAAATCCGAAACAAGGATAAGAAAAGGAATGTACAAATGAAATAAGAAAGAGAAGGAAAAAATGGGTTGTTGCGTCTTCATTGTGCCGCTATTCAACATAAGAAAATTATCTATTGTGCAGTGACCTGCCTTGTTCTTTTTTTTAAAAAAAAAATTTGTATGAAGGAAGAGAAAGAAAAACAAAAAAGGAAAAAACAAGATATTAATAGAACGAACGAAATACCGAAAGAAAAGAAAGAAAAAGGGAGAGACAGAGGTAAAGAAAGGAAGAAAACGAAAATGAAAGAGAAAAAGCAAAAGCCCGAAAATGCAACAGACTTGGAGAAAAAAAGGAAAACCAAGAGAAAATCGAAGAATGAAAAAGAGAGAATTCAACATATCAAGAAAATTGAAAATGAAAAGGCTGAAGAGATACTGCTATTTAGGGGTAGGTACATTGCTCATTCTAAAAAATCCTTCTGTATATCTTTGAAGTTTCGTAAGTTTGTGACGATTAAATATAGCTAATTTGAAAAAAATTGGTTTTATCTGTCTTTCAAGGTTTAAGAGTTCACATATAAGGAAATTTATTTATATAATTACAAAAGAAAATTGGAAACAACTTTTACATGTCCGAGTTGATACTGAAAACTACTATGTTTCGGGTTAATAGAGAAATAGAAGGCAAGAGAAGAGAAAGAAGAAAAAAAAGGCAACCATGATATGGTCAAGTAAATGTTTATGTACCTTTGGATCCGTAGTTAGATGAAGAGTCGGGTTTTGTAACGATATGTTCCGTCTATGGATCAGAAAAGTCGTTGAAATTCAGAAGCGTTTTGTGAAGGCCTCCCTATAATGGGATCGACATTTTTGGGTTCAGGTAGAAGCCAGGTTCTGTGAGGTCTCTAGATGGGATCGACATTTTTAGGTGCTGATTAGAGGCCAGGCCAGCGTTTTGTGAGTTCTCCTAGAACGGGGTCTAGAATTGGTGGGGGGAAAGAGACCAGACTATTGTGTTAGTAGTAGTTGTAACACTTCGTACTCAAGTGTTCAGGAGTTAAAGAGGATATTTTGAAACTGTGGGTGGGAAATTATAGAGTAAGTATTCAAAATCTTGACGTGTCTCGTAGTATGCACTGGGAAATTACGGACTCGGTTTCAAATCGGGCCTGAGGGAGAAATATAGAGGAATAAATGGATAAATAAAGTACCCACGTTAACTATTGAAAAAGAGAAAAGAGATTGACCGACGGAAAAGTGGGAAAAGTTGTGAAAAGAAAAGAGTAAATAGAATCGAGAAAGGTTTGTGTTACTCAGGAAAAGAATACCCCATGAAATTTTATCTCACCTTTGGAAGGAGCAAAAAACTAGTGTGGTGTTGTCTTGGTCAAAATAGGAAAAAGGGGAAGAAATGATGGCTGGATACGAGCCATGCGTTTTGTGAAGACAGTAATTTTTCAAAAAAGGTAAAAGGGCACGCGCGAACCAGTATTAGCTTCGGTTATCCGTAAGAGAAGAGCACAGAGAATAACCAATTGTATGGAAATACACACACACACACACACACACACACACACACACACACACACACATATATATATATATATATATATATATATATATATATATGAATTATTACACTGAAAAGAAAAGAGAATTGAAAAACAGATTAAACGAAAAAAAAAAGGAACTCAGCATTGTAAAAGAAAAGCAAAATTTTTAGGAATTGTATAAAAAGAAAAGAAAAAGAGATATGTAAAAGTAAGAGAAATAAGGGAAAGAGACATTTCCTAAAAATAGAGCAGTCATAAACATGAACATTTTTTCTGAACTATTTTTGACATTTTTTTTCAGTTGTGAACTTTTTGCTGGTTGTTCATTTTGTTTTGACTATGCGTTTTTGAGAAAAAAATTTCCCAACCTCTTTGGGAAGGGAATAATTGTTTGATTTTAAAACAATATTTCTGAATTTTTTCCCCGACTCATTTCATGAAGATTTCCTAAGTCATTGATTTGGAGATTTTGATTTTGGTTTTGATTTATTCGTGAAGACGAGGTAATTTTTCCACATATTTTTCCCGGTCACACTTTGAATGACGCGCTGCAGATAGAATGAAGTCGTCTGTGTCCAGATACAGTATGTTTTTTGATTTAAGAAGTTACATGTGTGATGTTAAACTCAAGCAGAGATACGTATGGGTTAACAGAAGGTCATTTACCTGATGCCAATTTGAAAATTGGGGCGCAGCTACCGCATATGATCGTATGGTTATGCATCAAGGTGTCTATTTTTACAAGAAAATATGGAGAAAAACGAAATTTTTGACAAATGGATTTAGGAAGGTGAAATAATTGGAAGCAATAATTAATTAAGAATAAAATCAGTTGCTGATAGATGCTTAGGCGCGGTATATTTTGCTTGTTGCTGCATGCATTCCGATTTATAATGCCATTTTGAGGTACTGTTTGGTGATATTGATGTTGAATTTTTGGAAATCCCCAGTTACTCCCGGTAGGATCCTGTAGAGGGGATGTCTGGTGTATGGTCATAGGGAATCCAAGCAAAATATGTTAACAGAATGACCAGGCTCATGGAGTTCGTGACCCGGATTTTGGGGACCAAGACGTTTGTCCCGTAATGTTTTAATTTCCTCAAGGAATTGCAGAGGAAGGTTATATGGTGTTTTTGAAATGATAGATGAAATTGTGTTGTAATTTATCAGGCATGCATGTAGGATAGCCAACTGCATCAAGAAAGAATAAAGAAATAATTTAGTTAAGAACTAGTACGATGTAATTGTCGCATGATAAAAAGGTCGCTTTCTAAGATGTATTATGATTGTTGTATTTTTGCTGTTGTTGTCTGAGGATTCTTTGTAAGATTTGGGTGTGGAGAGAGATGTAGAGGAACGAGGGGAAAATGTCCTCAGGTAAATGTTTTGAAAAATAAGGTAGGCAGGAGTGTTGCATATTGGCCTTTGATAGAACTGGATGTTCCTGCAGTGTAAATCACGTGATTACAGGACGCACTTGTGTGAAAACTGGAATACGAGGGCATTGTGAAATTATATATACACGGTCGACCGCACATACGGTCTTGCATTGATCAGACTTCAATCTGGCGTCTTGGGTTTAGATACGGTAAGTTACGGAGACTGACCGCCAGGCGCTCGGTGGGGCAACGGTCCTCAGTGGGACCTGGCCGGGAAGCAGAAGAGGTAAAGATGTATAAAACAGCTGGGTATGGTGAAGAAAAGAAGTTATGGATCAATATGGCAGTCTGTCTTTGTCTCCCCGTCTGTCTGTCTGTCTGTTTCTCTCTCTCTCTCACTACAGAAGTCGCGATCCCCTTTCGAGAAAAATAAAAAACATTTTCATAAAAAAAGTGTTATTCATCATTCATTCATCACAGCTATACAACACATCCAGTGGTGTGGGTCCAATCCTGGAGCTCTGAATAGTCTGGAATCACCTCTTCGTTGCCTTTCTCACCGGGTCAATCAGACCCGGAGAGGTAATACTGCTATTTCGGGCAGAGTGAACCAATGCATAAGTCCTTTTGAGATAATGTTCTCATTCTGACCTACATTAATTTATTGGCTCTTGAAACATTGTTATTGCTGTTATGTAAGAAGTGTTTACTTGTTTAAAATGATTGTAAAGTCAATTATTTAATTGAAGTCATATAACTGTACAAATCATTTGGATTAAGGATAGTTAATTGAAGCTGTAATTATTTACAAATGATTATTATTAGATAGAAAGGATTACTTGCAAAAAACTCACCTGTATGAATCAAATCTGTTTGAAAATTATTAATTTCAAATAGAATTACACGAAACAATAGAGGTGTTCGGAAACAAATGACATTAAATTGGAATAGTAACTTGAAAGCGTATAATTGTTTACAAATTATTAGTATTTGATAGAAATACTTGAAATAATATAACAGTGTGCTGATTATTTCTATTTAGAATACTATTTACTATTTAATAGTAGTTACTGGAAGCTTAATTGTTTATAAAGGATTAATATTATTTGTCACTTGCAACCCTATAATTGCTTTCCAAAAGAAAAGAAAAGAGAAAAAGAAAAAAGACTTACTTCTGCATTAAATTACCCAACAAAGGGTCTACATGTTGTAAAACAAAACGAACAATTGTATTTTCCCTCGAAATATAAATTATATAATCACTTAAAAATTTCGATCATTATCTAGATACTACGAATTTTAGTGTAAATAAACTCATTGAGCATATACTCCATGAAGTTTCTTTTAAAATAGTCTTTTTACTGGATATTTTAGTATTGTTTACGACAAAAAAATGTTCTTTCCTGTTGCTACTTCAGATTTGAGACGACGATGTTAAGTAGCACAACAGTTATTTTAAAGTACTTCAGTCGCCTCCAAAGGTTCGTGTCACAGCCAGTTCTTATAGACATGGTGGCCATGTAATGCAGTAAATAAGCCAGTTAAATATTTGTTGACGATTTTGAGATGAGTTAATAATTTGATCTCACTGCTTCTCAGTGGTGGTTAGAATAAGCGGACTTTATCTCCATCAGAAGAGTAAGACCCTACTAAAGTGGTTTTCTGGGTATTACGATAAACTGTATCTGATGGTGAGCCTCTAGTTTTGGTGAGCTAAGAAAACCATAACTATATGAAAACAAGTGATTATTATCATTAAATAATTGCTTGTAAATTATTAGCATTAGATGAAAATACTTGAAGCCATATAAGACTATTACTTGTGGGTATAGTTACTTGGGACATCGCTTTACATTTTAAGCTAAAAAACTAATTCGTAGATATCATTCAGGTTTACTGTAGTTATCAAAGGCATGTAGAGAAACAGTCAAAAAGAAGGATTGTTCTAAAGGTTATCTGTTCAATTTTTTGTCATTTTTATCTGATTTAGCAGATTCGTCATGTCTCCAAAGAGGTACTGGGCTGTCGCCTCTAAAAAAGGGATAGGAGACAAATATTTTGGTAATGAGATTTCCAAACGATAATCGAAAAAATTGTTTACAAATAAAGAAACATTATATATGTGATATATGAGGATATCAAGGGTACCGTATAGATAAATAAAAAGTAGGGTAGATAAATATACAAGTAGATTTTTTATTAAGATTTCCCATATTTACAAGGTTTAAAGTTTATGATTCACAGCATCTGAAATTAATAGGTCAATTATGTAATATCGAATATTCTATTTTCCTTATCAATGTTTGCATTAACAATCAATTTTGCTTGGTTATCTGGAATGTTCGGCAATGTGGTTATAAGTCAACGACAACTATTTTGTTTATCTAACATATAAGGTGCATATGAGTAATGCGAGTGAGTAAAGATATTTTAAAGATACGTTTGTATTTACATTTTCTATTTAGTTGCTTTTCAAGAGATTTTATTTTTCCCACGGTTCTATCAAATATTGATAATTTTTAAACTGATCTATTTCATCTATACATGAAAGCCTAATAGGTACTACCACTTCGGTTATGACTGGACCTGGGAGTTATGGCAACGAAGATGCACCACATACTCACTAGATCTCCAGAACTGGAGCCTTACCATCCGATACAGTTTGGTGTATACCGTGGACACATCTTTTTTAGGAGGTCTTACCTCTTTACAAGGGAGACTGTCAGCTTAATCGAAGTCCCGTTTGTACAAAGCATACAGAAGTGATGGATTTGCTATCTAAATTTTTAAAATGTCATTTTGAAGTCTTTCTTGTTTTTGCTTTTTTTCTGAGAATATAAGAGCCAAAAATATTTTTTCAAAATTAATCAAGTCAATAAGAAAAAGAGTTACGAGGGAGAGTCAATTTTTTTTATATACGTGCTAGTCTGCAACACGTATATAACGTGACCGAAACAGTTCAAGCCATAGTGACCACCCACAGTGGTTAGAAGTATCACGGTAGTCGGTACGCTGACACTTGGTGCATTGCTTCACTCCGTGTTTGGTTTAAAAGTCGCATAGCTGAACGTGCAGCTATTCAGGAACTTATGCTATACAAGTTTGAACTGGGCAACAACACTGTGGAAGCGAACAAAAATATTTTTTCTTCAAAAGATGAATGTGCAGTCGAATACCTGATGGTTCAAGAAATCTCGCTAGGTTTATACGAACCTCGACGATGAGACAAGGTCAGGGTATTTCAAGGTTGTACTCCAAGCTATAGAGGCAAATTCGGCGAATAGCACTCAGAGAGTTTCAGGCGATGTCAACATTTTACAGTCCAGCATGATTCATAATCTTTATATCCTCGGTAAAAACGTCCGTGCAGCCGAATTGTGTCTTACGTTCCGAAAATATTGGAAAAATTTTGATTAACTCTTGTTGAAAAACTGTTAAAAATGCACTTCTCTCCATTTCCTTACCCTCCACAAGGCGATCACGATCGGTCTTTTGTTTTCCCCTAGTGGGAAACAATAATTAGATTGTGTATATGACAAAATAGCATACAATTATATTGTTTTGCTTGTTTGTTTTTGTTTTTCACAAATCAAAATAATCACATAATCGTTTATTTTATCCTATAGAATTTTCCCCTTATCGGTAAGTCTTGGAATTCACTGACTGTATCCCTTACAGAATGGTAAGCTCCCCACCTCCATCCCAAAAAGAGTGCCTGGGTATGATACTAAACTTCATACAGTGTAGTGTCAACCCAACATTGCGATTACTCCCAGTTCCACTATGATCTCAACTGTTATTACATGCTAGGATTCCATCTCTGGAGTCAAATAAATCTGAAAATTATTACCATTAGATAGGTTTATCAGAAAACATATAAATATAAAGATAATAAGTATATTTTAAATGATTTCACTGGGCAAATTATTTGAATTAAGTTACTTGAAGCTATAATTGTTTAGAAATTATTATTTTTATGCATATGAAACCATATAATTTCTCGTAAAACGACTGACTTCGGCATCCAATAATCCAATAAGGGTTGACATGTCGTAGAACAAATTAAGCAATCGAATTTGACACTTTAAACTCGCTATTGCAACCAGTCGAGGAGAAGGAAAACCCTGAATTCAAACCAGTTTTACTTCACTTAAAAATGGAGGTGCTTGTGGTATAATGGTGATCGTCACAGGAAATTTAAATGATGACCCGAGTTCAAACCCTGGACGAAATTGTTTACATTTCAAATAGCGTTAATACTCTTATCATATTTACCCAACCCCTCCGCTCGGGCAGGATATGACACAAGGTAAGTTTTTAAGCGGAGTCTAACAGGTTTGAATTCAGAGTTTTCCTTCTCCTAGACTAGTTGCCTCACCAAGGCTGAAGAACCTAGTCTGCCCTACTATTTACCCATAGCTGGAGGGAGAATAATTGGATTCATACCTTTCCCAAGGGTATTAGTGCTATGTGAAATGCAATCAGTCTAGGATTTGAACTCGTGTCGCCGTGTCCAATTCCTGCGACGATAACCATTACACCACGGACACTTTAATACTCTTATGAAAGGTATGAATAGAACTATTCTCCTCCCTGCTATGGGTAAATAGTAAGACAGACTGGGCTCTTTAACTTTGATATGGTAATGGTTCTATGAGTAAAACTCTGAATTTAAACCTGTTAAAAATTGATCTTGTGTCGTAACGGAGGAGTTGAATAAATATACATTTGAAACTATGTAACTGTACAAATCATATGAATTAAAATAACTATATCTTCGGCTCCCAAAACTTCTGTGGTCACTAATGGACTGGTATATTTTTTTAGTATGAAACTTTTTTAAATTTCTAAAAGTTTTAACAGTTTTTTGCAAGAAGTTCCATTCACAATCAAAGTATAATATCAAACTACAATATCACTTTGTATTCGTTAAGTTAGTTGAAAAAATTTTGATCTTTTTACTGAACTTTTAATTTTATTGATAAACTTTTTGTCATCGATTCTATTTCCTACAACGATAAAAGTTACGTTAAGCACGCCTTAAATTAATGTAATTACTTTTTTCCATGCTCAACAGATTAAAAAACATGGGTTTATACTTTAAGCACGAGACACTTATTTTAAGTACCAGAATAAACGTATTAAAAATGTTCATATGACCTCACAAAAGCAGTTCTCTACTTCTAACTAAAACTTTACATTCGCGGTCTTTAAAATAATTTTTAGCTAGTTTTAATAATATAATGGATTCATTCTTAAGATGAGCACAAGAAATAAACAATAGACTAAAGGCCTGTGAAAAAAATTAAAATACTTTTGGGAAATAATTATGAGAAGTAAGAAATGATACATGACGGAAAGAATAGAACTACCAAATCAAGAAAAATCAGAATGCTCGGAGAACAGGAAAGTTACAAATACTTGGGAATATTGGAAGTGAACACTCTCATAAAAGTTGTGATGAAAGAAAAATTAAAAAAGAATATCTCAGGAAAACAAGAAAACTACTCGAAACCAAACTATAGAGCAGGAATCTTATCAAAAGGATAAACACATGGGCTATTCTTAAAGTGAGTGAGGGAAGAACTTAAGCAAACAAGAAAAATAAATGTCCATGCATGAGGCTTTACTTCCCAGAGATGACGTTAACAGACTATATGTGTCAAGAAAAGAAGAAAGAAGAGGACTTAACAGCACTGAAGATAGCCTTGATGCATCGATACGACTCGAAGACTCCATAAAAAAATGCAGAAGAAAACTGATTACAGCGACCAGATACTATACAGACGACACGAGGAACAACAGAAAAAAAAACAACTTGAAAACAAAAATGGAAAAAAAAACTGTATGGATATTTCAAGCGACAAACAAGCGAAATCTCACTCGAGAAAAAGTGGACATGGGTAAGGAAAGGAAACCCTAAGAGATAAACTGTATCTCTTTTAATAGTAGCACAAAATAACGCCATAAGGACCAACTATATCAAAGCAAATATTGATGAAACGTAACAAAATAGTAAATGTAGGTTATGTGGTGACAGAGACGAAAAGCGAATGCAGCAAACTAGCTCAAAAAAAGTATGAGACTAGACATGACTGGGTGGGGAAGGTGATTGTGAAAGATTGTGAAAGGATTGTGAAAGACGTTTAAATTTGACCATGCGAACAAATGGCATATATACAACCCGAAATCCGTCCTAGAGAACGAAACGCACAAAGTTTTCAGGGATTTTGTGATACAAATGGATCATCTAATCTTGGCCATACAACCAGACTTAGAGATGGCCAATAAAAAAGAGAATTTACCGAATGGTGAACTTTACCGTCCCTGCAGATCAAAGAGTAAAATTGAAAGAAAGCGAAAAGAGAGATAAGTAACTGAACCTTGCAAGGGAACTGAAAAACTATAGAGCATGAAAGTGACGGCAATACCAATTCTATTTGGTGTGCTTGGTACAATCACCAAAGGATCGGTAAAGGGACGGGAGGAATTGGAAATAAGAGCACTAGTAGAGACCATCCAAACCACAGAATTGTTGTGATAGGCCAGGAGACTTGCTGTCACTCAAACTCCAATGAGATAAAGCTGATGTGAAAAACTCTCAAAATAGTAAAATAATAATAAATGCAGAAAATTATCATAAAAGTAATACAAGAATAGACATGACTGGGTGATCAAATGGAAATAGATGATCCACTGGAAATGGAAAAAGGAGGAAATTTGACCATACTGACAAATCGTCATCTGTCCACGAAAATAAAGGAATGAAAATTTCCCTTTTTTTCATTATATAAGTGGATAGTCAAATCTCGGCTAGAATACTAGACCTTGTGGTAATTAACAAGATAAAGAAGTTGTCATCTGAAGTAAAAAGCTAGAGAAATAACAAGATCTTGACAGAGAGCTGAAAAAGCTGTCGAACATGAAGATGACAGTGATATCATTTGTAGTTGGAGACCTTGGAACGGTTCACAAAGGCCTGGAAAATAGTATGGGGATCACAGCACTGTTAAAATCTGCAAGAATTTTAAGAAGGTTCCTAAAGACTTGAAGTAATTTGCTGTCAATCAGACTTCAGTGAAAAAATTAAAACTTGGACGAATTAGCATAATAATATTAACCAAAAAAATGAACGTGGAAAATCAGATAATTTGTAAAAGAAGATAAAAAACTGAAGAGTAAAGAATTTTTAGTTGAAGCACTTCCACTCTCGAGTCACGTGATGGGAACGTTTACACAAAAAGCCGTTGACCAAAAAGTGGGTGACAATAATAAATCAGAAAGGAATTAGGAATGGTAGCAGAGTGGGTGTATAAAAATGGGAAATCCAGATAAGAAAGTGCCACAAACTTTCTGAATTTGTTATCTTCATTGAAAATCTGAAATTTAAGCTTGTCTATTAATGCTTTTTAAAAAATCTATGTTGCACTATAGAAGTAAAATTTAGAGCTTTCCTTTTTTGAAAAAAATTAACCAGAAAAATTTGTTAAGCAAAAAACATGAAAAAATATGAAGAGTAAAGAATTTTTAGTGGTTGCACTTCCATCCCAAGTCACGTGATTGGAAATTTTAAACAAAAAACTTTAACTGAAACTTCGGTGATTGAAATAATTAAGAAATGTGTTTGGAATATAACGCTGAAACGCTGAGCAAACATTGGGCATTGTGGAATACTCCAAAATGGCTCGTGCTTAAACACTAAGATCAGTCACAAGCCAATCCATGCACAAAGTAGCAGGTTGAACAACGAATTAAGATATAAACCATAACAGTTTTAAAAAGGTGACCACTGGATTTTAGTTAAAGCTTTGTGGTCCGTTTAAGAGTCCTCTTTCTTGTAAAAATATCGGTTCACGTCTGTAACATGAGCACAGATGATAATTAACATTTGGATTATGTGCAGCTACAATATATTATCCATGAAAAATGATGTCCAAATCTAAATCAACATGGGACTCAGACAACAAATCTAGGTTTTATGATCGGCAGACGCTTTCCTGATAGCCAACTTAGGAGACCAGATCAGCATCCGGCGAATGTTGGATATTTCATTTTTAGGTACTTGAAGACCAAAGCAACAAAGCATCTGAAAGACATCAAAGGAAAAAAATGGACCAGAGAAGATAACAAAAAAAGTAATCGACTCTTATTTTAAAAGTAATCCTAATCAAAGATGATATAGTAAACGGATGAAAGAGATCTGGAAAGAATACGCTAAATTTAATACAAGTCAAAGATTTTCCGACCAACCCAGGTTGATTTTAAAGAAAGACTAGCTGTCTCAAATAGAGATACTAAAAATATGTGGATAGGTAAATCACAAAGAACATTCTCAAAGACAGCTTCCTAAACGAAATCAAACAAAAAATATTGAAAACCAAATCTTTACTGAACCCAGAAACTCATCAATATCAACACAAGAAGATAGAACGAATGTAGAATCAATTTTTAAAAATAAACTGAAGACTACATAACCATCTCTCTGGAATCACGACTGTAAAAAAGACAAGAGACCGAAAAAGTAAATAAAGTATTGCAACATCTGCCGATGGACGACATCACCGAACTAAACGAGTTAATTTATGCCGGAGCAAAACCAGTCAGTAATAAAATAGGTATACTACAAAGGAATTCAAACAATATGCGAGAAGAAAAAAATAAAAATAAAACTGCGAACTAGTCTGACAATACAACTAAAAGAAATAAATCAAAATATATTGACAAAAGAAGGAAGACTCAAAAGATACCGTGACAGGGTCAAGCAATAAAAAAAACAGGACCTACCAAAGTAACGGAAGAAAATTCTACCAACTGGTTGTTGGAGAGGGTACAAAAACAAATCAGAACTGAAGGCGACGGAAACAATTTTGGATTAGAATATGGAGAAGGAAAGAAATAATAGAAATTTTGAATGAGTAATTACTTGAAAAAAAGAATTAGAAGAAGGACCGAGGCGAACATACATCAGGAATCACTAAGAGTAGCACTCAAGAAGATATCAAATTGAAAAACGCCAGGCTATGATGGTATCCGTGAACTCACGTTTAAAAAAATATCGCCAATCCACGATAACCTGGTTCTACAAGCGAGTAATGCCTACAATAAACTAGCATACCCAAATATATGATGAAATGGGAAAACTACCCGGATCCAATAGTCATCCTTAACAATTAAAGACCGACAACGTGTTTACCTATAATGGGGAAAATCCTGCCCCCACAAATACGAGAAGAAATCTATTACATGCTCGTATGTCTTAATTTGCTTCCAGAAGAACGAAAAAGATGCCGTTTAGGTACAAGAGGAAAAATGACATGCTATATATATATATATATAGAGAGAGAGAGAGAGTAGCTCATCCTCAAAGAAGTCAAAATGAGGCAGAAAATGTTGCCATGGGATGGATTGACTACAAGGCCTTTGATATGATCCGACAAACGTGGATAATAGAGAGTTTGAAAATGTACGAAATATCCGACAAAATCATAAACTTCTTCACAAATGCCAGGGAAAACTGGCGGGTGGAACTGAGAGCGGGAAATCAAACCCACATTCAAAGAGATATTTTCAAAGAAGACTCACTCTCGCCACTCCTATTCGTTACAGCAATGATGCCATCGACCACGTACTTAAGAAATGTACGGAGGAGTTAGAAATTTTCAAACTTAAGGGAAAAGATTAATCACCTTATGTATATAGATGACATAGAGGTATTTTCTAAAAATGAGAAAGAAATGGAGACCCTGATACAAACAAGAAGAATTTACCGTCGAGATAGAGGAATGAAATTCGACACTGATAAATGTGCTATACTGATAATGAAAAGTGGGAAAAAAGAATCAGCGGAAGGAATAGAACAACTAGACCGAGAATGCATTAAAACGCTTGGAGAGAAGAAAAACTATAAGTACTCGGTAACATTGGTAGCAGATACCATCAAACAAGCAGAGATGAAAGAAAAAATAAGGAAAGAATACCTCAGAAGAACGAGAAAACTTCTCAAAACCAAGCTCTGCAATAGAAATCTCATTAAAGAGATAAAAACCTGGGTAGTCCGCGCTGTAAGATACTTGAGGCCGTTCTTAGAATTGAGGAACTCAAGCAAATGTACCAAAGGACAAGAAAGTTGATGACCACAAGACATTACATATGAAAGATAATACCGACTGTATGTGTCAATAAAAAGAGGAAGAAGACTCACTAGCATTGAGGACTGCATCAATACAAGAACTCTAAGACTGTATCATGAAGAGCAAAGAAAGATTAATTACTGTTGTTAATTGCGGCAATGGCAACATCTAGGAAACAGAAATTGGAAGAAAAACTACTATATGAATATTTCAAATGAAAAACTGGCAAAATTGGACACGAGAAGACGTGAATATAGCAACGAAAGTTTAAAATCAAGAGAAAAACGAAATCTCTTTTAATAGCAGAACAAAACAACGCCATAAGGACCAATTATGTTTAAACGAAAATCGATATAACGCAACAGAATAGCAAATGTTGAACGATTAATCACAAAGTCAGCGAATGTAGCAAACTAGCACAGAAGGAGGACAAGACTAGGCACGACGTGGTGCGAAAGGTGATCCACTGGGAATTGGGGAAAAGATTGAATTTTGACCATACTACCAAATGCAAGAAAAAATTCTTTGAGATTCTGAGATACCTAATCTCAGCCTGAAGACCAGACCTAGTACTAATTAAAAAAGAACTTGCGTGTAGTGCATTTTGTCGTTCCAGTGGAAAAATAAAAGAAAATAAAAGAAAGTGAATTGATAAACAAATACTTGGACTTTTCCTAGGAGCTAAAAATATTGTGGTATATGCGGGTGACGGTGACACCAGTTGTAGTGAATGTGCTTGGAACGCTCCCAGAAGGAACTGATATAAAAAAATTAAAAAAACTACCGGATTGTAAACATTGCAATCCCGGCTGACCACAGAGAGATAATCAAAGAAAAAGTTAAGAGAGACAAAGGATCTGGAAGAGTTGGACGGACGATCCGAGACCATCCAAACTATGGCATTCTTTAGATTGGCCTGAATAATGAAGATAGTCCTGTAGACTTGAAGAGACTTGTTTTCATTCGGACTCTTGTGAAAGGCCATTAGCTAACGCTGGTATGAAAAACTCGCAATAATAATGATTGGCCAGAATACTGACAAAAGTCCTGAAGACTTGAGGAGATTTGTGGTCACTCAAACTCTAGTAAGAAACTATTAGCTAACTCTGGTGTGACACTCTCTCAAAAGAGCAAAATAATAATGATGTTAATTGTGTTGTCATAGACAGCGTTTAGATATGAACATAGATAAACCGTCGAAATAAAGTTTTGTGAAAAACAAAACAAAAGTACTTTTAATACATCTTGTTTTCTATAACTATATCACTGTTTCCTCTTTTTTTCAGTATTGCTTCTCCAATGCGAATGATTGCTGCTAAGATTCTTATGATCGCATTACTTGCAGTTACTATTGTTCTAGCTGCACTGGACACAAGTGAATGTAAGTTGATATTCTTTTCTTTATGTATATTAGAATAAGCAATACTATAATAGCAGCCAAGTTTATACAGAATCTGACATGACCAAAAAATTGGCCTTTCAAGTGATTCTGTCATTTTAAAAGATATTTGTCGTCAAAAGGGATATTGAGAAATTGGAGAACCAAGAGAGAGAGAGAGAGTGATTAAAGTGGGGGATCAAATAACCCAACAAGTAAAACCAACCAATCAACCTAATATATATATATATATATATATATATATATATGGGGGGTGCATGTGTGTATATATATATATATATATATATATATATATATATATATATATATATATTACAGAGGCATGGCGCTTAGCGTAACGGTGATCGTACAAGGAATCGTTACCAGGTAAAATAAAGAATCAAAACCACATTTTGCAACCAATAGTTTCATGCATTAATACATTTAGAAGAATTATAAATGTTACGAGATTATTGTTACATGAAAACAATAATTTTGCTATTTGAAAGTGTTACTAAACTATTTTCTAATTCCTGCATAAACATTACTGCTCATATATTTGAATAAGAAAAATATCATGTCGTGCATATGACACTAAACCACCTTTGCTCTTCATTACCACCATTTATACCTGGTCCAGTCTGATTAAGAGTACTCGTACCTGTTTGGGTCCTACCATTTTGATCTGTTTGGAATTATTTGTATTAGATAGAAATACTTAATACCATTTAACTGAGTCCAAATCATTTGTATTAAAAATAGTCACTAGAAGCTTCAATTGTTTACAAAAATTATAAGTTACTTCAGACAATATAACTGTTTGTCAACTTATAAATATTATTAAATAGAAATAGTTAATTGAAACCATATAATTGTCGGAACAACTTGGTTGGTTGGGTTTTATGGCATATCAACCTTCATTTGTTATCTTATGCTAAATCCTCTTTATGCATATTATATATGATTTGTCAACGCAATTTGTCGATAAAATTTTTAAACGAGTCAAAGCTCAATTGTTTGCACACAAATATTACCACTGTTTGCACATAGTTAACACGTTGATATGCCATTAAATAAAGAATCCAAACCAAACCAAACCAAACCTACTTGTTTATGTTAAAGTTGGTGCTAATTAGCCTAGTGGGCAATAGTTAATGTGTTGCCTATTAATAAGTACACGCCAAACAATTTTTGTTAAAATTAAATCTTTTTCAAACTAAAGATATAAGGATTTTATAATTTCTTGTGGAACATTTTCCATCAAAACGGATATTGTTAGGTATCATTTAGTACTAGACTTTATAGCATTAGAACTCGGTAACAAAAACATATGAATTTGCAGCAGTCCAAAAATAATTACACGCATCATGTATATTTACGCAGTTTTATTGATAATATGGTCATGGCTAAAATAAGATAAATAATTTTTCGACATCAAATTACCCATAAGGTTTTTGTGCCGTTATACAAATAGATCAAAGCAAACCAAAACAAACCAAGAATAACATTTTTATTATTCGTTTTAAATCCTAATATAATTTCTGTTTTAATTTTGACAGCTTGTTTATGATTACAACCCATTAGGATCGTTATCAAGACAAAAAGAAAAACAAATTTTCATTGATTAATATCTGACACCATCTTATTGCTCTTCGAGTATACTGGGTATGACACTAAACTGTTTTTGGTGATTCGGCTCCAGTGTTGAAGATCTAGAGAAAGTGAAGTACCCTATTATTTTCATTACACTCCGATCCACTCTTACCCGGAGTAACTGTTAGTGTCCCATCTACTCAGGCCAAGAAGTCGTTGTACCTGTTAGGGTCCTATCTGCTCGGGCCGGGAGTGGTAGTAGTACCTGTTAGGGTCCAATTTACTTTGCCCAGGAGTATTTGTACCTGTTAGGGTTCCATCCACTCTAGCCAAAAGTAGTTGTACTGGTTATTGTCCCATCTACTCTAGCTAGGAGTGGTTGCACCTGTTATGATCCCATTTACTCTGGTCGGGAATGGTTGTACCTGTTATGGTCCCAACTCCTCTGAACAGAGAAGTCGTTCTACCAGCTATGGTCCCATCTACGCTGACCAGGAGTGATTGAATCTGTTAGGGTCCCATCTACTCTGGCCAGGTCCGGTTGTACTTGTTAGGGTCCCATCTACTCTAACCGAGAAGTAGTTTACCTGATATGGTCCCATCTACTCTTACCAGTTAAGGTCCTATCTACTCTGGCAGGGAAGTCGTTGTACCTGTTAGGGTCCAGTCTGCTCTGCCTGGAAGTGGTTGTACCTTTTAGCGTCCTATCTAGTCTGACCGGTAAACTGTTGTACATGTTATGATCCCTTACTCTATATCTGGGAGTAGTTGTGCCTGTTAATACTTGTTAGGGTCCGATCTATTCTAGTCGGAAAATGGTTGCACCTGTTAAGGTCCCATTTACTCTGACCGGGAAGTCCTTCTTCCAATTATGGTCCATTCTACTCTTGCCTGGAAGTCGTTGTAATTATTAGAGTCCCATCTACTCTTCCCGGGAATTTGTTGTACCCTTTAGGGTCCCATCTACTCTAGCCGCAAGTTTTTGTACGTATTAGGGTCCCATCTACTATGACCAGGAGTGGTTGTACCTGTTTGGGTCCGATTTACTTTTGCCGGAAAGTCGTTGTACCTGTTATGGTCCCATCTACTCTGACCATGAGTGATTGTACCTGTTACGATCTCATCTATAGGTCAAATAAATCAATTTAAATGTTATTAATATTTAATAAAACTGTGAGAAAATAACAAAAAATCTCTGAAACAACTACAAAAAATTTTGACGTACAACGAAGGTGATTCCATAACCTCTAGTCATAAAATAATCCTAGACGGATTCATATGCTATTAAATTCATTCAATCAATCATTTAATCATTCCTCTTCAAAATATTCTCTTTGGAACCTCGCACAAATAAATATTGACTTAACAGTCCAATTTTCCATTTTGATTGAGAAAATTTTTGTCTATCTTTTTTTAGACAAAAATCAATATTTTTCTTTCGAGCAAAAGCAAAAAGAAACGTTTAACAGATTAAAAAAAACATTAATTTGTTTTGAAATAGTTTCAAAGAAATTTCAAACGTGCCTGGTCATAACGAACTTTTCTTGGTTCTCTACTCTAAAGGAAAATTAGTCTATTTCAGATTGTTGAATTTATCCATCATCTGTCTTACTGCTAAACTATTGTGTGATTTATCTGTAAAAAAATGTTATTAATCTCTTTATTTTACTCGAATTTAACACAATTATAACGACTGTGCAGAAGGATAAGATTTTCCCACGTCGAAAAAATCGATTTGGTGTCCTGAATATGGCACTAAGCTGCATCTGATGGTGGGGTTTCAGTTCTGGACCTTTGGAAAGTGTGGATTACCTTTTCATTCCACTTAAATACGGAGGGGTAGGACCTGTTAGCGTCCTATCTATAGGTCAAATAGATCCGTTTAAGAACAAAAAATAAACAACTAGATAAAGAATGTAAACATGAACGTACAATGAACGTGATTCCCAATCTTTCTGACATTAAATAACCCGAGACGCGTTGACGTGCCGTTAAAATCAATTAATCCCTATCTTTTAACACTTTAAAAACATACCGATATCAAATTCTAATTGTTTTTGTTTTGCATTTGAACATTTTACGTATGCAGTAAACTCTCATTTTAACATGTTAATATGGTCGAATATTGCCAAGACCATGGAAGATTTTGTACAGAAGTGGGCCAAAATCAGCTAAGAAGTTCGTAAATTCCACTAAATAGTTAAAAGGAAATCATCTAATTTTTTTTCTTTTAAAAAACTACTCTGAAAATCAAAACTTGTAAATATATATATTTTTGATTTAACAGAAACATTAAAATTGTTATCTTGCTTGTGTATATTAAAAAGATCACTTTTTTTTTTCGTTTTAGATACGGGAATATTCTTCATCATTACAATGGTGACGGTGGTGCTCATCAACTGTGTGTACCTTTCTTTCTTTCTTTCTTTCTTTCTTTCTAGATGTTTGTCCTCGCCAATTTTGACACGTCTGGATTCTTAGATCACCAAGTGACAAACAATTTTACACACACACACACACACACACACACACACATACACACACACTCTCTCTCTCTCTCTCTCTCTAGCTCTCTCTCTCTCTCTCTCTCTTTCTCTGTATATATATAACTGTAACTCTCTCTACATATATTACTCTATATTCATATAACTCTCTCTCTCTCTCTCTATATATATATATATATATATATATATATATGTATATGACCTGACTATAAAAATTTGTATATGACCAGCCAGCTTGGCAAAAGGGAGGGCAGCCTTTGACCGTCTCAACATGAATATGTGGAAGTGGAGTGGTATCTCAGCGGCAACCAAAATCAAGGTATCGTTCGTACCATCCTCCTTTAAGAGTGTGAAACATGGGCTACTTATCAACGGTATATGAAGAAGCTACACCACTTCCACTTGGGGTTCTCTTCCCAGCATCTACACCATCTTGATGCAATCGTAGCTTCCTCCAGCCAGCCATGTTGTCCACATGAAAGATCACCGCCCCCCGAAGAACCTGCTCAACGACGAACTGTCTCAGGGCAAGCGCCCCCGTAGAGGCCAGAAAAAGCGCTTCAAAGACACACTGAAGGCCTCTACGAAATATTTCGGTATCTCCCCTAATAGACAAGAATATTTGGCGCAGGACAGAGAGAAGCGGCTTGAAGTTGTCAAACATGGAGCAAAATCCTGTGAAGCAAGAAGGAACACAGCAACTAAGCAGCGCAGGAAGCTTAGAAAGGATACTGCCACATCATCCTCTGACGCCACCATTCCAAGACTCTTCTGCGCACAGACTGGCCTCATTAGCTATCTGCGCACTCATATAGATATATGTATATAAAGTAATATATACGAACCCCACCTCTCTCTCTCTCTCTCTCTCTCTCTCTCTCTCTCTCTCTCTCTCTCTGTATATATATATATATATATGTAAAAAGTAAGATAAAATCATGATTGTTTTTTCAAGATTCTGAGGTGCATTTGGCATAATGGTTATCGTCTTATAGAATCGGTCACCTGAGATCAAAATCCTGAACGAAGCTGTTTGCGTTTAACTTCGTACTAAAATCCTTGGTGAAGATCTGAATCCATGTTACCCCCACCAAGCAATTGGGAAATAGTTGGGAAAACTGGCCTCTTTAACTTTGGTTAGGCAACTAGTCTAAGAGAAGAAAAAATTAATTCAAACCAGCTTTACTTCGCTTTAAATGTCACACCCCACCCATGAATGAAGGGTAAGGTAAAGACTTGTTAAATCTTGATATGGTGCTGAATATCATCGATATAGCCACTCATACAATATCAAAAAATTAAAACCTTCATTAAAACGTCGTTAAAACGAATTCAAAATTGAAATTAAAAGCGGCAGATGATCAAAAACATTCATGAAACTTACGAAGAAAGCGTATTTTCGTATTATATTTTTGTTTTTTGTTTTTTAAACCTGTCTTAAATCTGTGTGTGTGTGTGCTGAGGCTTAATTCGTACCCAAAAGTTTATAATGAATTGGATGATATAAAATACATTCACAGAGCAAAGAAAAAATAAAAAGGTGGATAGCAATGAAGCACACACAAAGATTTGGTCACAGAAATGTTGCCTATATGAAAAGCGCCTCATTACAAGAGACTGTATGAGGGATTAAACAAAAAGAAAAAAGAGTTGTTTCGTGTCTGAGTGAGCGAGTGAGTGGTTTAAAGTTATATGAAGTAAAACAAGTAGAAACTTTAAAAGATACAGCACATACGTTAATACCATTGTCTCGTGATGAAATTTCGTGGATTCTCAGTAAAGGAGTGGGGAGATTTAAAAGAACGAAAGGATAGGAAGAGAAAGGAAGCGTGATTAAGTATTTAAATTTAAATGAAGCTGAGTTAAGAGAGAGCGAGAGAGAGAGGGAGAGGGATAGAAGTGAATAATTAATGATTAAGAAAACAGAAAGGACACAGTGAAACAGTGTTCTACAAAGTAAGAGAAGATACACACACACACACGCACACACACATTCATATATATATATATATATATATGAACGATAGAATAAACACATAAACATTGGTAATTTAGCATAAGAATTCTTAATCTCGACTAGTTTCGGTTTTGGCCATCGCCAGGAAATGTTTATTTCATGACTATTTACATTTCAAGACTGAAAGGACTGCAAACACTAAAGCATTGACTGCATCTCCCCCCCCCCCATTCAAAGCATAAATGAAACTTAATCTTTATTCGAGTTTTCATGTGAAACTTAATCTTAATTCGAGTTTTCATGTGTTTATAAATTATCACAATTTCATTTTCTCAAAGATATCCTTAAGTAGGAAGATCAGTCTATAAAGTTAATGAATTTTTAAATGAAGTTAATGATAACATTTTTATGCTTTCAATATGGAAGTTAATGAATGAGAGTGTAAATGTTTGAGGGTTAAAATGCAGTGTTTGGTGGGATGGTTTATCTGAATGAGGGGATTTTATAATTTTTCTAAAGCACACTTCGTAAACACGTGACTTTAAAATTTCACGTTGCATACAGAAACAAAACAACTTTTCTTCTATTCAATAAGTATGCGTCAAAATGTGAGATATAGTGTAAGAAATGAATGCCTTATCTAATGATAAACTACAATGAAGTCACGCAGTACACTTCAATCAATAACCAAGAGATAACTGTGAAGATCAGTTTGAAATAGAGAGAGTGGGAGGAGGAGGTAAGCTTTGCGTATATAAAATATGTACATGGCGCTTTTAGGGAAACACATAACGTAGTTAGATATGGAATCGGCAACCAGAGTTCTAATTCTGCACGAAGCTTTTCGCTTTGCGCTAATCCACTTAGGAAAGACATGAATTTTTCTAGTTTTCCCAAACTATGGGTAAATTGTTGGGCAGATTGGGTTCTTTAGCTTTAGTTAGGCAACCAGTCTAGGAGATGGAAAACTCCGAATTAAAAATTGCATATATATATTTAAGACTCCGATTAAAGTTGATCTTGTGTCGCATCTTTCCAGTGTCGGAGGAGTTAGGTAAATACATAGAATATATACATGAACAAAACTCTATTACGAACATTTCCAGACTAATTAAAATATGCATTCTCACTTGCTATTCCTTGTCAATGCACTTAACTCTGTGATAAATATTAATAGAAGAGAACAACGTGGTGTAACGTTTACAGTCATAGGAAGTGGACTCATTCCCGGGTTAAAATCCTGTATAATCTGTTTACGTTTCATACAGCGCTAATATCCTTGGAAAAGGTACAATTCGAACTATTCTCCTTCCAGCTAGGGGTAAATAGAAGGGCAGACTGGGATCTTTAATTTTGGTATATGTTGTGGTGCTTTGGGGTCAAAATGAAGACACGCAGACAAGAAAAGTAGGTTTAAACAAATATATTACAATAACAGAACAAATATACAGAATATAGGTGTTATACAACAGGAATGTCTTTCCAGTACAGTCAGGCAGCTTGGAGATTATCTCTTTTATTTCCAATTACTACAAAATGGAAGGCACAAGGCCTTGTAGTTTTATGGGGAAGGGAAAAGGGAGAGGTCATGCAAGTTCTATATGTTCTAAGGGAGCCATGCTACCCACATTCACCGACCCATTCAAAAATACAATATATAAACATTCATCCATCACCATGCGCGCTTCAACCACCTAAATACCACATTTGCTCTATGAAAAAGACCTACTTAAAAACTCCGAATGTAATGTATGATTTTATTTACAATTGATGATTTATTTACAATGGATATTATATGATGAGGATGAGAGAAAAACCCGAAATATACAAAAACCGAATACGAAAACCAAGGAAAAATTCCCCGTTTGTTTGCCCTCTCGTCCCTCCATTTACGAAATGGAGGCCGACTGTTTTCCGGTGTCCGAAAACAAGCCGGACCTACTTTAGGTGGGAGAGGGATCCTAGCTTAGTGGGGCAAAAAATACAGGGTTGGGCGCGGTAAGGGGTATTTAAAAGCAGAGTATATGATTTTTATACACGTGAACCTCCATAATCTTCAACAAAAGCGGGCTGGGGTGAGGGTTGAGGTACAAAAATAATGGGGATGGGAAAGATCTTGGAGACTAACAACTAGGTGGCGGGGATGATGACTCACAACATACTGCTAACTAGGTTTGTAGGTTTCAAGGGGGAAAATCAATGCCTAATCACCCGGGATGGGGTCCCGAAGGACCCGAAACTGTAGGCGCCTTTCACCCACCTTTTGTCGAATGTTATGCGATCCAAGCGTTTTCTATCACATCTGATTTTGACCCAAAGCATTTGAGCTACAGTTAGGATCGCAAGAAACACCGCACGCTTCTCACCCTGAAACGGAGGAAGAACGTTGTCCACGACGTAACAAACGTCGAACAACACAAGTTCGATGCAAACCATCCACTCCCCGACGTGATCCCAGAACGGGCGAACTCGCTTGCAGTAGTAGAAGGCGTGCTCAGTCGTTTTTTCTAAACCATTGCCACAGCGAGCACAATCGGGCATGTCTGCCAGGCCCGCTCTGAAATTCAAACCGAGAAGGAGTAACGCATTCCTTGCAAGTCGCCAGGTGAGCGAGAACTCGGAGTTGTTCAAGAATGCCAGTGGGAGCGGATTTCCTCCGCCGTCCAGCCGTGCCGCTCGCTCAGAGGGTCCGAAGCGGAACCCACCACTAGCTCCCGATATAGTTCCTTCCGAGGCCGTGAAAGGTCACTGGACCCAAGAAGGTTACGAAGGGCCGTTCGGCACTCGCGGACAAACAGTGCTTCGCCCATCGGCTTACGTCGACCTTCAGCCTTTGAGTCAGACTGGAGGCGAGGAAAAGTCCGACTCGCCTTTAGTCTCCATACTGCGTCCCCCGTCAAGGATCGGCCCAAGTATGCAAGTCTTTCAGCAAGCCAGTGGGTCTCCAGATAAGGCATACCGAGACCCCCGTTGCGCGTACGTTGGATGCATACCTGTCTACGGACCATCGGCCCTCGGCCTCCCCAGAACAATCTGGAGAAGGATTGTTGAATCGCCAGCCAACGTGCCTTAGGCAGAGGAAGCACAGCCAATCGGTAAAGGATCAAGGGGAAGACGTACATGGAGCACCCCTCTGCCCTGCCCTTTAAGGGTAACCTCCTCGAAAGCTAGGTTCCCACCTGAACATCCCCCTTAGCTTGTACTTCCGACCAATTTCGCTCAGGTGGAGGTTGGGCCCGAACCACACCCCAAGTATGCGTACGTGTCCGTCACTCCAGCGGAAGGGCCCTAGAAAGGTATCGCTGCCTCTCCAAGTACCGAGCCGCAAACCTTTGCTTTTGTCAAAATTAACCTTGGCTCCTGCAATCCGCTCGTACTCACTAACCGCCTTCTTCTCAGCCTTTATATCCAGGCGGCAGGATACAAACACAGTGATATCATCGGCGAACGCGAAGACCCTTGCCATAAGAGGGCCAGCAAACGGGACACCGCGCAGGGCCGGATTTTTCTACTCATCCCTAAGCCCTGCTGGACCGAACGCTCGATCGCGAACGCCCTCGAACGCCTTCCATTCACACGCACCACTGCCTTATGGTTGTGGTACATCATGCTAATCTATCTGCGGAATTCCGGTTGGAATCCGGCAGTCTCCAAAACAATCGCCAAAATCCGATGGTCAACCCTATCAAAGGCCTTGGACTGATCTAAGCTGATCAGCGCGGTTTCCGTGCCGTCTTCTATCCCCTCTAGGACCTCACGAATCAAGTGCAGATTGTCTTGGATCGATCTTCCATTCACAGCGTAGGTCTGCTCGGGGCCGATCAGATTGCTAATGACAACCTGTAAACGATTCGCTAAGACCCGGGCCAAAATCTTTAACTCTGTGTTAAGCGGAGTTATGGGCATGTAATCACCTAAACCCACCCAAACATGCTTGCTACCTTTCTTCAGCCATGTGATCATGCCCTTGGAAACGCTACCAGGGATGGCTACCAGGGCGAACCAATAGTTGAACATATACGTCAGAATAGGCACAAACATGTTCGGCAGCCTAAAGTACACTTCGTTGGGTAAACCATCTAGTCCTGGCGACATTTTGAAACCGACCTGCTTCAACGCATCACGGACTTCCCATTCAGTAATCACACCCTCGCAACTATCCGCTTCAGCTGCGCCGAGGCGGGGGAAGTCGGCAAGATAGTTGCAAAACTCCTAAAGCGGGAGATCAGGACAGCGAGCAAAGCGATCACGAAAGTGCGCCCGAAAGGCATCAGGCATCTCGCGATTCGATCGCAGCATCTGCCCATCCGACCACTTGATGGAATCGATATACCGATCGGGAAACCTTCGCACTTCTTCCTTACGCGCAGTCGCATTCGATTTCACAGCTTCGCTTAGAAATCTTTTTAACCTAGATCTAACTACGAATCCCTTGTAGCGTTCCCTAGTCTCACACTCAAGGTCCCTCCGAGCTAGTTCTTCGGTTAAGGAGTCCCCCCAGCCACCGCCCGGGAAAGTCTGTCTTCTGTAGATTTCGCTTCCTTGGTCCTATCTAGGTAGAGCTGACGACCGGGCTTGGTGGTGAAATCTCTAATCCTATGTTTAAGATAAACCCATTACCTATTCCTGGTAACCACCCCCACTAACGCCCGCTTAATTAGGGACAATAGATGGTCCCGGAAATCCCGTATCTCCAGTAAGGAGGTATTGAACTTCCAGTAGTCGGCTAGACTAGGCCTATTAGCTAACCGCAGACTGACCCTAACAAGTTTATGGTCAGTCAACGCTATCAAGTGGAACGTGGGACAACTAACGAAATCGCTATCAGCTCTTCTAACACTGTCCAAGTAGGAACCTTTCTTTGGCAGAGGGTGAGCAATCTAGCCACGTCCACATCTCCCGCCCTGGGTGATCCAGACGAAACCTGTTGACCAAGTCATGGTGAGTCATAAGGCCGACAAGGCTGCTTTCACACCTTCTCAATCTACGAACTCCCCGCCCGACCTTATCTATCTTGGGATGAAGGATTGCATTCCAATCACCCATTAAGACTAGCCGCTTCGAATCGTCCAAGAACGGCGCCAACCAACGAAAAAGGACACCCTCTCCGCAGCGATATTGGGCACATAAACCCCGACCAGCCGAAAGTTGAAACTTTTAACGGCAACGTCGGCCACAACCAGACAGCCCCTGTCACCTGCAAAAACAACGTCAACATCAGTATCAAAGCTGCGTCCAACTAGCAAGGAGACCCCAGTGCTACTGCGGCTGCCATATGCTGAGAAAACGTTGAAATCGTTCTCCAGCACCTGATAGTCCGCAGCGCAAATGAAGTGAGTCTCTTGCACCGCAGTAACATTTACTCAGAGGATCTGGAATTCAGCAAGCAAGCACGCACACTTGCCTGAATCCCTCAGTCCCCTCATATTCAAAGTGGCAAGGTTTAAAGTCATCAGAACCACTTACCTTACTCAGTGTCGACTACGGGTCGGAAATCCTTCGGGGTGAGGATGCCGACGACCTGACACAGGGAACTGAGTTCATTAGTAACTCGGCCGTCCCTGGAAATTCCTCCGATATCCATGGGGTACCGCAACTTTAGGGACCTATAAAAACTGGGATGAACATAAATCGGGACCCTGCCCGTACATTTAGTTGACTTAATATTGAGGGAGGGGTGCTCCATTTCCGCCAGCCTTATGTCCGTCCAACTGGCTTTCTCAATAAAGCGCCAAAGCTCTTTAGTTTGGTTGCCAGCTGAACGAACAAAGGTGATCACCATGGGTGTACCCCTAAATAAATATGGATTTGTGACGTCCTTACGGTTATCAATGGTTTTTAATGATGTAAGTGGTTTTAGCATTTTTTTAGAGATAGTCAATGTTTAGTTGTTCTAATACGTCCTGGCAACAATAAAATCCATTGAAGGCACGTCGGACTTCGTTAGAAGCCGACCTTGCTCTATGTTTCGTAGCTATTGGTGATGATGTTGGCGGTATGGAATCTCTGGCCACCGAATGGGGCCGTGAAAGTAGCTTGGGGGTTGAGATTGGTGAGAGAGAAGGTGATGTTGGGGAAAGTAGGAATCCAGTGAGATGAGCTGTGGTATTTTTTGGTTGTTGTGGGGGAGAATAATTTGGGCAGGTCGCTGGGGTGGAGCTGGTGATTTCATTTTTTCCTTGGGTTGTTGCTGAGAGGGTGTTTGAAGTTGGGATTGTGAATCTTGTTTTTGGTGTGGTTTTTTGGGTGTTTTTTCTTCCCTTCTTCTATTCGTGAGTCCCCGCTATCCCTTCTCCGCTTTAAATTCACAGAAATGTCCGTTTCTTCTATGTTAGTTTTTCCTCTTTTTTTCATTTTTGTTAATGATAATGATGATTTTATAGTCGTAGTAGTATTAGTAGTGGCAGTTGTAGTTTCAGTTGTTGTCGGTTGTTTTTCTGTTGGTGCTTTTGTTGTTTTCATTGTTGTTCTGGTTGATGATGATTTTGTAGTATCAGTAGTATCAGTAGCGGTAGTTGAAGTTTCAGTTGTTGTCAGTTGGTTTTCTGTTGATGCTTTTGTTGTTTTTGAAGGAGACTTTTCTTTTTTTTCCTTAGTTACTTGGGTCCACCACTCTTCCTCTTTGTCAGGGTGGTCCCCAGTTTCGGGTTTTGGGCTTCCGCTTGTCGGCGGGATCATTTTCGTAGTCGTTGCTACTGTTGGCGTTGTGGTAGTTGTTGTTGCTGTCGGCGGTGTTAACGTTGTTTTGGTGGTCTTTTGAGGGCAGGACCTTAAAAAATTCCCCAGTTGCTTGCAACTCCAACATTGGGGTCTACTACCCTCAATGACCACCATCATTGTTTGGTCTTCGTAATCTAGGGTGTGTGGGATGGCCTGAACCCCCCTATCTAAAGACATGGTTACAAAATAGTCCCTGTGTACTGTCCCACTTGAAGATTTGGATGTTACTTTATCCTCAATATCTCCGTACTCGCTGAGGTAGGCAGCGAATACATCTCCATTTAACAGGATATGGACATTACACACAGTGATCCTTATTCTGCGATGGCTTTTATATTCCGGCTGAAGTCGGTATTATTTGGATGAGATGTTATTCCCAGCCAGTTTCTTCGAAAGGTCTTCGGATGGCAGCAGGAGAACCCAGATAGCGAAGCTTTTTCTACAAAAATACCTAGCTGGGATTCCTGCTGTCTTTAGTAGCTCTTCAAAAGTATCTTTTTTGATACATGCCAGTCTCCTGGTCTTTAAATCAGTGACTATGAATGATATGGTTTTCGGATGGACTGCTTTCACCAGCTCCGGTATTGGCAGAATTCTATTGCCTTTAAAGTACTGGGCATATTTGGCCCTGTCATTGGCGTAGTCCTTTGGGGACTTTTTTTCGTCAGTGCCGACCAGGAGACTGGTATTTCTGGCACTTTTTGGGCTGGCGGTATAGAACTTGCCAGAAGTGATGTTTTGGACGATGGGACCGGTGATGGTGATGGTAATGAAGGCCATTTTTCTTCCGGCTTTTTAGAGGAGGGGCTCAGGCCATCGAATGAATCCGATGTTTATGGTGTAGGCGAAATCTCCTCCATAGCTGCTTTGAGGCAATTAGGAGGAGAAGGAACCGAATGTTCGTGGACAGGCGACATAAAATAAGCGAATGACTAGATGAAAAATGGCGGTCGTTTTTTAAAAAATAACAAAAAGGTGAGTCGAGGTTTAAACCTCCTCAAAAATATACGACAATAGCAATTTTTTGAGGGGGTCACTAATAATTAACAACAGTAAATAACAATTTTCAACGTAACAATAAATAACTTACTTTTTCGAACACAAAAAGAGTACGTAAATCCAAAACTGCGGTGAACCAGCTTGGAGGATATCTCTCCGAGTGTCAAGTAGAGTTGGTATATATTGAGGAGGATTAGCCCATTACCATGTAAGTAGGTCCTATAACAGTATGACAACTGATCTCGGAGAAGCTAGACTGAATTCTTACCAGTTGTAGACCTAGAGATAGATGGGTTTCACCTAATTATTTGAACCTAGAACACGCTTCAGGAGTAGCGATATACTACAAAACCTTGTTACGGAATATGACTTAATTTTTTTAATAGCATAGATCGAAATTGATTCAAAGAAAATTTCAAATCAAAATCCATGTAATAATTATGCGGCAGGTGATACCGAGTCAAAAAAAATTGAAAATTAAAATAAAAACACAACCCTCCACCCACGAAAAACAAAAGAACGAAACAAAACAAAAAACTGAGAAAATTACTAAAAGATGTTTGAGTTCTGCTATCGAAAGAAATATACGTAAACCCTTAAAACACATTAAAACCGCTTCCTTATATATATATATATGAACTGGAAATAAATCCCATAGAATGAAAATGCACAAATTTAAAAAAAACAGAAGTATCTTCCGTCTGTTAGTCGGTTTACTCTCTCTCTCTCTCTCTCTCTCTCTCTCTCTCTAAATATATATATATATATATATATATATATATAAATGATCAAGCCAAATTAGTTTATATAAAGGATTTTCAGCTGTTATCTGATCAAAGGAGACAATGTTAAAATAATTGTGGTTCAATTGTGCAATTGTAATAGATTAAAAAATTTTCCGACATTTTTATTATGTATATGAACAAACATCTTGAAATCTTAAAAATTAAAGTTGTTGTTAGTTTCTAAATTATATCTGACCAAACCTTGTTTTCTTTTTTTCAAATCCCTAATATGTTCATAAATTCGCTTTTTGAAACTACGAGAAGATTCACACGGATATTTTTATTACAATCCATACATGGAATTTCATGAACACTGCATTCGACGGAGGCATTGTTATTTTTATTATTATCTAAATTTTTAATTGTCTTTGAAGAGGTAGTGACCATTTTATTTCTAAGGTTTAGATTTTTTCGAAGATGTTTGTGGTTAAATTCTTGGGTGAAAATTGGTGCTAAAAAGTTATAAAATACCTTATTTTAACTAATTTGACTTAATCGTTTACTGATAGATAGATAGATAGATAGATAGATAGCCGGATGAAATGTTTAAAAGAAAAAAGTTACGTTTTTAAAATAAATTTTCGAACATTAATTACATCACACAAATTTTAAATAACGTCACCAACGATAATAGAATGTTTAAAACTTTCTCATCTTTTCGTTTCAGTTAAAAATTCATGCATCTTAATGAAGGTCTGAAAAACCAAAATGTTTAAACTACAAATAAAATCCTCCTCTGAGGACTTTCATATTCGGTATATATATATATGTGTGTGTGTGTGTGTGTGTGTGTGTGTTATTTCTTTGATAATGAGCTATAGTTTTCAAATGATATGTTGTATGAGCACTAATTTTTGTATGTGTACAGTGTACATAAATGTTTTTGTATTCTTTTTAATTGCTTACTTACCAGTCATTCCTGAAACACCTTAGAAAATTAGAATTAGTAAACCGTCGTGAAATTCTGGGGCTGATACTTTTCTTTGGGCGTGAAAAATCTGTCTGTATTTCTTAACGGTTAAACTGTTGCTGACTAGTGCTGAGGATTTTCGTCAACATATACTCGCTAGCTTTTGGTGGCAAAATAGGGAACATTTTTTCATGAAACCATGACACACATGATCGTTACAGGTTTATTCAGTACTTTACAAATCAAAATATTTTAAAGATGATTCTTGATTATATACAAAAGATATTCATGATTTTGATAAATAAAAGAATAACAATAACAACATAAGAAATTTTCTTTTGTCTAGATTTTAAGTTACCAGACGATACAAATGTTTCTATTAATTGGCAGAATGCATATAAAATTTTGATCTATTTTTCAGCCGGGTCATCTGTTTTTCAAAACAGTCTCTTTGGCATCTGTTCTATATTACCAATGCAATATATTACGGCGGTTATATTCGGATCGGTGAGTAACCATGCGATTTTCTTAAATACACGCACAAAGCACATATGGTACATACACCAGCACCCTGATAAAAGCCATGGACTGTTATTCATAGATTATCGACCCTTTGGAAATCTGATCTTTCTGACAAGATAAAATGGGAGTTCTTCCAAGTTGTAGCTGTGTCAGTACTTGGACTTTAACGAAACGCGTAAAGAATAAACTAGATAAGAACTACACAAGGATGGTGGGTGCTGTGTTGAACAAATAAACATCCTACAAAACAGTAGTGTACGGCCACATACCTGCTTTTTCACGAGCCATCTAAGCATGATAAACAAAATGTACTGAGCACTGCTGGTGAAGTAAGGACAAACTCATAATCTACGTTCTTCAATGGACTCTTTTATACAGAGACACCCCAGTATTTACCGACCAGCGAAAACGTACATTCTTCAGCTCTGTGTGGATACTGTATTCTGACTAAAGGACTTGCCAAGAGCTATGACCGATATGGACTGATAGAAAAAGAGTGTCAAGGGAAAATATAACGTTAGCATGCCTCCAAACACGACGTAATTCTGATCAACGCGCACCTATGATATCTCACTCTCCTCACAGCTGTCGGAATGATGGAGCGTTTACAATTCGAAACTGTCTCTATGTAACGATACCCCCCTCGCCCCCACATACGTTACATCCTCTTTCTCGAACCTTTTCGCTTCTTTACGGCCGGTGATCAACTAGTGGTCCGAGGCGGGTAACGCACATTTCTTGCCACTACAATAATACGATCGGGGGGACAGGAGAAAATAAAACAAACGAACAAACACGAACAATGCTTGGGGTTAACTCAAGAGCAGAAGGAGAGTTATACAACACCTTGCATTCCTGATAGCATATATGGACTAACGCTAACGTGGGTTACTAGCGAAAATTCCACAAAGCAACTGAAATGCCGACTCATTTTGACTATTCTTCTTGACAATATTCTTCGCTGGACCCTATCTTCTCTGCTACCGTCTCCGAAGTCGACCGCATCTGTCCGTGGTTCCACGCCAACGCTCTCTGCTGTCCCGTCGCCAACTGCCTACCAGCTCCTTTGTCCAACCAACTCTCTTTCGTGTCCCCTTACCACTTCCGGATACGGCGAGATTTCAGGTCCAAAAACACTTTGTCTGGTTTCGCGCCAAAACGGACAAAGGAATCGTCTGCTTGGCGGGCCACCTATATAGTGTTACATCTAAGGCACAGCCTCAATTGTTAATCTTCCAGCTTTATATTTAAAAATTGTTGTGATCCTTATAGGCCAAGAAAATGGGTGTTTCTCAAACTGAGAAGCCGTGGTTATCTCCTCTGGTCACGAATGTTTTGAACAGGATGTCGGCCTCTTCTTCGGAAGAACAATAATACCAGTTGGTTTAGATAGACAGTTTAATAATAGTAGATTAAGTGAAATTTAATCAACAATCGTATGACATCTATAGTTATGCAAAAAAGAATACAAAGTCTAGACAAGCTCTATGTATGTCGGTTTTGAGTTAACTTTAGCAACTTAGTGGAATGTTGGGGTCATTCACTGATGAGTGCGTTAGTACATGAGTTGGCTTGCGGACGCTTATAAGATGATTCGCAGTATATCTCGGACGACTTCTATCGAAATCGTGTGTGTACTCAACCTCTCTCAATACGAATAGATTCTTCCTCTTCGCAGTCGAAAAACAAACTAATTTGTGACATTAGATAATAGTATATTATATGCACATCTACTTTCTCAAAACAATATTCCAATATTGTTAGCACATAACTGGCTGTTACCTCTAACCTGCTTCTAAATACACTTCATGGTTTGATCTTTGATTATACGAGTCACAGCTGGTCTTCTCAAAAATCAGCCTATTTACTGAGAAAACTGCAAAAATCAGATCTTTCACTTTAACTCAATCCAGACAGCTGTGAAGAAAATTATAGCTATGATATTCTCAAAAGAAGGTTAACCCTGCTACATTACAATCAGTTAACTTCCCCAGAGATAAATAAAATGGAGAGAGTAATTATTTAGATCCTGGCCCGGTTCCCATTAAGAGATTCATACATCCCAAGCATGAAAAAAGTTTACGATCATTGTGTTTTGTGCCAAGTCATTTTTGAGGCCCAAATTTTTAAAAAGAAAAACGTCTCATATACCTCAAAATACCACATATAAATATAAGAAGGTGAAGTATCTGTTTGCCCCGGAACGACATAGAATTACGTCATTAAAACAACCTGTTCTTCTCATTTCAGTATTTACCTACCCCTCCACTGCAGACAGGCTAATTTTTAGGTGGAGGGCCTCTCATGCACGAAAACACAGACAAGAAGCGCGCTAAAAATTAGTATTGCCATCTCGGGTGGTGCATCAAGCATAAGTCATCCGGCAATGAACTTATCACTTGCCCTTTTTGACAAGGGAACAGGTGTTGCCTAAGAAAACAAGCTACTGAAGCTCTTAAATATAGGAACAGGAATCAAAGCTTGCGCTTTTTTTCCGTTTATTTCTCGCCTTACTCATTAGACTATAAGTAGAGTGGGCTGAAAAGTTAGTCTGATGAAAAGTTTCTGTAAGAAAGTCATATCTGATATTGATGACCTTTTGAACAATAGGGTCCAAGCATTGCAACACCGATGGAAGATGTGCATGGATCGTAAGGGAGACTATGTTGAAAAGTAAACCTCATTTGGCTACATTTCATTAGAGTGTCTTGGTCAACCAATGAACTTTTATGTCAACCCTCATAAATAACTTGACCTAGTTAGCAATTCTTTCTCATTTTAAAATCTCTTTAAAATTGCTCATAAAAAAGAAAACATTAGAAAATATAAGATTGAATATAAATCCAACGTTTTATAGTTAATTTTCAATCTGATATTTCAATAACCTGCTTTCTTTTGTTTGTTACTGTTATTATTGGGTCAGAGTGGACCTGGGAGTAATGGCACTGAGGGTCCTCTTTCTAGAGGTTAGATACAGTCAGCGTAATAAAAGTTCCGCCGAGAGGGTATTTTTTGTTTTGTTTTTTCAAATATCAAATTGAGTGACAATTCATTTTTCAGCTCCACCCTCGTTTACGTATTAAAATTAAATTTCATTTTTATTTCACAGGCTCTCATATCAATTTTTTTTCTATATTTTCAGAATTTTGCTGGGATTTTAACGTCATTTGCATCCATCATCAGCATTGCAAGTAAGCTTTGTTTCAAATTATCCAATAACTTCGTATTCAGGGTACTATCCTTTAAGACATTTCTTTGTTGTTGTTATTATCATCATCCTCATGAAGGCATGCCGAGAATACAGATTCTTTTGACTCTCTTTTGCATTCATCTCTATCGGCTACCACTCGTGGTAAGTCCTCTCGGCGGTATCCAGTGTCTGCATAGAGATGATGATTGTAAGTTTCTGCTGATCAACTAACACTGGTGTGTCCATGTGTGTAAGTCCTTAGGAGAACGTCCCTTATGAGTTCGTCTTACTTTATCAGCATGTCTTGTTCGTCTTACAGTATATACTTGTTTATTTCGCGACTTTCTGAGACGTAAAATATGACTTTTTGCAGCTGAAAATTGTATGCGTACGAGTTGGCTAAGGTCTACAATAGAGTTTATATCATACGTATGATGTGACACCCAAATATTTGGCCAAAATTCTGAGAAAGTCACAAGATACTCGAGTATATATGGTACTTTGATGGTTTGTGAGATGGGAGGTAAGTGGCCATACAACTGCATTCTAGGATTTGTTCAAAACAGCATGCCGCATCCTTGGGTAGTTCCCATCTAACTTTTTCCCGGTCGTTCCGTTAGAGTTCAAGTAGTGCAAACACACGGTATTATTAACGCAGCTACAACTTGGAAAATGGAAATTATGTTGATTTTCTTTCCTAATTAAAGAAAATTATTGGGATTTATCTTAATCCTTCCTTTTTTAATATTATTTGCAAAAGCAAACTTTATGTTTAGTTATGCGACTACGCCTAAGATATAATTAATTAATGATGCACGAATATAAAGACATATATTAACTTATGTTGCTTAGTTGCATGTGTTCGTATAATAGTAAATTTTTCTTAGTACTCTGCAAAAATGGGAAACTCTATTAATTTGTGGTTATGTCAACAGCACAAAGAATACGCGGATTAGATTTTCTACAGAAGGACATGTCTTGAGCATGACCCAAAACTATTGTGAGACTCCAGTTCTGAACCTCTGGATAGTATTCAGTACCCGTTCATTGCCATTACTTGGTAGTACCTGTTATGGTTCCATCTATGGGTCAAGTAGATCTGTTTTAAGATTATTTTTATAAGGAATATTTGATACCATATTAGTGTAAATTATTTTTAATAATACTTACTTGACTCTACAACTGTTTACTAAGGATTATCATAATTACTTACTTGAAACTATATAGCTGTGTGCAAACTTGAAGCCATTTAATTACGTAAAGATTATTAATATTAGTTTGGAGTACTTAAGCCTATTCAGTTGTGAGCAAATTCTTCGAATTAGATTGAAATACTTGATACTGTAAATATTTTCATTAAAAATAGTTAATTGTATATATTGTTTTCTAACGATTATCATTATTACTTACTTGAAATCATATAACTATATGCAAACGAATAATCATCACTAAATAGAAATAATTACTTAAAACCACTTAATTATTTGTATCGAGCAGGAATACTTGATATCATATAAAAACCAAAGCATTCTTAAACTATTACACTTAAAATGTAAAAGTAATTGAACAATGAACGCTCTTCCCTTATCTCTAGGCATTAAATAATCCTGGACGGATTGACATGCCGTTAAAATCAATCAATCATTGTCATGTACAGGTGTTCTTTTTAGATCAAGGATGTAAGATTTTTTTTCTTTTATTAAGAATTAGAATTTTTTGGCAGAAGGAGGACCTACGTCATCGGTAGACAATGTCCTAATCACAAAGCTCTATCTCCAAGCATAAACAAATTCTCTTGTTTTATAATTACGTTTTCATCATGTCAGACTTTGCTAATGATTTTTTATTTTTCTCTCTACAGTTTCATCTAATGTTCGTTCCTCTGCATTCTTCTACTTCTCAACGGCAATAATAACACTGATCATTGCTCTGATTACAAACAGAATATTTCAGAAATTGGTGAGATCCAAGTTTAAACTAAATCATTTAAGTCATAGCTTTTATATAAAAAAGATTTTTATCTTTCACTTTCTATTTTTACTGTTATTAACAATCAATATATCACAAAAATGTGCATTACACACACACACACACACACACACACACACGCACTTATATATATATATATATATATATATATATATATATATATATATATATATATATATATATATATGCATACACAATGTGTTTCTATCGTAACAGAATCTTGAAATGAAAACATGCTCAGTTGAGCAACATATATGAGAAAGTGATGATGCCTAGACGTTTAGACACCGATGAGACGATTCTTTGATATTTTTTCATCCGTAGTTTTGATAATTTTTAATTAAATGTTTTTGGCCAATTACCGGAGTGCATAAGTGCGACCCTCTCCATATTCAATTGACGTTGGTCCTTGAAACTTTTTCTGGTTTCCCTAAACTGAAAATTCTTTTCAAGTGTGAAATTGGAGGTCGTAGCGCAGCTTCAGACCATATCAAAAAAGGGATTTCCAAGGAACTTCGACCATTGCTACAATTTCTTTTTCATAAATACAGCTTGGTACGTTTTAAAGAATGTTATATACATATATATATATATATATATATATATATATATATATATATATATATGAAATCTCAAATATTGGCCAATAAAGCCGTATAAAACTTGAAAGAACTATTATCACATCATTTGATGATAGCTTCCTGTCTAAAAGTGTCCTATGCATTGAAAAAATATCATCATATTTCATCAGATTGTTGTATTTTTCAATGCATGAAACTTTTAGTAATAAAACTCACATGTCTACAGATTAAAGAAAAAGCAAAGTCATAGAGAAATAAATAGGCTGATTTACTAAATTGCGCAAATATGTTAATTTTATGTGTAGTTGCGATTGAGATTGATGGATTTATCCTATCGGTTCAGAAATTCCTAAATACCCACCTCAAAGAATGTATTGTTAATTCAATTACTCTTCGGTAAATTGCTTCGGTCCCCAAATTAGATGATATCATAACTTCGTGTCGATTTCATGGACCACTAACTACGAAAGATCAAATTTCACCGCCAGATCCCTCAGTAAGTCGACCATCTTGAATAAGTTTCAACGCGTGTAATGGTTTTAGTTTTTCGGATAAGAAAAATTATACGCGTTTGAGCTTTTATTTTCTAGTAAACAAAAGATAATAGGATTTTATTCTTTCAACTGAAATACCATACAAGAAAAATGGATATTGTTACACATTTTTTATTCCCAAACTAAACCACACCGCAACTCCCCCCCCCACACACACACATAAGTATAAAAAATTGCAACACCTCTGTAACCTAAAATAAAATTGCGCAAATATATAAAAATAGTATATATTCTTTTGTACAGCGACATATTAATATTTTAGATTAAGGAACTTCAGTGCTATAAAGTTTGGTGATAATACTTAATAATGTGTGTTTCGACTTTATAATGCTCCACTGAAATAAAAATCATGTTATTTTTGGTTTAAAAGAAAATAAGTTGTTTTTTTTTATTAAAATTTATGATGGAGAAATGATTATAAATTTATCTATAATCAAGTTCATCATGGAACCTATCTTGAAATAAGTTAACTCAAAAATTCTTATTCACTTCTTTAAGTTTTTCACACCAGCTTTAGCTAGTTGTATTTCACTGAAGTCTGAACGACAGCAAGTCTCTTTAGGTCTCTTCTCAGTAGTCCAGCTGATTTCAACTATTCTGATGTTTGGGTGGTCTCGATTCTTCCTCTGATTTCCAATTCCTTTAGTTATTTTCCAGGCATTTGGGGGCTGTCCAAGTGCACCGACTGCAACTGGCATCACCGTCACCCTCATGTTCCACAGTTTGTTTTTGTTTTTTTTGTTTTTTGTTGTTGTTGTCTGGCACTGTCCAAGTATATATCTATCTTTTCACTTTCTTTTATTTTCATTCTGTGGTCTGTCGGAAGAGCAAAATCCACCAGACGGCAAATTATCTTTTTCTAGTAAATTGATACGATGTTGAGTTTTCTAAATAGGGTTAGATGATCCGTTTGTATCTCAAAATTCCCAAGACTTTTATGCATCTCATTTTCTAGCACTGATTCTCGTTTGTTAGTATAGTCAAATTTTAACCCTTTGCACAATTCCTTGAGGATCACCTTTCCTACGACGTCGTGCCTAGTTTTGTACTCTTTTTTTTTACTAGTTTTCTGCATTCGCTTATTATGTGATTAACAATTTCATCTTTTTCACCACATTACGTACACTTGCTATTCTGTTGCGTATTAACAGTTTTCATTTTTCTATGAGCGGTCCTTATGGTGTTCTTCTGTCTTTCTGTTTGAAGAGATTCAGTCGCCATGTGTAGGTCTTCTCGTGCATTATATTGCCTGTTTGTCGCTTGAAATATCCATAGTTTTTTTTATTCCTATTTCTATATCCTCGTTTTGTTGTTTTTTCTGTTTGATTTTGTCTACTGTAATAAATCTCCCCAGCTCTTTTTCGTGTTGCCCATGATCCTTGCACATACACAATCCTCAATGCCGGCTGGTCCTCTTCCTTCTTCTTTTTTGACACACGTAGTCTGTCTATGTCATCTCTTATCCTTTAGTCTATTAATATGAAATCGTCCTGTAACCATTTTTAAAGGGTCCTTACAAGGGAAAATGCCCAGGTTTTTATTGCTTTGGTGAGATTTCTGCTGCATAGTTTGGTTTCTAGTAGTTTTCTCGTCGTTCTTATTTTCCCTTTCATCTCTGCTTGTTTGATGGTTTCCGCTTTGCAGAATCACAATAACCGGCAAAGGGGTCCCAAATAGCGTCCAATTGCTGGACAAAAATAAAACAGGCTGAAACTCATTACAAACCCGGCATTTTTCTGGTGTCCCATTATTCCAGTTGGTTTTAGCAAATACTCGTGAATAACAACAACATCAAAGTGTGGCAAAAGGCATTTTAGTGTGGAAATCAGCCGTTCCAAAAATGGAAATCAGCGGTTCCAAAAATGTTTTGAGCCCCATCAGCATTTCCCTAAAAAAGGCCACCACAGGGACCAGGTGATAAACCAAGTCCTGCCAGAGCAGGTGAGAGCATGGGTGACGGCCTCTTGAGACCTAAAAGAGTGTCGATCTTATCTGCATGACACAAATACTTGGCCTCCCTGGCACCCATGTCAGGCACCCTGGACCGACAGCCACCGGAGCTAGGACACACCCGACCTGATCCATATACTTACTAACACAGCTGGCCGAAGTGTGTCCCACCCCAGCGGGACAGAAGTCAATACAGAGCCGGTATTTTTCTGGTACCCCATTATTCCAGATTTCTTTTAGTAAATACTCGTGAATAACAACTTAATCCAGTTGTAGTAAAGATGGTGGAATAACCACTTCCACCTTTTTATTACAACCAGTCAAACATGGCCGAAACGATACTTTCGTTACTAGGACAATATACAACATCCCTTCTAACTTAGCTTGAAACTCCATACATAGTCGACAATACTTTTAATGACACTTAAAGATATCCATATGCTTTTCAACGGAACTCCTACAAGAATTCCTATCACTTGGGGAAAGTGTTGCCGACTCTCTGACATAGTCACATCATCATCGATAACATCAATATCAGCATCCTTTGGCTATTCCTAAGCAGCAATTTCGTTAGCTAAGAATCCGGCACAGAGTCGTTTTCCTTTTGTGTCTAGTTCTATGCTGGTGCTCTGCCTTTTGGCTATACCGTCAGCCTTGTTCCTTCTTTCATCTTCCTGGCGTTTCTGGAAGTGTTTTCTGATGTGGGTTTTGGGATTATCATCTTCCAGGCTTGCACCGGTTGTTGAGTTGCAGTTATCTCTGTAGGGTGCAGCAAGCTGCGTGACAGATGTTGATTGCCCATTAAACGTTTGACCTCGACTCCTCAGAGATTGGCTGGAATCTTCTGAGCCTCTCACGACAGGTTCCGTTAGAATATTGATGCGAAAATGATCCACATGTTTTTTCTATCGGCAACCATCCTCTAACCGCACTCGAAAAGTTAGTGGGCCAATTTGCTCCACTAAAATCCCAGATAGCCATTTTGGCCTCCCTGGAAAATTCACCGCACTAACGGCATCTCCAATATGGAACAACCTTTCAAGACACTTTTTATCCGTCGATCTTTTAGTATCATCTATTTTTGTGGTGTCTTTGACAGATAAATCTGGATACACTAAATCTAGACAAGATCGGAGCTGCCAACCCATTTATAGTATTGCTGGTAACTAACCCGTTGTTGATTGGGGAACTATACGGTATCGCGCTAAGACGCGCTATAACTGAGTTTCCAGATCACCTGGAACTTTTTAAGCCCACTTTTAATGGCTTGCACTGCGTTCTCAGTCCGTCCATTCGAGGAAGAGTCATATGGTGCACATCTAACTCGCTTAATGCCATTTACAGCACAGAACATGAAAAATTCCTTACTAGTAAAACTAGCATTGTCAGATACGGTTACGCGTGGACTCTCATGTGTTCCAAATGTACGTCGCAATATCCTTTCTATTGCAACAAAAGCTAAGACACACCCGACCTGATCCGTGTATCAGGCAACACGGCCGGCCGAAGTGCATCCTTGCTCAGTGGACCAGGACTTCACGAAATGCAGAGACTGTACTACCATTAAACTGAAGCTGATATTTATACACAAATATATCCACTCAAAGACCAGCAGCCAATCACAACCCAGAGAATGGGCTGGCCCACGTTCGCACAGTCGAGTATTTCACTGTGCCGTGATATAATTCTCCTCCTAACTTGAGTTTTAGATCTGATTCAGCTAGTTACCCAGTTGAATACTGACTCTAACAATTTGCTAAACTCCATACACTTCTAAAATTCCCAAGTGCTGGTGCTCTCTAAGTGTTCTAATGCTTTCCTGATTTGGATGTTATGCTATTAAACAAAGAAACCGAAACCAAAACCTTTGGCATTTTATTCCTTCTGTTGTTTTCCTTTTCCCGCCTTTCCTTATCCGCATGACATATTTTTCAATGCCAAATTCCATTCCTCTGTCCCGGCAGTATTTTCTTATTGTTTGTATCAGGTTATTCAGGGTATTTTTGGTTTTCTTTTTGTTTGTTTTTATTTGGTTTTTGTGGGGTGGGGTGGATTTTTTTGCAAATATCTTGATATCATCTATGTACATTTGGTGATTCATCTTTTTTGTAATTTTATAAATTTGCACACCCTGTGTACTTCCTAAGTATGTAATTGAATGGCATCATTGCTCAAACGAATAGTAGTGGCGAGTTTGTGTCTCCCTAAAAGATGCCTTTCTGAATTTTCAACTTTGCTAGGATTTGTCCTCCAGCTGCTAATTCCACTTACCAGTTTTTCTTAGCTTTCGCTTGTTTTACTCCAAAATTGTTTTGTTTCCTTTTCATCCAGTAGTTGGATTATTATCATTATTTTACTTCTTTGAGAGTTATCAACTCTAGCATTAGCTGATGGTCTTTCAGTGTAGTTTGAGTGACAGAAAGTCTCCTCACATCTCCAGGACTCTTCTCGATAGTCTTGATGATCTCTACTTGTCCTTTCATTTCCAAGTTTTCCAATCCCTTTACCAATCCTTTGAGGATTGTTCTAAGCGCACCAATTACAATTTGTATCACTGTCACCTTCAGGTTCCATTTTTTTTAGTTCTCTAGCAAGGTCTAGGTATTTATCTCTCTATGCCACCTTTCCATATTGTATTTTAGGAATGTTATTATAACAAGGGATATCTTTAAAATGTTTAGAACTTTTAGAATCCATTCGGGGGAAACGCTATCAAAAGCTTTTATGTAGTCAATAAAGCCATACTTAGATTTTTGTTTTTGTGTCTACAATTCCCCATGATTATCCTGTTTACAAAAAGCTGATCCTTGAATCTATAAGCTTCTTTTTTACATCCCTTTTGTTCTAAATGGAAGATTTCTTTATATTCTATGAAATTGTCGATGTTATCATTTCATAGTTTGTGGGAAGGCATGTGATTGGTCGGTAGCTTTTTGCGTTCGTTGTTTCTTTACTTTTTGTTAATAGTTTTGTTTACTCCTTCTATAAGCCAGTCAGGTTTTTTGAGGTTCCTAAATGATTTCTGAAATAAGTTTCGTCATTATTCGATGTTGGGAAGATATTTGGTTGAGACAAAAGTATATTTTATCTATTCTTGGTGACTTCAAATTATGCGTTTGTTAATTTTATTGAGTCTTATCTAATCTCCCTTTGATATGATTGGTTCTTTTGGCGTTGTCCTGTGCTGCTATTAGTAGAGATGCTTGTGGTGTAATGGTTATCGTCGTAGGAAATGGACACGGTGACACGAGTTCAAATCCTGGACGAGACCAATTGCATTTCACATAGCACTAATACTCTTGGGAAAGGTATAAATCCAGTTATTCTCCCTCCATCTATGGGTAAATAGTAGGACAGACTGAGTTCTTCAGCCTTGGTGAGGCAACTAGTCTAGGAGAAGAAAAACTTTGAATTCAAACCTGTTAAACTCCGCTTAAAATTGACCTTGTGTCATATCCAGCCCGAGCGGAGGGGTTGGTAAATAGGATTAGTAAAGATTCTGTTTCTCTCTTAAGGTTTCCTTTTCTTAGCCGGGTCCATGTTTTCATTTTTTGCAAATAGTTTAATGACGTCCATGTACATTAGGTGATTGATCTTTTCTTGCGATCTGGTAAGATTGTATCCGGCTGTGCATTTTCTGAGTATGTGGTTAAGTGGCATCATGTCAATTATGAATAGTAAGGATGATAGAGCATTTCCTTGGAAAATACCTCTTTGGATCTTTGTTTCAGCTAAGCTTCTTCCTCCTGCTGTCAGCTCCACTCTCCAGGTTTTCATGTTTTTTTCGATAAAGTTTATGACTTCATGTGATATTTGTACATTTTGAGGCACCTTTTTGGAACCATATCATATGCGTTTTAGCTGTCAATCCAGACCATAGCTAGATTTTTCTGTCTGGTCTTGCTCTCATTTTGGATGTGTTGATATATGTAAAGTAATTATGCTGCGCCTCTGGCATCCTTTCTTTTCGTCAGGGAATAATCCGCGGCTTGTTAGTGAGAAGTAAATCTATTCCCTTATTTTTGCTGTCAGTATTTTCCACATCATTGGTTGGTAAGTTATCAGTCTGTAATTGTTTGGAGCAGTTCCTTTGCTTGGGTTCTTGTGGATCAATGTGGTCTTTCTCTTTCGTCATCCAGTCCGCTACTTGTGCTCCTTGTAAGCATCTGTTCATTTCAAGTGCTAGTCTGCCGTGAATGGAGGTGAATTTCTTGAATCAGAAACCATGTATGCCCTCATGGCCTGGTGTTTTCCAGTATGATTTTTTAAGAGTCGTTTTGAGTAAGTCGATGTGTATTTCCGCTTTGGGGCCTTCTTCAAGTCCTTCTAGTTCTCTTGTAATAATGTTTATCCATTCGGCCATTTCGTTATAATTTTTGGTTGTCATATTTTAGTCCAAAATCGTTCGGTTTCTTTGGCATCCGGTTGTTGGTATGTTTTTGTTTCACCCCCACCCAATTGTTTTGGAAAGCCCTGTTTTGTCTGTATTGTTTTACCCTTTGTCGATATCTCTTTAATCTCCCTTCTTTTGCCAGCACTTTCTGGTTTATTTCCTCAAGGTGTACTGTTATTTTTTCTCGTGATGTCTTTTCCTTTTGGTTCCCGCATATTTCAGCGTCTCTTTTTTGTTTTATCATTCTAGCCTGTTTTCGTAGGTTTTTTATTTTTATTTCCAGTAGAATTTCCCATCCTGGTTTTGACTGTTTCTTCGTGTTTTTGAGGGGATCCCAATTTTTTTCACAAACTAATTTCGCACCTGCATAGATTAGTTCATTTAACCCGGTTATATTATTCGTTGGTATGGGAAACAGAAGAGGTTAGAGAAAAACGTGCACTTGTGAAAACTGCCTCAGAAAGCTACTGGAAGAACCCAACAATTGCAAATGCCCGAATACTAAAGAAGGCACAAAAGCATTTAGCAGACATATATCTAAAAGAACAAACGGAATTCATACAAAATAAGATAGATAAGATTAGAGACTCGGTGGATGATAGGCAATCTACGATAGCCTGGCAAACAATAAACGAAGTGAGTGGAAGGAAAAAGACAGCCAAAGCAAAACTGAAAGCGGCAAACCAACAAGAAAGAATTAAACTGTGGAAACAACATTTTGAAAATCTACTAGCTAACCCTCCGAACATTACACAGGAACTGATCACCAGAATTATCAGTAAGCAATTAGACATTAAACTAGGGCCGTTCACTAAAGAAGAACTCGACTCGGTTCTTAGAAAAATTAAAAATAGAAAAGCTGCAGGGCTTGACGAGATTCCCCCAGAAGTGTGGAAGACGAGACAATTCGACGACATACTGCTCCGACACTGCAACGCAGTTTATAACCAAAATCCGATAGACGGATGGACGAAGGGATGCGTCCTCCCCTTCCCTAAAAAGGGGGACCTCGGATTAGCCAAAAACTATAGCGGTATAACACTCACATCCATAGCAGCCAAAATCTACAATGCCCTACTACGAAACCGCATAGTACCCCAAATCGACAAAATCCTGAGGAAAAACCAAAATGGCTTCAGAAGAAACAGGTCCACAACCTCACAAATATTGACCATTCGTAGAATCCTAGATGGCGTGAGGGCAAAAAACTTACAGGCGACATTACTATTTGTCGATTTTACCAAGGCCTTCGATTCCATTCACAGAGGGAAGATGGAACAAATACTACTAGCATACGGCCTACCAGAAGAAACCGTAGCAACAATAATGATTCTCTACAGAAACACCAAAGTGAAAGTGCGTTCACCGGATGGAGACACAGATTACTTCGACATTGTAGCAGGAGTACTACAAGGGGACACGCTTGCCCCATACATCTTTATCATCTGTCAAGACTACGTACTTAGGACATCGATCGATAACATTAGGGAAAACGGCTTTGAGCTGACAAAGAAAAGAAGCAGAAGGTACCCTGCAAAAACAATTAACGACGCCGACTACGCCGATGACATAGCGCTACTGGCCAATACACCCAACCAAGCCGAAACACTACAGCATAGTTTGGAACGAGCCGCTGCAGGCATTGGACTCCGTGTCAATGCACAGAAAACTGAATTTATGTGCTTTAATCAGAAAGGCGACATCTCCACACTAGACGGAACCTCCCTGTAACTGGTTGACAAATTCACCTACCTAGGAAGCAGCGTCTCATTAACCGAAAAAGTCATCGACACACGGCAAACGAAGGCATGGACAGCTATCGATAGGCTTTCGATCATATGGAAATCAAACCTGAGCGATCAAATGAAACGCAGTTTCTTTCAGGCGGCGGCGGTCGTGTCGATACTGCTGTATGGATGCACTACTTGGACGCTGACTAAACGGTTGGAGAAGAAGCACGACGGCAATTATATAAGAATGTTGCGAGCAATATTGAACGGGTCCTGGCAGCAACACCCCACACGGCGCCAACTGTACGGCCACCTACCACCTATCACGAAAACTATACAAGCTAGACGAACCAGACATGCAGGACACTGCTGGAGAAGCAAAGACGAGATCGTAAGTGTTGTGCTCCTGTGGACCCCCGCATATGGCCAATCAAAAGCAGGACGACCAGCTCGAACATTCATACAGCAGCTATGTGATGATACGGGATGTAACCCCGAAGACCTGCCGAAGGCGATGAATGATAGGGAGACGTGGAGAGAGAGGGTCAGGGATATCCGTGCTAGCCGCACGTCATGATGATGATGATGATGTAAGGTAGAATTTGATTTATTTTATTCGTTTCTATCTTAATTGTTTTCCATTCTATGTTTCTTAATGGTGGTAGAGTAGTCTTTTCACTATTAATGATTCTCTTTACATTTTCTAGATTTATCTTTTGTTCTTGTGATAGTGTTTCTTTATGTTTGCTTGGTTGTGTATTGTTTGGTAGTTTGGTGTTTTCATTTTCCGAAGTTGAAAGTTCATCTTCGTTAGATTGTTTTTGTTTGACACCACTTGATGTGGCTGGTACTGTATTGTAATTTTGTTTATGTGTTTTTTGATGGATTTCTAGTATCTCAAGGTCAGAAAACCAACCCTTCCTTATTATTGTTCTAACTGGAATCATAAGCTCAAATTTAACTTTCATTTTTTGGATAGGGTTAGATCGCATAAAAGTACTTCTTTTCATGTTTGCATTTTGCGACAACTTCGGGTTTCTTGTTTAATAGATTTATTTAAATAATTTGGGTGATAACTGATTATATTAATTATTTTATTGATAATTGATTATATCATTTATTTTATTATTTAGTTTGGTGAGTTTGTGGACAAGTTACAATTCTTTGAAAGTGTACTTAGTCGTAAAAGGTTTGCACGTGTGCCAGATGAGCTATGTCAAAATAGTTCTAAGCAGGATGTTGAACATTTTTAAAAAATCAAGTGTTTGTCATTTGGGTAAGAAATGAAATACAAGTTTCTGATCGTATGATGCAATAATTAAGAAGAAATTATATAAGAAAAGATAATTTTGGATTTTGAGTGAATTGAGATACAGCTAGGGTAAGAGCCGAGTCGGTCGGAAGCCATCAGTTGAGATCAGAACCCTTCGGGGCAACAGCAGAGGAAGGTTGGGTGTCTGTCTTTCACCGTTCCTATGGATAACAGTAGACCTTTCTCTTTCTCTTTCTCTTGTGCTTTGATGACTGCTAGGAAATTGTATTCAATCAAAATAAATTCTAACGTATTGATAACAACGAACTCGCTTTATACATTGCAAAGAGTGTGATACCAATTGATATTCGAGATGATGCCGGATTGTGAGACTGCATAACACAAGCATTTCTCTCTTCCCTCCACGCTTCTCATCTGATACCATGGTGTTTCACTGTTCTATTTGGTCATCCGGCGTGACGATTGCGTGGCGTAACGTTATTTAAGTATGTTTATTTAAAGCATAAAACAGGAAAGAGAGGGAAAAACGCTATGAATCTATATATTTAAATGTATAAAGATTGGAAGTTGGGGAAAACGGAAGAAAAAAGAAAAAGAAAAAGAGAAGAAAAGAAAAATTCGTAGTCACGAGACTACTTTCAGTGTATATTGTAATACAACGGTGTCCACAACCAACAGATAAAAGCAGGAACGAAAAAACAAAATAAATACGACAGAAAGTTGTGTCCAGGACTTTGAAAAATGCATTATTTTTTCATTCTTATCATCAATTTCACTGATCTCTAAATCAGTGATTTGTATTTTAGTAAACCGCATGTTGACCAGACGTAACTCGAATCCTGTGTGAAACCACGAGGCCAACGTTGAAATAAATTAAGTAATTCCATTTGTAACAGGGGAACAAATGATTTGAGGTCGACTGTGGAATTAGAGAAGAGGAAAAGAAGAAATAAATTGTTGAACTTTAACTGAGTTAAAACTTAAGTAATATACAGGGAAAACCTTTTTTTTTTTACCTGCAAGTTAAACTTCGGAAGCCATCGGAAGCAGTATGACGAATGTGAAGTAAGGTGAATGAACTCAACGTCGGGTCAACGGTGAACTTCACCTGATGCTGTGCGGAAGAACCCCATAGGTCGACGGCAAGGATCACATAGTTCAGTTAGGAAACTACTAGTACTCATCTATAAGGGTGGTGTCTATTGATGAGATAGAAATACAGCCATCGAATGATTACTATGACTGACTTGGGTATTATACGTATATATTAGGTGTGTGTGCACAGACACAAAAAACACGCTAGTTAGTCTACTTGGTACTTCTGGGGCTTACAAATGGATCTAAACTCAATCTTCCTAAACTACCTTGAAATAAATCTTAAACATAAAAAACAAAACATGTTTTTCCTCTGGAAACGTTTGCGAACAATACATTTAATTCTACTTTGTATATAAACTTCTCTTCTTTTATTGCGATTGGAATTTAATGTTTGCTAATAATATTTTTGATTGTATCATTGGCATTTTATATCTATCTATCTATCTATCTATCTATCACAGTCTGTTTGTATCTATCTATCAAAAATGTTAATATTATCTTATAGCCGTTGTACCTGTATCACAAAAAACAAGTTTTGAGAAATTCAAAACCGAACGAAAAAAAATCTCGGCCACCTTTCTGGAAAATATTCAAGAAGGTCAGTAAATATATTTCTTTTTTGTATATACTCAACAACAACCACAAAAAAAGTTCCTGGTGTAATGGTTAGTAGACCATTGTTAGTGCCCAATTTTTCTGTCCCTGAATTAATCAATTTTAATTGTAGATAACATTGACATTAGTTGTTGAGTTATTCAATGCCGAAGTCGGTCTTTTAAAGCAATTATGCAGTTTCAAGTCACTAATGGTGATAAACATTTGTAAACAATCATAACAATTAACTAATGTTAATTCTAATAAATTATGTACAATCATATGGTTTTAAGTATTTCAAGCAATTATATGGTTTTAATAACAATAATTATCCTTTGTTAACAATCATAACTTCAAGAGGCTAAAAACATTTGTAACACCTTTGTAGTTATAAATGAAATTGCATAAAAATGTACAAGGGATGTACTTTTTGACTGTTATATATTCATATTTCTTTAGTTTCAATGTTGTAAAATTTTCTAATAAATAATTCATAATATTATCGGTTTCAATTGGGTATTTTTCCATATCGATGGTTTAGAAGGTAATTAGCGTTTTTTTTAATGTTCGGTTAAGGGTGCACTTATTTTTAGTCGATAATCTATCTATCCGTCTATCTCTATCAACCTATCTATCTATCTATCTATTTCAAGGTTTGGTTTGGCTTCTTTGTTTAATGGCATATCAACCTTTAGTAGGTTATTTAATGCCAAAGCTATTCTCCTAGAAGAACAGTAGTGGTACTATTTAACCCATAGCTGGGAGGATAAGGGGGTTCATAATTTTTCCATGGGTATTTGCCCGAAAGTGAACGTAATAGCACGACTGGAGTACGAACTCGTTTACGTACAATTCCGCAGTCCATCGCTTTAACCATTACACCACGAGGACACCCCCAATCTATTTCAACTTCATTTCTCTTTTGTATATGGTTAAATAATAGCATGATACCTCTGTAATTTTTATTAAAAGATAAGTTTAAGGATATTATTGTGGATTTATTTCGACAGATGTGGTTCATGTGCTTAAATCTGTGGTTTACATTCACCGTCACAATCCTAAATTTTCCAAATGTCGCAAGCCAAGTGAAAAGAATAAACTTTCCCATAGATGGTAAGTACATATCAATATTTTGATTATTTTTTTTATATTCAAATATTTGATATTAAGATAAAATAGATTTTTCTCGTTTTACGATTAAGGAAATTAAAGAGAGAAATAATCCTTGAAACCTTTAGTATTTTGAGTCTTCGAAATCCTGTGCCTAAGCTAACAAATTGACAAAAATATGCATTTCGCTCCAAAGTACAAATATCTCAAAAACTTTGCTATGGATTTGTTAAATGAAAAGTTGTGATTTTTTGCCGGAAATATAAAAAAATGTTTCCGTCCGAAATACTGGTTGTGTGTGCGTGCGCACGCGCGTGTGTGTGTGTGTTATGTTGATGAAGTTGTTTTCGAAAAGATATCTAAATGATATAAAATCATACTATCATTAGTATTGTTTGTAATTATATTTTTGGCTAGTTTCAATGCTTTGGAGTTTGCTTATGAATAATACCTAATGATATTCTTTTACTTGTATAATATTGCATAAAATATTTTGAACTCTTGGTATCTGCTTTGGAAAGAAATATCTTTTTATAAAGATTGGTACTGGTATACTTATCTACGGTTAATGCTACACACACTCGCACACTCATAGCGGGTGCGACGGCTAAATTGACATCTAAATTACACAAAAATGAAAATAACGCTGATATCTCATTTTATTAGATATTCTTATCAAAATTACAAGAAAATATTTTGAAATATTATAGATTAAATTTATTTAACGAAATTGCCATTGCTTTAACCACGGCATACAGACGACTTCGAAATCTCTGGCAAGCCTTTCCCACCGTTTCCTTGTTTAAATTGGTAAATGCTTCCATTATTCTTGCTTTCAATTGATCTTTGTTGTTGCGTGGAGTTTCGTTTGTCTCTCGATCAATGGTGCCACATACATAATATTCAAGAATATTGCAATCTGAGAAGTTAGGCGACTAAACGTTTGGGGTGATGTGGTCGCAGAAACTTTCTGATTGCCAAGACTGGGTTCTGCTGTGTGACATGGTGCAGAGTGCTTTTGCTAGACGTAGGTTCTCCCAGTAGCCACTCTCTCAATCAAGAGCAATTCTACCACCTCTAGACACTTGATGTAGGTCTTTGGGTCGAGTCTGTGGATATGTAGGGAGGGGAATAGTGGTATAAGGTCACCATCACTAGTGAACGCCCCAAACCACATGATGTGGTGCAGGTGTTTGGTTTTTATCCATATGAATCTGAATCTATCGTCAGATTGACACTCAGGGTGAAATCTTCGTATTGGACCTTTCAGCGTGAATGCCAAGCTGTACAACATGCTATTTTTATGTTTGTCGAGGAGTGAATTGCGCCATGATACTGCTTTCCTCACAGGCAGTGCCTAACTGCATAGGAGACAAAACCTGAAACAAAAAAAGCGCATACACGAAATTAATTAATCAAAATGGGAACATTTTACACATTGCCCTGTGTGTGTGTGTGTGTGTGTGTGTGTGTGCATACCGGGCCATTGTTCTAATGAGTAGAGTGTTCGCCAATGGTCTGGGAGACCGCGATTCAATCCCAGGTCGAGTCATACCAAAGACTTAAAATGGGGTACTTGATGCTGCCTTCATTAACACTCAACATTATAAGGTAAGGATCAAGGGTAAAGAGAAGCAATCCAGTGAATGAGTAGCTCACTCCTCTACACCTCGGTGTAGTAGCTATTGAAAAGGGAGCCTTCGGGTCACCTTCGACTAAGGTCACCAACTTTACTTATGTATGTATATTAGTATATGCTTGAGTGAATAAGACAGACACTTCGCTTCTGCTAATTTTATAGGTGATCTGTTCAAGTCTTTGTATGAGTCGTTTGCCACCTTGGTGGAATGAATTTAAAAAAGGCACAATATTTTTCTCAAATTCTTTTTGCCCCAGCTGGAGCCAACTTCAGGAGAGCGAACATTGAAATGACAAACACAATCCCAAGTTTATGCATTTATTTGGAGATAAAAGCGAGAACCGGCAGGTTAAAAAGGTTTAAGGCATTTCAGAACGCAGCTGCTACATTCAAAATTGATCTTGGATAATGAAGGTTTGTTTATCATTACATAGAGAGTTTAACAATTTGTAGATTTGTCTTCCTCTTACCTCTAGTAAAGTTCTTCTCTTTCATAAATTCCCTTCTCACTAATTCTTTCCAGTCTTTAGATAAATGCATACGACTCGTTGTGTTTTTCATTTCAATGTTGTTTCTCCCGAAGATGGCTCAAGCTTGAGCTGAAAGTACTTATGGAAAATATGGCGCTCTTTTGAATTTATTCCTTCAAATGACTCATTCAAAGACTTCAATGGATTACTAATAAAATAGGCAGAAGCAAAGTGGCTGTCTTATTTTACACCACTACCCATAGAAAAAGCCTTCAAAAATTGTACACTAATTTATAAAAGTTACTGCTTTGATATTATTGGATGTTTTGGAGCAGAATATCCGCAAGCTCTTATTGTCATGGTTCGGCCAGAAAAATTGAATATAGTCTAATATACTTTAGAATTCAATATTCGTTTATCCTAATGAAAATATTGTTAACAATCATGAAGATTATAAATCTATATCCATTCTTGTTACTCAAAAGAAAGGAATGCCAGTTTTGTGGAAAAGAGATGCTTCCTTTTAACCACATGGTTGCATAAAAACTTTCTATTCTTTATCTCATTATTTTGGTTTATAAATTCAAGCAGCCATCTCGTAGACAGCAGATTTGGCATATAATATTCAACTAAATAAAAGCTTGAAGAAAATTATAAAGACATGCATATTGCAATGTTTATTCAGTAATCACAACAAATACTAACACTTAAAGATATATAATCATAGTAATGTAAAATCTGCATTAAAACTATTTATGATACTTAACAAATCAAGTATGATGCTGTCAAACTTTATATCAAGGATATGTCAGCATAGAAATATATGCTTTTTAAAATATGGCATTGGTGGTACCAATCACAGATGGAGTCATTGAAGCAATCCCGAAGATCATAGAAAATAGACTGAGGAATCACGAAATCCGAGATAGAATTAAAACTGCTTTCACCATAGCAATGCTAAAATCAGCTGAAATACTGAGAGGAGTCCTGGGGATCTGAGGAAACTTGTTGTCACCCAAACATTTGTGAAAAGAAAAAGCTCTCTCGGAGTAAAATAATAAGAAATTCTCTTTAATTATGAGTGAAAAACAGACCACCTAATCCAGGCCAGATACTTTTATAATTTACAAGAAGAAAAGAAGTGAAATTAAAGGAAAATGAAAACAACGATAAACACCTGCACCTTACTAGAGAACTAAAAAAGCATTAAAATCTGGGATATATACGTGATAATAATACCAATCGTTGTCAGAGTCCTTAGAACAATCCGGGTGTCCTCGAGGTGTAATGCTTAAAGCGATAGACTGCGGAATCTTACTGAGCGAGTTCGACCTCCAGTCGCGCTATGATGATCCCTTTCGGACAAATACTCTTGGGAAAAGTATGAACCCCCTTGTCCTCCCAGCTATGGGTTAAATAGTACCGGTGCTGTTTTTCTGGAAGGATGGCTTTAGCGTTAAATGATCAATGAAGGTTGAGGTGCCATTAAACAAAGAAACTTTGAGCAATTAAAAATGACCTCCGAAAGAGACTGGTGGAACTGTTCCAGACTATGCAATAGAGATTAGGCTTGAGTCGATTTATTTGAAAGAGACTTTAGATCATTTGCTTCATCTGCATCATTGATATTTTTGCGTGATATCGTCTGCTTCTTGCCTTTTTTATGTTTGTCTATTGACATTAATGATGACCATTAAACAAGTCAAGTTTACCAAATCAAATACACAAGTAATTTGTTTGTTCGTTTGTTTCGTTTTTTTTTTTTTTTTGTTTGGTTGTTTGTTTTTTGTGGTGAGGGCTTGTATAGGGCCAGGTACACCTTCCTGGGTGAGCTAATAATGAGAATGTTGCAACATTGTGCCACAGATACTCCAGAAAACATCCCTTAGGTTTTGAATTTATAATTTTCCCTTCTCCTAGACTGATTGCTCGACCAAGACGAAAGAACCTTATCTGTTTTACTATTTTATTCTTAGACAGGGAAGATGGTTGATTAGTTGGTGGTTTGGTTGATTTTAACGGCATATCATCCTGTTTGGGGATATTGATGTCCAAGGAATTTCCTACATTTAATTTACATTTTTTGTGTAGTTTCTTAATTTTTTGCTAACGGTTATATTATATCAGGTATCCTTATCTAATACAGGTGATTTTTAAAGAGATCTATTTGACCCACTGATGGGACCCGTTCCAGGTCAAAGTAGACTTATGAGTAATGGCAGTGAATAGGTACTCAACACTCTCTTGAGGACCAGAACTGGACGCTCACCACTAGATGCAGTTTGGTGTTCTACCGAGAGCACACCATTTGGGGGAGGATATACTGGTCTTCAGTAGATACACTCAGCGTATTTAAAGTTCTACCGGTAAGGCCAGCAGCTAAAGAGGAAATGGATATGCGCTTTAGTCAAAATCAGTAGATAGTAAAACATAGTCTCGTTCAGGATTTGAAATTGTTGATATTTCCTTTAATGCTAATGCTCCTGCGAAAGGTATGAATCCATTTCTTCTCTTGATTTCCGATATGAGTAAATAATATGGCAGACTAGATTCTTTAGTATTGATATGTCAACCGATTTAGAAGAGAAAAACTATGAACTCGAATGACTTTATGTCGCATATTGCCCTTAGTGGAGAGGTTGGGTAAAATGCATACAAAATCGATAGCTGGTATTAGAATTCATCCTTTGGGGTGTTTCTTTCAAGTGCACTAAACTTTTGATAGCAGTTTTGTCAATTTTCTTTTCTTTTTTCTTTTATTATTCTTTTGAATAAAGATGTTTATTGGATACCGGTGTGGTGCTTTCTGAACTTCAATGTGTTCGCTGTCCTGGGAACGCTGCTATCAAATTGGACGCAATGGGTAAGTAAAAAGATATCTACTTGAGTTAAGAAAAAAGAAACAAATATAAACTATTTATTAGCTTTTTCATATCTACCTATCGGTTTCTTCATATTTTCTAAATCTATCAATTCTGATCAATCGATTTTAATGTATCTAAATCTATCTGTTATGGTAAAGAAATTATTTAAATCATCTATCATGTTTTCTATCTATTCATTAATTTATTTGTTCATTTATTACTGTTATTACTAATCATCATCATCGTCATCATATCGTGCTGGTAGCACGGATATCCCTGACCCTCTCTCGCCACTTTTCCTATCGTTCATCGCCTCTGGTAGGTCTTCTAGACTACATCCCGTATCCTCACATAGTTGCTGAATGTATGTTCGTGCTGGTCGTCCTGGTTTTTCTCGGCCATATGCGGGGGTTCATAAGAGTATATCACTTCTGCTTCTCCAGCAATGTCCTGCATGTCTGGTTCGTCTAGCTTGAATAGTTTTCGTGAGAGGAGGCAGGTGGTCGTACAGTTGGTGTCTTGTGGGGTGTTGCCGCCAGAACTTGTTCAATATTGCTCGCATCATTCTTGTGTAATTGCCGTCTAGCTTCTTCTCCGGCCGTTTTGTTAGAGCCCATGTAGTGCATCCATATAGCAGTATCGATGCGACCGCTGCCTGGAAGAAACTGCCTTTCATTTTATCGGTTAGGTCTGATTTCCATATAATCGGTAGCCTATTGATAGCTGTCCATGCCTTCGTTAACCTCGTGTCGATGTCCTTTTCGGTTGATGAAACGCTGCTTCCTAGGAAAGTGAATTTGTCTACTAGTTTAAGAGGGGTTCCGTCTAGAGTGGAGATGTCCCCCGTTTGATTATAGCACATATATTCCGTTTTGTGTGCATTGACATAGAGGCCTATGCCTGCGGCTGCTCGTTCCAAACTATGCAGTAGTGTTTCGGCTTGGTTGGGTGTATTTGCCAGTATCGCTATGTCATCGGCGTAGTCGGCGTCGTTAATTGTTTTTGCGGGGTACCTTCTGCTTCTTTTCTTTGTCAATTCGAAGCCGTTCTCTCTGATTTTATCAATCGATGTTCTAAGTACGTAGTCTAGACAAATGATAAAGAGGTATGGAGCTAGCGTGTCCCCTTGTAGTACTCCTGCTACAATGTCGAAGTATTCTGTGTCTCCATCTGGTGATCGTACTTTTACTTTGGGGTTTCTATAGAGAATCGTTATTGCTGCTACGGTTTCTTTAAGTAGGCCGTACGCTAGTAGGATTTGTTCCATCTTCCCTCTGTGAATGGAATCGAAGGCCTTGGTAAAGTCGACAAATAGTAATGTCACTTATCATACTTCCTGTGAGATCCTCACACTAGCGCTAGCTGATGGTCTTTCCCTGAAGTCAGAGTGACAACTTGTCACATCGAGTCTCGAGTACTTTTCTTTGTATTCTGGTCGATCTTAGCAATTCTGTAGTTTGTGTGGTCTCGGTTTTGTCTTCTAACTTATAACTCTTCCAGCCCCCTTTCCAAGCCTTTGGTGATTATTCCAAAATCGCCAATTACAATTGCTATTACCATCACTCTCATGACCCTCAGCTTTTCAGTTCTCTTGCCAGTTCCCTGTCTTTGTCTCTCTTTTCGCTTTCTTTGATATTCACTCTGAGATCTGTCGACACAGTAAAGTCGACTATATGGTTAGTCACTTACATTTTTCTTTTCTTTTCTTTTCTTTCTTTCTTTTTTTATTTTTTATTTTTTTTGTTAATTATCACTTGGTCATGTTTTCTGAACGGGATTAGGCGATATGTTTGTATCACAAAATCCCAGAGAATTTTATGCTCTTCATTCTCCAGTATGGGTTCTGGTTTGAACATATATCATTTAGTCTTATGGGCAAATTTTGTTTTCTTGCAAAATTCCCATCCCCACCAAGTCATACCTAATCCTATTCCCCTTTTGCTCTACTTAGCTGCATTCGCTGTCATTAACCGTTTTGTTTTTATCACCACTTAACTTACACTTGCAATTATGTTGTTCATTATCTATTTTCGCTTTCACATAATTCCCAGCTACGGGTTAAATAGCACCACTACTGTTCTTCTAGGAGAATGGCTTTGGCATTAAATAACCTAAAAAGAGTTGATATGCCATTAAACAAAAAAACCCAAACCTTTCACATAATTGGTCCTTATGGAGTTGTTTTGTGCTGCTATTAGAAGAGATTCAGTTTCTCCCTAAATGATTCCCTTTCGTAGGCATGTCCATGTCTTTTGTGTGAGATTTCGCCAGTTTGTCGATTGAAATATCCATAGAGTTGTTTTTCTTCTCATTTCTCTTTCCAAGTTATTTGTTCTAATTGTCCTTATGTTGTCAGTACTTTTATTTGCCACTGTAATTAGTCTTTCTTTTTTCTTTTCAATGTCGTCTTCGAGTCCTCGTATTGACCATCTATGCTATTTTCAATGCTGCCGTATCCTCATCCTCCTTTTCCTTAATTATGTAGTTTGTCTATATCCTTTCTCGAAATTAAAGCCTTGTGCATCGTCATCAACTTTCTTGTTCTCAGGTCCATTAGTCTGAGTTCTTTGCTGGTCCAGTTTAAGAATGGTTCTAAATACCTTACGAGGAGGACAACTCAAGTGTTTATCCCTTTGATGATATTTCTGCTATATGCTTTGATTTCGAGAAGCTTTCTCGTTCCTCTGAGGTAGTCTTAATTAGTCATTTTTTTCTTTCATCTCCACTTGTTTGATGGTGTCCGTTTCCAATATTCCCAAGCATTTATATTTTCTGATTCTTTCTTGGTTCGGTTATTATATTACTTCCGTTATTAGTCTTTTTACACCTTTCATTATCAGTACAACTCATTTTTCATTGCCACATTCCATTCCTATATTCTGGCTATATATTATCATTTCTTTTATCAGAGTCCTCAACTGATTTTTAAAAATTTTTCGCAAACAGTTTGATGACGTCCATGTACATAAGGTTATTAATCTTTTTTGTGAGTTCACAAATGTGTGGCCCCAACGCACTTCCCAAGTAAGTTTTTGAATAAAATCATTGCTATTACAAATAGTAATGGCGAAAAAGCCCCCCCCCTCTCTCTCTCTCTCTCTCTCTCTCTCTCTCTCTCTCTCTCTCTCTCTCTGGATTTCCACCTCTGCTACAGTTTTTCCTTCGGCTGTTAATTCCACTTTTCAGTTTTTCTTGGCTTTCGTGATAAATTCATAACTTTGTCAGATATCTTGTACATTTTAGTCAATCTATTATCCAGGGTTATGGGACCATATCATTAGGCTTTTATAGTTAATCCATACCATGGTTACAATTTTCCGCCTCATTTTGCTCTCCATGAGGATAAGCCTATCAATGTACAGTAAATCAGCTGTTTCTCTTGTCCTCCCGTAGCATTCTTTCTGGTGTTCGGGAAAAAGTTCACGGCATATAAGTAAGAGATGTCCTCCCTAATCTTTGCCCAGTCAGCTGGGGCTGTAGAAAACACCGACTGCTTCTCTGCAGAGGGGTAAGACCCCTCCAATGAGTGTCCTGGACATGACACTAAACAATCTGATGCTGATGTTTCAGTAATGCTGGAGCTTTGGGGAATGCAGAGAACCTCTTCATTGCCATTGCTCCCAGGTCCACTCTGGTCGGAGAGGTAGCACCTGATAGGGTCCTATCGATTGGTCAAATAGAAATAAACCGAGTCCTTAGGCAAAACGGAATTGCTTGAAATGGAACTGTTTTGTATGCTAGACTTAATTGTTTGAAATGGAACTTTCTCTATGCTAAACAAAATTCTTTGAAATAGAACTGTTTTGACATGTAACTGTGTGTAAACAGAAACTATACTTATAAACTGAATTGTTTAAAATAGAACTGTTTATATGTTTAAAATGGATTTGGCATTAATAACCTTCAATGGTTGATGTGCTCTAAAATCAAATCAAACCAAACCAAACTTCCCAAATCTGAGTTGTTACAATTTTCAACATCATAGATAGGCAAGTTATTGGTCTATAGTTGCTTGGGATGGTTCCTTTTTGTACAGACCGACCCAGTTCGGCGAAAAAATTCATATGAAATGCTTAACTTTAAATGAAGAAAAAACTGACACAGCCAAAACCTCAAAATGGTGTTTGAAATACTGAGAAGAAAAATAAAGAAAGAAGTAAAATAAATTATAAGCTTACTGTTTGAATTATCTTTAGTTTTATCTCGTGGTTCATTATTATTTTATTCCTTGCAAGTTTTTCTCCACAGCATTAGCTGGTATTTCACTGTATTCTGAGTGATAACAAGTCTCCTCTGTTCTCCAAAACTCTTTTTAGTATTCTAGCCAATCTTAAGAATACTGTGGTCTGAATGGCCTTGATTCTTTTTCCCGTTTCCAAGTCCTCCAGTCTTTTTTCCAGATATTTAGATACTGTTTCAAGTACACCAACTACAACTGGCATCACCGTCATGTACCACTCTTCTTTCTATATTTTTTAGTTCTCTGGCAAGATGCAAGTATTTGTCAATCTTTTCGGGTTTATATTTTGTTTTGTTTTTTTGTTTGTTTGTTTGTTTTTTTTCATTTTTCATCTACAAAGTAACAAGTTTTATTTTCTTATTAATCAAAACAAGGTTTTGTCTTCTGGTCGGGATAAGGTGATTTGTTTGTATCTCAAAATTCAATGCTTTTCATTTTTAGTGATGAATTCTTGTGGGTGCCTATAGTATTTGATAGTATGGTTAAATTTTTTTATCTCTTACAGAATTCCCAGTAGATCACCTTTCCAGTCCAATCGTGCCTAGTCTTCTTTTGTGCCAGTTTGTTGCATTCTCTTATAAGATTAACCGTTGAATCTTTCTCCACATAACGTACGCTTGCTATTCTGTTTCGTATTATCAGTCTTCGCTTTAATATAATTGGTACTTATGGCATAATTTTGTACCTCTATTAAGAGGGTTAGTTTCTCTCCTGAGGTTTTTCTTTTGTTGCCATATCCAGGTATTCTCGCGTGCAATCTCCCCAGTTTGTCGCTTTGAATATACATACAGTTGTTTTTCTTCTGATTTCTATTTTCTAGCATTTATTGTTTTTATTTTGTTGTTTTTGGTGATACTGGTTTTACTAGCCCCCACAGTCTTTCTTTGCTCTTTTTATATATTCCTCGATACCTTGTGTTGATGCGTCTGTGAAATCCTCAATGATAGCGAGTTTATTTCATCCTTCTTTTCTTGATATATATAAGACATCTCTCGGATTAATTTCCATATCCTTTGGTTTATTTATCTGAGTTCCTCCCTTGTCCATTTTAAGACTGGTCATACCTTATAAGGGAGATAATTGAGATGCTTAACTCTTTGGTGAGATTTCTTATGCAGAACTTAGTTTCAAAAGTTTTTTTGTTTTTCTGAGGTACGCTTTTCTTTTTTCATCTCTGTTTGATGGTCCGCTTCCAATATTATCTATGTACATGCATTAATTAATCTTTTCTTGATATATTGTAAATTTGTATTCCTATTGCTTTTCCTGAGTACGTTGTCGGGTCGTAGTATTGCTATAACGAATAGCGGTGGCGAAAGTGCGTCTCCCGAGAAAAATGCTTCTTTGTATTTTTACTTCTGCCAGGGTTTCTCCTTTCGCTGACACCCTCCAGTTTCCATGACTTTCAAGATAAAGTATATGATTTTGTCAGACATTTTGTACATTTTTGGCACTGGTTTGCGGGACTATATCGTAGGTATTTTTAAGCCAATCTATGCCATGGCTACATTTTTCCATCTGTTTGACTTTTTTGAGGTGGTGATCATTTATTCCTCTTGCTCCCCTGCTGCATCCTTTTTGTTCTTCAGAAATAGTCCGTGACATAAAAGCGAGTAACAGATTTCTTATCTTATCTGTGAAGTTAGGATTTTCCACATCATAGGTAAAGACACTTTGGTCAATAAGTGCTGAGGAGGGTCTTTTGTAGAGTGGGTGTCCGTCTGGATCAGGGTATTTTTCCCTCTTATCACCTACTCGGATATACTTGCTTTTTGCATGCATTACTCAGTTGTAGAGCCAAACCGTCCAGGATGAATGTGATTTTTTTTTCAATCAGAATTCATGTAAACTATCATGGGTTGGCATTTTCCAATTTGGAATTTTCTTGAATGTTGATCTTAACGAGTCCAGGTGTATGCTCGCCTCGGGGCTTTTTTCAAGTTTTGTCTATTTATTCGTTCATGTTATTTAGTCATTCAGCTTTTCTGTTATGTGCTTTCTGTTTCCATATTTTACTCCAAGATTGTTTTATTTATTTTGCATTCGATTGTTGACTTGTCCTTATGTACTTTCCACCAACCTGTTGGTAGAATATTCGTTTGTTATTTTGGAAAGTTTTGTTTTGTTTGCATTGCTTGACCCAGTTCCGGTTCCTTTCGAGTCTCCGTTCTTTCATCCATATCTTTTGATTTATTTCTCTCTGTCGTGTTTTAAGACGTGTGTAATTATCATTTAAGAATATTTTAATTCCGATGGGTTCTTATGTGTTTTACCTTCCTTTCAAGTTTTGCTTGTTGTCGCATCTTCTTTATTTGATCTTCTGTCATCATTTCCCATCCAGGTTTTGTATTTCTTTTCGGATTTCTTTAGGAGATATCTATTTTATTACAGACGTTTTGCTCCTGCATAGATTAACTCGTTTAGTTCGATGATGCTGTCGATTAGGATATATTTCAATATTTTCTTTTTACATTTTCTGTCTCTACCTTGACTTTTTTTTTCGGTTTTGATTCCTTAAGAATGGTAATGTTGTCTTCAGTCCTCTCGTGATTTTTTTTACTAATTTTGGATTTTTTGTCTTATCCATATTAGAATGAATAAGACTCGAAATTTAAATGTGTTGCTCACTTCAACTCCGAGGAATCCCCTTCTTCTTCCATTGTAAAAGAAAAGTGCGTTCCAAATTGGCGAAAAAATCACAACAAAAGAATGGTAAAAACATTTATTGAAAAAAATACCCATTTTCTACGAAAGAGGGTTTTATTTATGCTGACCATCCGAGGTTGTCGAAAAAATTTATTTCACACGCTTAATTCTAAATCAAGAAAAAGGGTTGAGAATCTATTTCTAAATGCTAAAAAAGATCAACTTGAATATATTCAGGCCAAGCCAATCGTTGCATGGCAAATAGTTAATGATGATAATGGAAACAAACCTAAAACCTGCAAGCCAAGACGAAAGACATCAGAAGTGGAAAGAACATTTCAAGAATGTACAAGGAAACACTTCTGAAATCACAGGTAAATATACTAAAGAAATAATTACTGGTAAACGAGACCAGACATTTGAACAATTTACGAAGGAAGAACTTGACGCAGTACTGGAATAAAATTAAAAACAGAAAAGCTGCAGATCTTCATGAAACACCTCCTGAAGTATGTAATTCAAGGAAATTTGATGACATACTTCTTTAATTCGGCAACGCTGTTTATGAATAAAATACAATTGAGAAATAGACGAAAGACTGCATCCTCCTCTTCATGAGGAAAGGTAATTTCGGCAACACTAAGAATTATACTGAAGCGTAACTCTTGCTGTGATTGCTGTTAAACTTTATAAAGCCTTGTTTCTCGTTTGTGTCCAACCTAAAGTTGAGAAAATTCTAATGAAAAATCAGAAAAGCTTTCGGAGAAATCGATCCACAACATCACAGATTCTGACTATCCATGTTAAAAATCTCGAGGCAACTCTATTGTTTGCAGATCTCTCCAAAGAATTTCATTCCATACACAGAGGGAAGATGGAGTAAATACTAATGGCATGTTGTCTATCCTATCGAACCTATTACTGCTGTAATGATGCTTTACAAGAACACAAAAGTAATGGTTCACTCACCCAATGATGACACTGATTTTTTTCGAAATTGTTGCTGGAATCTTGCAAGGAGATACATTAGCACATTAATTTATAATGTCTCTACATTACATACTAGGAACGTAAGCAAATCTAATAAAAGAAATTGGTTTCACCTAAAAAAGGTTAGAAGCACGCGATCTCCCGCAGAAACTATGACAGATGCAGACTACACAGACGATCTAGCGCTTCTGACGAATTCACCTGCCCAATCCGAGTCCCAGCTGAAGGAAACAGCAAGAGGCATTGGCTTCAGCGTGAACGTAGATGAAACAAATTCCATGTGTTTTAAACCAGAAGACGCCATCTCAACTTTTAGGGGAAAACCTCTGAAATTAGAGAACCATTTCACATCTCTTGACAGTAATATCTCATTTACTGAAAGCGATGTCAACATCAAATAAGAACAGTCATAAACGCCTAATGACAGCCTGTCGATCATATGAAAATCTGATCTCTCTGATAAAATAAAATAGAATTTCTTTCAAGCTATGACCGTGTTGGTACTATTGAATTGATACATCACCTGAACTCTAACGAAACACTTAGAGAAAATGGTAGATGGGAGCTACACAAGAATGCAAAGTACTGTTTTGAAAAACAATTGGAAGCAACATCCCAGAAAACAGCAGCTATAAAGTCACTTGACCACCATTTCACAAATCATCCCAGTAAGATGAACAAGACATGCTGGGCCTAGCTGAAGTGGCAAGGACGAACTCATAAGCGATGTTCTCCAGTGAATTCCTACACACAGACACACCATCGTAGGCTGACCAGCAAAGACTTTAAAACATTAGATATCTATTGGTACCGGATGCAATGTAAAGGATCTGCCTGGAGCGGTAGACGAAACGGAGCGATGGCGAGAGAGAGTCATGAAAATCTAGCTATCAGCGCGACTTGATAACGGTGATGATAATATATATATGTATATACATAATGTCGCTCAAAAATATGTACAACCAAATAATTCTTTCATAAAAATTTAACTACTTTTAAACTATGGCGCATTATTTAGTCAAAATGCATACAATTAGTTGATATTCATCACGAAACTCTATAACCAAGAAAAAGGTTAATTTGAAAAATGTAACAATTATACAGAATTTCGCGTTTGGATTGTTATACGTACGTTTTTTTCTGACAGATTTTCAATGCTGCAATGTTTGGTAATAAAAATCGCAAATAACATCCGTTTTCAAGGCAGATTGTTACACAAGAAATAACAAAATACTGATATCTTTAATTGAGATGAAAATGAACATTTTATAAATTTGGTGGGAGTGTACTTTTTAATGATTGCGTACACAAGCTATGAGCTAAAGAAGTGGATAGACTGGTTAGATATGTTGAGAGACCAATCTTGGAAAACAACTTCATTGAATTCTCTCTCTCTCTCTCTCTCTCTCTCTCTCTCTCTCTCTCTCTCTCTCTTATATATATATATATATATCTTGAGTGTTAGATATGAACATTGATTAATATCAATGGACTTCGAATATCACTTTAATAAACATATACAGACTATGTGATCTATGGATTAATAGAAACATAAATACCAATATTTCTACATGCAACAAGTGTATCTACAAATACGGAGAGAATCATATAGTAATTTTCGTTGATATTTTTATCTGCTGGACGGGTAGGATGAAGCCAACAAAATCACGCAAACAATATCAAATTCTAAAAAAATTCAGTATCTGTTATGGCCCTGGAAAGGGGTCCCAAAGAGATCGGAACAGCATGGTTATAGTATAAATATATATTTACAAGAACAAAGGGTGGTTACAAGAACATAGGACGGTAAGCTAGTTCGCATAACCGCGAATCGTTTGAGTGGTACAGCAGAGGTTCTGTTTTGTAAGGTCTGTTTTGGTAGCAGTTTTTCGAACACTTATCTAATTTTTCGATCAAACATGGCTTCTGCCGGGGATCAGGCTTCTGGTATGTTAGGGTTTGCCGTGATCATGTAGACTTGGAGAAATTTTTGAAGGGACTTTTCCGTAAGCGAGCCATAAGCTTTCTTTTATGCCCTTTTTAGCGTGTCCAGGAAGAGTTCAACTTGTCTGTTGTTTCTGGGGTGGTACTGTGGGGTAGGGATCTGTTTAATTTGGTAGGTTTCGTATAATTCCATGAACTCTGACAAAGTGAACTGGGTGGCATTGTCACTAACCAGACAATCCACAACACCAAAACGTGCAAACAACTCATGTAGGGAGTTAATGATTATTGCTGTGGCAGGTTTCCTACATCTTAGGACCTCAGGCCATTTAGAATAGCTTTCTACCACTATTGAATAATAAAAATCCTCTAATGGTCCAGCGTAATCTGTGTGAATCCTGGACCACGGTTGTTCAGATTTAGGCGAGGGTTTGAGAAGAATGGGCGGTGCCTTAGCGGTCAAGGCACAACCTTTACATGTTTTAACCTTATTGGTGATATCTTGATCCATGGACGGCCATTAGACGAAACTACGCATTAGGCTTTTCATCCTGTTGGTGCCTGGATGGCCCATGTGGAAATCCTTTAATATTCTTTTTTGCAGAGTTTTGGGGATAGTGACTCTTTCACTATAAAGCAGCACGTCGTCGCAAACAATAAATATATGAAGTGATATCCCCTCGTGATAATATCTGTTTTGTAGGTTTAATGAATTCGTCATTCACAGCTTCTGTCTTTATTTCTAGAAGAGTTACCAGTAGTTCGCGGAAGTGTTGTTGATCATTGTTTTAATTTCGCTATCTATGCGTAGCGTAGCGATTACCGAATCCTCAAGGAGTTCCTTTTGGGTAAGAATTAATCTCAACAGACCATCCGCGTGTGCGATTTGTTTTGAGGAGAGAAATTCTAATTTGAAGTCATAAATTAATAGAATAGTTCCCCATCTTAACAACTGGTTTGCAATGAATGTAGGAAGTCCATTTTTTGACCCCAAAATGGTTATCAACGGCTTATGATCTGTTTGCAGTATAAAATGCTTACCGTATAGGTAACGGTGAAATTTTGAAACAGCATGTACGATGTACCCTAAATATTTTATTCTTTGTTGGAAGAATTCGCATTTATTTTCCTTGACTTTGAAACCATGGTCTTGTAATCGTTTGAATACTTGGTAGATATGGTCTGTATGCTGTTCCATGTTTCTGCTAGCTATAATAATGTCGTCCAGATATACGATGGCAAAGTCAAGGCCGCCCAGCATGGTGTTCATGACCTGCTGAAAAATAGCGGTGTGACCTTGACCCCAAACACAGGTCTTTTGTATCTGTAAAGACCTCGATGGGTGTTTATACAGAGAAGATTAGCGCTGTAATTGTTGACTGGGATTTGCAGGTAAGCGTTGCTTTTCGAAAAGAAGATGCAGCCGTTTAGTTTAGTGAATACTTTCTCGGGACTGAGTAGTGGGTAATGAAAGTCCTCTAAGGCCGCATTCAAACCAGTCGAGAAGTCAGCCCAAACACGGATTTCCCCTGATTTCTTTTTAACATAGACTACGGGGGTACCCCACTGGTTGTATGCTGTTTTTGATAGGATCCCGACATTTTCTAGTCTATCCAATACCTGGTTTATTTTGTCTAAGGATGCAAATGACATGTTACGTTTTCTTATGAAAACCGGTTGCATGTTTTGCTTTAATTTTAGTTCTGTGGCCATTTTCGTACATTTCCCAAGGCCAGGAGCGAATACTTCTGCGAATTCCTTTTTTTAGATTAGGGATTAAATTTTCTGTTGCCGATGAACACGATTCTGCTTTTCGGCAGAACTTAGATATAGGCAAGTCCTATAAACTGAATTCGTACATCCAGTCTGAACCGAATAGGTTTTCGGTGTTTTTGAGCACATACATTTCTAATTTCTTTGTTTTACCCAACAAAGTAACATTGGTATTCACTTCTCCCTCAAAATTGATTAGTGTGCCATTAACGGCCTTTTCTGTTTTATGGGATCTTAACATTGTGGGCTTTTGTAATTTCTTCCAAGTGTTGAAATACAGAATTGTTAGATCTGATCCTAAATCGAACTGGAATTGGATATCCTTACCAAGAATTTTAACTGTTATATATTTCCGTAGGCTTCCTTCTTGGATATCTACGGTTTTTGTGAGATGCACTCGGCTTTTAGTTTGATTTCTGTTCCTGCAATGGGAACTTTTGTGTCCTATTTTTTTACATACTAAGCATTTTTTTTCTTTTTTCGAATTTGTCGATTTGCGAGGGTATGTGTGATAATTTATTCTATCCTGTATTTTATTTGTTTTGTGAGTCTTGGTTTGTTTGACTACTCTTTTTATGTACGAAATGCTAGATTCGATATCTTTAGAGTCTTTTTAATAATTTCAATTTTCTGACAATCTTCTGTTAGTTTTTGGAGAGTTAGACTTGGTTCACTTTCTAACTTTGTCTAATTTCTGTATCTCAACCAGAAGTAAGTCCCTGTGCAAACACTAGGCACTTGAAGTTGTCTGCCGTTAACTCCGATAATTTAAATTCGTCGCAGAGTTTATTCACTACAGCTGCGTACGTTGCAAAATCATCGTCATTTTTAGTCTGGTTCAAGCATTTCCACCTCTTGTGAAAGAGAGAGGTTTTCGGGCTGAACAATTCAGTTCGGAATATTTCCGTCTCCGAGATTTTCTGTGGCAAATGAAATCCACGAATTTATTATGTTCAGTCGCCTCGAGCTTGCGTAATAGTAGGCGGGTCTTCTTCTGATCAGACCAGTTCTTGCAGTCAATACTAAAGAAGTTTTCGTAACTCCTATAGTACGCCGCGAACGACTTATCTTCTTCCAATTCGTAGTGAAAATTGTCAGTGGCGTTCCATATTGAATCTTGAGAAAATGCGGTATCGTTATCTGTATGCGCATTGTTCTTTAAGATTTGTGCCAGCAATTCCTCCGTACGCTGTTGACGCTCGGATAATTGTTTTTGGTGTTCGAACTGTAGTTTTACCAACTTTGTCATAGCTTCCTGCAGTTCTTCCATTTTACTTGGTTAGTCCAAAATATAAAAAATGGACAGTTTTTTTTCTTCCAATAAAAAGAAATGTAGAGATTCTTTTTCCTCTAAGTTTTTTTGTTTTTTTTTGAGTTTTAAAGATTTAGCCGTGGTCGGTTTGACAGATTTTTAAGATTTTCTTTTTGGCTAATTTTTTTCCTTTTGAAAAGTACAACAGCGGGGAACAGTAATTTATTTCCCGATATTTATGTTGAAAAGATTTTAGCGGGTGGAGAGAAACGGTAATTCATCTCACCATCCAAAACAACAAATAAACGTTGTACTTACAATCTGTTTAATTGTAGTCCCGTGAGGATAGTACTTTGTAAGTGGAACTGGTCTTTTCTTTAAAATAAGAAAATTTTGTTCGCGACTCGAAATTGTTCTGAATATTAACTGTTTGTAGTAGACAAACAGAGAGAGAAGAGAAAAAATTTTTTTCCTTTTTTGACAATGTTTTAGACACTGGGTTGGTGGGGGGTTTAGAAGAAAAAGAACATTCAGAGTTATTGTTGAAAACAAAGGCTGTGCTTGGTTTTCCCGTTGTGTTCGCAATTAGTTCCCAGATATTAAAGGTGACGCTCGTTCTTTGCGAGAGTAACTGGGCTTGTTGAGACGTGATACCTTTGTAATATTTGAATCCACGTTCGTCGGTGTTATGGCGAAGTTTTCGTGGGTATGCAGTTTCGAATTTTTTAAGTGTCCGTGTTAAGGTTTGACTTGTGGTTCCTGCGTGAGTCCGTATTTTCGATCTGCTAGTATTATGGGTTCGAATGCCTCGTCGCCAGTGTTATAGCCCTGGAAGGGGTCTCAAAGAGAGCAGAACACCACAGTTATAGAATAAGTATATATTTACAAAAACAAAGGATGGTTACAAGAACAAGGGACGGTAAGCTAGTTCACATAATCTCGCGGGGACGAGGTTAGCTTCCGTATCTTGACTGACTTCGTATTCCGGTATTATGGAGAGAGGTTGAGTCCATTAGTAGATGATTCCGCCACAACAGTATCACCCATAGATCGAACTGAAAGCGAAACGGAAAGGTTGTACCGTAAGTAAGCAAAGGAAACTTTCATTACTACTGAATTTCGCTGATATCGTGTGTGTGTGTGTGTGTTAGTGTGTGCGTAACGTCAATAGATCTAATGAAAAAAAAACAGTATCTCACAAAAAAAGGCTAGAAGCAAATGATATCCCAGCGGAAACTATTACTGATGCAGACAAGGTGGAAGACCTACCGCTTCTTGTAAATCCCATACAATATCTATACTGCAAAGCCTAAGGCAAGCTGCAAGAGGCATGTTATCAACATGAACTAAGATAAAACAGAGTTCATATGTGTTAAACAAGATCGTGCCATCTCCTCAGTAAATGGCAAACTTCTGAAATTAGTTGACCAGTTCATATGAACATACAAGGTGCCTTCAACAAGTTTACAGACTTTTTTGTACAGGCATTTAAAATTGTCGTAGACTCTTGATAATTTAGTATGTTATTGCTACACATATTATGAGATGACTGACCAATTTTTATGATTTCACGTTCAGATAAACAGCTACAGCAGCAATTGGAATACACCCTACTAGTTCCTGATTGTCACAGCTGGTGAATTTCAAAAATGCAATCTGGACGTGAGGACACTTTAGAAGAACGATATGCAGTAAAATTCTGTTATAAACTTAGAAAAAATGCCACAGAAACGTATGGAATGCTTCAGACTGCTTTTGAAGCATCTTGCATGAATCAAGTATCAGTTTTTGAGTGGCATAAGAGATTCAAGGAAGGCGGGGAGTCTGTGAGGGAGGATAATAGGCGTGGGAGGAGTAAGGAAGTCAGATCACCAGAGTTGATTGGCCTAATAAAGAATTTCATGGATAAGGACCGTCGTGTGTCAATAGAGACAATAAGTACAGTTGATGTCCGTGTGGGAATTGTACACAATTATTCGCGAGGAACTGAAGATGCGGAAGATTGGCGCGAAGTTTGTCCCGAGGGTGCTCAGAGAAGATCAGAAAGAAAGACGTTGTCATGACAGCAGGGAGATGGTCGAGCTGATCAATTTAGATCCCCCAGTTCTTGATGCTCTGGTGACCTGCGATGAAAGCTGGACCTACTGCTATGACCCAAAGACCAAGAGACAGAGTTCCCAGTGGAAGCATGCTGGCTCTCCCAGAGCCAAGAAGGCCAGACAGAGCAAATCCACCCACAAACTTTTGATGATCACTTTTTTTGACAGCACTGGCATGATCTACATGCACTGGGTTCCCACTGGACAGACAGTCAACAAGGAATACTATGTTGAGGTTTTAAGGGAGTTCAGGAAGAAATTCCTTCGGAAGAGGCCAGCACTCTTCAAATTGGGTCAGGGGCATTTCCACCAGGACAATGCACTAGTCCACAACTCCATCCTTGTCACAGACTATTTGACCAAGATGGGCATCAAGACAGTTCCTCAGCCTCCCAATAATCCAGACCTTGCTCCTTGTGATTTTTGGTTACACCCCTCGGATAATTAATGTTTTTACTTATGCATGCATATACACACGCAGATTTTTGGATATGTTTAACTCAGATTTATTTTCGGGTATTGGTATAATGGTTAGGGTGTTCGCCAATGGCCCGGGAGACCTGGGTTCAATCCCAGGTCGAGTCATACCAAAGACTCAAAAAATCGTACTTGACACTCAGCAATATAAGGTAAGGACCAAGGGTAAAGTGGAGCCATCCAGGAAAAGGAGTAGCGCCTTCCCCTACATCTTGGTGTTGTAGCTATCTAAAAGGGAGTCTTTTGGTCAGCCTTAACTACGGTCGCCAACTTTACTTACTTGTAAGACTTTTGGCCAACAATTTAAAAATGTATACTGTAACTTGACACATCGAATATCTTAGATTTATTGAATTTGAATGAATCGAAATTCTTAGTATTGAATTTTCACACGACTTACACATTTCTTAGTAAAATGGAATTACAGGTTTGTACACCTACTTGTTTAATATTGTCACAAATTTTGAAGGTTTATGTTTGACGGTAACAGTAAAATATATGATTTACTATTATCCGTTTGAAACTACACGGATTATATATTAGTGTAAGCTGAGTGGCAAGACATTCAATAGAATCTGTATGTTATCTAACAACTTTTATTGAATGTGTAATCTCGATGTGACCTCAGATAAAACAATTCCCATGTGGTTTAATTAAGGTGGTGCTACCTTCTCATTAAACTGCAAGTCTCTGAAATTAGTAGACCAGTTCACACGCGTCAGTAGCAATATATAATCTACTGAAAAGGATGTCAACATAGGTAAAGTATGGACTGCTTTTGATAAGTTATCGATAATAATATGAAAATCTGATGTCTTAAATAAAATAAAATGGAAATTGTTCCAATTTATAGCTGTGTTAGAACTACTTTATAGATGCATCACATGGACTTCTACGAAATACTTGGATAAAATGCTACATAAGAACAATATAAGGACGTTACGTGTCGTTTTGAACAAATCTTAGAAGCAACAACCTACAAAACAACAGCTGTATACCCACTAACCTCCCACCTTTCAAAGCATCCAAGAAAGACGAGCAAGACATTCGGGGTACTGTTCGTGAAGTTGGGATGAACTTATGAGCTACTTTCTTTATTTAATGGGCTCCGACACAGAGACACACCAGTGTAGATCGACCAACAAAACCTTAAAGTTCTGTGTAGACACTGGATTTCTTTTAGAAGACCTGCCAAGATGACGTTTAGAGTACCAACCAACAAGGACAAAGTGAAAGAGAGAGAGACAGAGAGACAGAGACAGAGACAGAGAGCTAAGAAAATTAGTGTTGTCGATACGACACCATTAAATGGTTTAATAATATCAAACACAAGAGAAATACTACTTTTATACAATTTGACATTATGGATTTTTACCCACCGATAACTAAAGAATTGATATTACAAAGTATTAATTTAGCCAGGAATTATACAGATATAACTCAGGAAGAATTAATTATATTAGCATGTTGGAAATCAGTACTAATTTATGGCACTACTTGAGAAAAGATGACAATGATAATTTTGACGTTACGATGGGGTCGTTCGACTTCGTCCAAATTACAGACTTAGTAGAGATATACTTTTTAGATACGCTAGGGAGATTCTAGAATTTAAATAGCATCGGTATATATAGAGATGATGGGAAAATTTCTATTCCTAGTAGTAACGGACCCCTAACATCTAAAATACAAAAGAAAATCATAAGAGCTTTCAAATATATGGGGTTAAAAATAGAAATTAGTTCTAAATTAAAAATAGTTAATTTCTTAGAATGACGATTTTTATAAACCATTTAGTAAGACTATACCCACATACATTAATGTTAGTTCTAACCACCCTACATTCATAATCAAACAAATTCCTAATGTGATTAATATAATAATAAATAGGTTGTCATCTTCAAAAAACATATAATAATCACAAAGATTTTTATAATTAAACCATGTATAACAGTAATATAAAAATGAACTAACGTACTTGGAAACCAAAATACATTACAGCAATACGGACAATAATCTAGGAAACTATAGAACTAATAATAATATAAATATGAATGATATTGTAAACAAAAATATCAATACAAATAGACGAAGAAATATTATCAGTTTAACTCCCCTTTTTGCAAACTCTGTAATATCAATATAGGCAAATATTTTTATGCTTAATAAACAAACATTTTAAAGATGATAACCCTCTTAGAAAAAATAACTAATAATGTAAAATTAGTTATTCTTTGATATATTCTTTATCCCAAATCAATTATACGTCGATAGCCATTGGCATTGAGCGCTCAAGTTAGATACTTTTACCCCCTGGATTTTTTCCTCGGATTATATATACATATATATATATAGTAAGATGTAAGTACATTTGGCTCCAGGTTGATTTCACTCTACTACAGACTCTCTCCATTTAAAGTTTGCTTATATAGAGAGTTTTGTTTGTATTTCTTTCAATTGGCTTGAGTAGTTAGAGTGTTTGCCAAAAGGTTAGTGTTCTCCAATGTTTCGGAAGACCAGGGTACAATCCTGGGTCAAGTCATACCAAAGACACAAAAATAGTACTTTATGCCTCCTTGATTAACAATCAGCATTATAAGGTACGTATCAAGTGTAAATGGAGCAATCCAGGGAAAGGAGTAGCGGCGTCCCTTACATCTCGTTGCAGTAGCTATTGAAAAGGAGCCTTCAGATCACCCTCAACTAAGCTCGGCCCACTTACTTATATATTACTCTTAATATTCCTTGCTCCAGAAAACTGGAGTTCAATCCTAGGTCAAGTCATACCAAGGACTCAAAAATGGTACTTGATGCAGCCTTTCCTAACACACAGCATTATAATGTAAGGATCAAGGGATCAAGGAATGGAGTAGCACCCTCCCCTACACCTCGGTGTTGTAGCAATTGAAAAGGGAGCCTTCAGGTCACCCTCGACAAAGGTTGCCAACTTTTCCTTTACTTATTTCTCCTTCCTTCTCCTTTCGTCCTTTCTCTATTTGCATTCCTTCCCTTTTCCAGTCGGACGCTTATCTATGACTCTTAAATATTTCAGACCATTTCGTGTAACTGTCCACCACAACCAGATCGATGGTTAAGGAACAACAAAGAATGGGGGCTGGGAGCATTTTGGAGGCTAACAACTAGATGATGGGAATAATGACTCACAACATACTACTAAGAAAATAGAGAAACAAGCATCATACTTAACGAGGGTGGGGTACCGAAGGACCCGTATTGTAGACGCCATGCGACGGAATAGAAGGAAGGATGACTTTAGTATTGCCCCCTTTGATACGACCAGGCTGCATGTCTCCTCCTTCGGTCGAATGTTATACGGTCCATGTGTTTTCTATCGCATCTAATTTTGACCCTAAGCCGATGCCTAAAGAACAAAATCAGATCACGATGAGAAAAGTTTGCACCGTCACACAATCCTTTCTTTCGCGTTATCCAAATCACCATTCTAACTATAGCTAGGATCGCGAGGAACACCACCCGCTTCTCATCCTGAAACGTTGTCTATGACGTAACCAACCTCAAGCAGGACGAGCTGCTTGGGTTCGATGCGGGCCGTCCACTCTTCAGTTGGGGGCAAAAATATTTGGGAAATTTACTGCGCTTTCCTAAACTGATTATAATCCAAAATCAAAGGACTCATTCTGTGACTTGAACGAATCAGAGATAGAATAGGCAGACACGAAGTACCTGTGCAATATAATCGAACATGTTAAAAGGAAAACAATGTCCTCTCTCTCTCTCTCTCTCTCTCTCTCTCTCTCTCTCTCTCTCTCTCTCTCTTCATATATATATTTAAGCTGAGAGATTTATTGATTGATTGAAGTGCAAAGTTTATACACATAAAATCTTTAATATCTCAAATATCGGAAACAATGATTTATCCTTATCACTAAAGAAAATAAAAACGGATTTAAAAAGCAAGGGGTTACAGACTACCAAAAGAAGGGCTGATGAAGAAATACAAGCACACACACACACACACACACACACATTTTGACTTTTAACAAATCCATTATTGAATACTTACTCCAAAAAAGTACAACAATACTTTTCGGTCCTCTTAAGTTGCTTAAATGTAAAAATATTTGAACACCCCAAGTAGAGAACGTCTAAATGTTGAAGATGTGGACTAAAAGACCAAGACCACGTGGAAGAAGATTGTTCCAACAAAATCAAAAGCTAAAATTATCAAGAAAATCATACTGCATTATCAAGAACTTGCAATATAAATAAAAGAGGAAGAAATCTTGGAGGTGAAATATGGAAGAGATATTTCTAGCATCAAGGAGAATTGTTGAATCCTATATGAAAGTAAGCACTTGTTCCAATGAAGCACAGAAGGCAAGTCCAATCAGCAAGAACAACAATCAACCGGCTAAATACAGAGCTCTCAGCAAAAATTTTATGCAACTGAGACCAGACTGCCAATAATTCAAAAACAGTATTTAAAAAATCTGCACTCAGTTAAAATTTGTCGAGCAGAATCACGAATTGAACAAAAAGAAACCACAAAAACACCCATACCACTGCCACCAAAATACCTATAGAAAGGCCCAAATCCACCCCACTCCAAACAAAACCAAAACTGTAAAAGGAAAATCACACAGAACATCGTTCTGCCCACGAATTCTCAAAATAAATACAGAACAAAACACCGAAGCAAAACATTCTAATTACTCCAACTAAACCCGAGCCTTCCTCCTGTTCCAAAATATATCGTACCTAATCAACAACTGAACAAGATCAACTGTAAATAGCAAACCTCACATCAACTCAAGAAAAAATTCACAAAAAGAAAAATGAGAAACTAAATACTAAACAAGACCATACAAGCTAGCAAAAAACAATTTAACTTCCAAGGACCAAAACACAATGAAACCAAAACTCTAAATAAATCCAAGAGTGTTGAAAGTATACATATTCAAATAGACAAAATAACTACAAGCTGTAAAGCTTCAAATGTATATAAAAACATCTAAAATGAGCCTGCAAAGCACGAGCATTTAAAAGACGGCTATCTGAGGCAAAATTGTCTACTAACCTTTGTGTTGCGTTCAAACAATTCGTTTTAAAAATGTATTCATTTGCAAACTATTGTCTTACAAATCATTTATATATATATATATATATATATATATATATATATATATATATATGCTGCAAACTATGCTGCAAATATATATGCTGCAAACTATATGCTGCAAATATATATGCTGCAAACTATGCTGCAAATATCTCAAGTTAATCATTTACTAGCCTCATAACTAAAAAGACTTTTAAAAATGTCTACTAATCTAATTGCAGAAACAAAAACAAAATTTATTTACTGAATTGCACTCGCTGTTAAAAACAATACACTGGCGTGTCAGAATCGCCATTTTAATTTATACTTTATCACTACAAACTCGGAATCAACTCTATGGATTATAGAAAACTAATACTTGTAAAACAACACACCCGATCAAACGGTCACGATTTTAGCAGAGATAAAAATTCATCTGCCTAGAAATTATTGAAAAACACGCATAGTACAATATCATGATAATAAAAGAAGCACACGAATATATATGTATAAGACGTTTAAAAACACTCCAAATGGAAATAACATAAAACTATATATATTTATGTGTTCGGGGGTTCACTTCTCTGTCTTCATCTATGAATATTTTTATTGCAGCCTGGTCCCAAAACAATGTGGATAGTGGTATTACTACGAGGACTTTTCTTTCTATCCTATTTTATCTTTAGTAATTTCATACCCAATGATCGTATGGTGCCGACCTATATTGCAAATGACTACGTCTACATCGTCGGGATAATGCTGTTAGCCTCAACCAACTCGCATATCACCAGTCTTTGCTTCATCCATACACCTTCGTAAGTGAATATTTTTACTCCTAATTTAATTGATACATGTCCATACTCCATTGGGTAGTGATTATTGGCATTTTAAATTTGTTATTTTTCCCGACTTCTCGGGGCTGTGAATAAAATACGTCGACTGCTTCCCCTGCAGAGATGTACCCACCCCAGTAATTAAATAAGAAGAGTTACTTGAAAACATATCATTATGTATAAATTATTAGTATTAGATGGGACAATCTGATACCATCTTAGCGTGTGCAAACAAATGATGATTATTATTTTTATTCCTATTTTATTTTTCTTCTTCAGGTTGTTGCAAGAAAATGAAGCCGCTACCGGCGGGATGATTCTGAATGTATTTCTTTACCTCGGAATCTTGTCAGGAGGGGTAATCTCTTTCAGCTTTAAACCACTAGTGAACTGTTGTTGATCCGCCCAATCTTTTCTTTTGTATCTTTTTCTTTTCTTTTTTTTTTTTCTTTTTTTTACTTTTTTTTTTTCTCTGTCCGTGTTTTCATCGATCCTCACTATTTACTGCGATGGATTGACGCTATAGAAACTGGTGAATTATCGGGAAAGTACTTTTAAGACTGATTTCTACCTCGTGCATGTTGACAACACCCATATATTGTCAGATTGTGCTTTCTAGATTATGCTCAGATTGGTATTACAATTTACATCAATCAACATATCCAATGCATTACTTGAGCAGAATTTTACGGGTAGTATAAATTCAAGTTATGTATTCAGGATATTAAAGGTGTAAATTCATTAAAGTCGTTCTCTTAGGTTGGTTACCAAATTTATAAAACGTTCTTTTTCACCTCAACAAAAGATAGCTGGATATTATTATTTCTTGTGGAATGATCTACAAAGAAAACGGATATTATTACGTATTTTTGTCACCAAACTTTGCATCACTAAAACTTTGCAAGAAACAATATGCATATATAGCAGTCCCCAAAATAGTAAATCCTTACGCAAAATGCTGTATAGTTGTTACATTTTCCAACAAAACATTTGGTGGGGAATTACAGAGTTTTAATGCTGCAGATTTTTGTAGTAAATAATTCATAATTATATGCATTTCGATGGAATAATCTTCCCCGAGAGATTATAAAGTTTAGAAGATCATTTTTGTGAACAAATTGCTAGAGTGTACATATCTAAGGACGATACTATATATATATATATATATGTATATATATATATATATATATGTGTGTGTGTGTGTGTGCGTGTGTGTGTGTGTATGAAATATTATGTGATTCGACATTTCTAATTTAAGATGTGTCTATAAAATAAGGTTTGGAAAGTCTGTAAAATAAGAAAATACTTTTGATACAACCTTACACACACACACACACACATATATATATATATATATATATATATATATATATATATATATATATAAGGCAGTATTTAATCCAGTAAATCCGGAGTTGGAAACAATTCCAAGCAGCACCATTAAAATATTCAAATATTGACTATTAAATTTAAGTAATAAATTTTTGTAGAGCATTAAGTCCTATTAATTTTTTAGAGCATTGATATAAATCAATGCTTTTTAAAAGGATAGAATTAAATTTATTATCTTAATGTGAACGATTGTTTTATATATATATATATATATATATATATATATATATATATATATACATATATATATATATATATATAATGCTAGATTAGAGTTTTTAATTCATAAAATACTTACAATGCTCAATGCATGAAAACGCAAAGCAATATCACAATATATTTCAAGAATTAAATTGGATAATAAGAAAATAGCAAAAAAGTCACGACCTCTTGTCTCCATCTTTAGATGAGCAAGTATTCCTCACATCTCTGTAGAGTACTTGTGGATTACTTAATCACGCGTAGATCTACAAATGAAATTGAATTGTGAATTTTTATCTTGTTTTGTTAATATTATATTTAATAATAATAATAATAATAATAATAATATATATATATATATATATATATATATATATATATATATATGATAAAGATAAGTAGAAAAGTGGATAAACTTATTTTTATCATCTTGTCGGATTTATCTAAATCTACCATTTCTCCATATATATATATTGTATAATGTGGAAACAAATTATTGTTAAGGCATATTTTGTTGAACATGATAGAACACATTTTATTTATAGTTTTTGATTGTAGCTTCGCAAGTTGTCTTGTTTTTTTCCCGTATTTCAGAGTTAAATTGGCGAGAAAATTGTCCCATGTTTTTTTCCCAAACGCTTTCAACCATATTCTGGTCGTATTCATGGGTCTTCTCTTTTGGCGGCCGTTGACTGAATTGTAACTTTCTTTTTTTTACATTAAGCGTTTGTTTTTTTATTTTTTTTTTATTTTTATTTTTTTTAGATAAATATATTGAGTTTGGATAGTATATTCAATGGCTTGGGGATATTACGAATTAAGATGTTTAATATATTAGCGCCTGTATCAAATGCTATTTTAAAAAAGTTTTTATATATATTGCCTCTTGGATTTGCTGTCGTTTTTTGTTATTGTTTTTGTATATATTTGTTGTATTATCTATTAGTATTTTTACGTCTGGTGACGTAAGTTTATTGGTGCTATTGTTGTGTTCTTTAATTATGTGTTGTTTTATAGCACTAGTGTCGGATAGGTGGTATTTAAAGCGGCAAGATAGTATAGTAGTTGTATGGCCAGTGTAGATATTTTTTCAAGAAGCGCTCTCGAAAGGGGCATGTAAGTTTATAGACTATATTGGTTTGGTTTAGGGCTATTTTGGGGGAGTTTGTGTCATTTTTGATTTTGAAATATATCGTTTTAAATTTTGTGTAGTAGTCAATAAGTTTTGTTTGTTTTTGTTTGTCGATGAGTTTTATGTTTCGTTTTATGATATTGGTGATAATTCGTTCATCTAATTTGTTCATTTGTTTTTTGTAGTATGAATTAATTTTGTTGGTATTCTTGTTAGAGGTAGTGTAGTTATTATAATGCATTTTATGTAGATATAATTTTATTTGTTGATCAATAAGTTTATTAGGGAAATTGATATTGACTAGAGTTTGTTTTATGTTAATGAGCTCTTTGTTAAATATTGTCTTAGATGAGGAGATATGGAATGATCGATGAATTAAGTTTTTTATGATAGCTATTTTATATTTTGGGAGACATTCGCTGTGGTAGTTAATTTGGGTTGAATTGTTGCTGGCATGTTTTTTATATGTGGATGAAGTGAATTTGTTATGGTTACTGGAGTCGGTGAGTACATCGAGGAAAGGAATTTTTTTGTTAATATTAAGTTCGATAGTAAGTTTATGACTGAGTTTTTTTTTTCTAGGGTTTGTTTATGTTTGTTGATTTCGTTATAGGTTTGTGTGGTGATGAAAAGTCATCGACGTAGCGGACATATATATTTGGTCTATTCATTATTGTTTCGAATATTTTGTTTTCTACATGGGACATGTAGTATTTGGATATGGTAGGGCCAAGCGGAGACTCCATCGGATTTTGTATATATATTGCCAGAGAGGTTTTGTAATGGAACTTATGTAGTACATAGGCGGAGTTTTTAAAGGATTTTTCTTAGTATAGCCGGGGGAATTGATGGGTAATTGTAGACGTTTTCTATTATTATTTTTATAGTTTCTTGGACGCGAATATTATTAAAGAAATTCTCAACGTCGAGTGAAGCCGTTATGCATTTGTTGGGGGCGAGTAGATTTTAATATTTGTATGAATTCATATGTTGACTTAATGTTATATTTATTTGGGATATATGGTTGTATTATGTTAAGGGTTTTTGATATGTGGTATACTGGGGTAGGGATTTGTGAGATTTTGGTCTAAGCGGATTACCTGGTTTGTGGGTTTAAATTTTTCCATATATGTAGCCGGGTTTGTAATTTCTATTATTTTTGTCAGTTTGATGGATTCGAATTCGGGGTTATTAGCTGTGATGATTTTGTTTTTGCTTTTTTTTAAATTGGTCTATAGTGTTTTGGTGAGTTTTTATATTTTGTCTTAGATGATATTTCCTTTTTTTTTTCTTTTGTCAGTTTTATGTAAGTATCGTTTTGTCACCCATACGGATGGTAATTTCGGAGTTGTTGAACAGTTGGTTGGCGGCTTCTTTTAGTGTTGGGGTTAGTATTTTGTTTTGAAGTTTTGTGTTGAAACGGTCTTTAATTCCTTCGGCTTTTAGTAAATCGCGAAGGTTTGAGTGTATAGTAATCTTATCGTTGCTTTGCAGGTCTCGCATTTGATTATAGAGAATTTCAATTTCAGTTGTTTTTTTAAGACCGTATGTTTTTTTATTTGTTTGTTTGCTTTGTTGTTGTTGTCGTTTTGAGATATGACAATTTGGGCCTAAGTTGCGTTTCAGTAAGTTTGGTATTTGATAGGTTGATGCATTTGTCATAAGTGTTGGGTGGAAATATTGTTCCTTGGTATGATTCATTTAGTTTGTTATTTATTTATTTAAAAAGAAAACGAAAAACGCTACAGCTTAATTGAAAAAAGAACGCTACAACTTAAACTTAAAACGATTACCCCTGAAGACAACCAGGGTATGGCTGAAAGTCCTTAGAAAAAATGGGTCAATTTTTACGCCAACTTGACCCTGGAATACGGAAAAAACGAGACAACTCGAGAAACTACAATAAAAAACTATGAATAAATGTGTTCTATCATGTTCAGCACAGCATGCGTTAACAATATATATATATATATATATATATATATATATATATATATATATATATATATGATGGTCTCTCCTGTCGGTTTCGATGTATGAGGATCAAACATTTCTCATTAATTCCAATTCTTGTATCTCTGACGACATTTCAAACCAGTCACAGATTTGCATGCATATCTACAGATGATGCATGCAGGAGACTAATCTGATGAAGTAGTTGGTATGACCGATCTAGCTTTCGTCTTCTTCCTCAATACTTTGACATTCTGATGATGACTTTTGTCAAGTTCTTGATGACTATGTAGCATTCTGTTCTTCAGACCTTGCAAATTGAAGCACCTTATTCGAATGTATGAACAGGTATACCCAGAGCTATAAGGAAGGGTTTTTAGTGTGTCCCAATACCTAAGATATCATCTAATATTTCTCTTTATGTTATAAAGGTGGCTATAAATGAAGAATTTTGGAATTCTGTATTCTTTCATTCCTATGGTCTGTCCGGCCTATCTTATTTGTGATTGCAATATCTATATATATATTTTGCAATATATATATATATATATATATATATATATATATATATATATATATATATATATATTTAACAATGTTAGCACTTCTTGGGTTTGTGGCACACCATGCTAATAAATATATATAAAAACTAATATATATTTACTTATATCATATAATGAAGATACGAGGTGCATACGATAAGTTTCCAGACTTTTTTCTTGTGGGTACTTTTATTGATAATACACACATGAAACTCTAGTCCCCTTAGAAGTAATCTCCTCCAGCTGCTATGCACTTGTTGTACCGTTCCAACAACTTCTGGCAGGCCCAATGGAAGTCCTTCTGTGGCAGCGTGTCAATGACCTTCGTCACAGCCTCTTTCATCTCCTCAATTGTCTCATAACGACAGCATCTGAGCTTAGGTAATTACCAAAAGTCACAGGGAGCAAGTTCTGGACTATTGGGAGGGTGAGGAACTGTCTTGAGGCACATCTTGGTCAAATAGTCTGTGACAAGGATGGAGTTGTGGACTGGTGTATTGTCCCAGTGGAAATACCACTGACCCGATTTGAAGAGTACTTGCCTCTTCCGACGGAATCTCTTTCTGAACTCCCCTAAAACCTCAACATAGTAATCCTAACCCTAACCCTTTGGCCAATCAACTCTGGTGTATTGACTTTCTTACTCCTCCCACACCTCTCATCATCCCTCACAGACTCCCTGCCTTCCTTGAATCTCTTACACCATTCAAAAACTGATGCTCGATTCATGCAAGATGCTCCAAAAGCAGTCTGAAGCATTCCATACGTTTCTGTGGCATTTTTCCCAGTATAAAACAGAATTTTATTGCATATCGTTCTTCTAAAGTGTCAGATTGCATTTTTGAAATTCACCAGCTGTGACAATCAGGCTTTAGTAGGGTGTATTCCAATTGCTTCTGTAGCTGTTGATTTGAAGCTGAAATCATAAAAATTGGTCAGTCATCTCATAAGATGTATAGCAAAAACATACTAAATTATCAAGAGTCTACGGCAATTTTAAATGCCCATACGGAAAAAGTCAGGAAACCTATCGTAAGCACCTCGTATATATAATCTTTAAATGTGTTTATGAAATATGCTTTGGACTAAACGTCAGTAAAAAGAAAGGATAGGAAAAGAAAATGATTTGCACACAGAAGCACTTTTGTATTAAGGAGAATTACTATTACTATTCAAGTGATTCCGTTTCATGCTGGTTTGATTACTTTGTTTAATGGCAAACTAATCTTTAAGGGTGATTCATGCCAAAGTCATCCTTGTAAAAGAACAACAATGGTATTATTTAACCCACAACAGGAGATATAAGGGGTCCTTTTAGCAAGGGTATGAATCCGAAAGTGAATGCAGTAACACAACTAAAGTTGAAAAAGACTGCGATATTCTAGTCTGATACGTTAGACACTACGCCACGTGGACTCCTATCCCTAGTTCCGTATTTGATATTAATGTTGTTCTGTGATAAACTAACTTTAGTTAATTACGTCTTGATGTTAATATATCAAAAAGTTAAGCACTATTAAATTAATAAAAGAATTTTAATTTATTTCAAGTATTCAAGTAAAAAATTGATTTTGATACGAAAATACAATTAGTAAAAATCTGATAAGTTATTTTTTGTTACTATATAAAATATCTTCGAACAGTTCCCAGTGGATATGAACATTCTAACGGCTGTTTTTTTTTTTGTTTTCGTTTTTTTGTTTTTTTCGTTTCTTTTCTCAGTTGCTTCTATCTTTTGCGGAAAATGTTCTCTGTGTAGCTCGTGAGTATCACAGATCTTGTACTGTGTTGGTATTCAAAAGGCTTCTGATGTAAGATAATGATAGAAGCCTTGTTTATTATGATTCATAAGAGACCCTAATATTTACTTGGTCGAGATAATTTTTGAAAATAACTGAATAAAATCTTTATTTTTGAAAGATGATATTCGTGAAATTCATTATATTTTCTAATATTTTCGCACAGAATCAAAGAAATCCATAAAATCATATTTAAGAATTAATATAATCATGCTGTCTTAAACATCACTCTAAAAATATTTCCTTATTTCAGCATATATCGAATAACATTTATTTTGTGATAAAGAAATTATTAAATAAAATAATAATTCCTTTATTAATTTAAGAGAAGAGCAAAATGAAATGAAGGCTAAGAGTATATTTCCAGTCTGGATTTTGTTAGACTAAGTATTTCAATGAATGATACATTTGTTTCTAGAGAAATTATTATTCACTAGATTTTGCTTAGTCTAGTACATAAGCCTAAGGTTGCTTACAGTTCTTGTTATGAAGTAGTCGCCTAATTAAATATGGAACTCATTGCTGCTTAATTTTAGTGATGTGACACCAACTTGTACTTTCAGCATGACAATATATATAATCAGGATATTGTTACACTTTTTAACCAAATTGTTGAATTATTTTCGGCTTTTGGTTAACTTTTAGTAATATTTTCGTCACCAGTATTTAAATCAGAGCTTCCTAAACTTTTTATTTGACGTCTCACCTTTTATATCTAATATAACTAATTTTTCAGACTTTTCAACAATTTATGAGAAAAGATTCGATAAACTATAAATGCAAACACACCCATAATCCTTGCGTTATTTTTTAATATGAAGGATGGGTTTGGTGTGCACTGAAATAACAAATTTTATGTTGCAGGTTTGTAAGTTAGAGCTGCAAATCATCCGTTCTATGTTAATTTTTTCTCTCTATTTGCTAAGTAAATTATGCACATGTTTAAACCCAGCTTCTACAATATACAAACTTGGAAAAGGTTGTAAAATGGACTCAGTATTTGTACTAATCTTGAGAGGTTTTGCCACAATCTTTTCGTTCAACTAGTAATATCTAATTCCTAAAATTTGTACAAAGACTTTACTTTAAAATCAAAAGTCCTTGTATTAAATTCTTAAAGAAAGGTGTCTAAATCTGCACTTTCTTCTGCAGCATCAAATGTAAAAATTATCTAGTTAGAAATGTCCATGTTTAGAAGATACTTGCATCGAGCTTTAAAGTATTTTAACAATGTTTTTTTGTAATTTATATAGATAAACATGTCGTTATCAAAAAATATTTTCTTCTGATTTCTCTATGGAGGGCAAATTAACAAAATGTTGAAAGTTGCTTCAACCCAAATTAGATTTGAATAAACTAAGTTTAATCTGGATATAAAAAAAGATTTTAAAATGCAAATAAGTACATTTACGCCTTGATGACCCCTATGCCAAAATGTTATTCACTTCCTAGGGTCTATGTGAACCACGTTCCGAAGCTTGGTGTTCGATATCTGGCAACTTGTTTACATGATCTAGCAAATTTTAATGATTGATTTATTGATTTTAACGTATGGGGTTATTTTATTCATGGAGGATGAAGTAGCCACAAACGGGTTGACATGTCGTTAAAATCAGTCAATCAATATAATCCTTTATAAAGAAATTAATTAATATAAACTAGTAAAACCTTTGGACCCCTATGCTTTTACTCACCCTGCCAAAATTTTAATCCCCCTTAGTGGTCTATATAGACCACTTTGAGCAACTCTGATTTAAAATAGCTGGATAATTCCATTGATATTTCCAAGAGAATCTTTATGTAGGTTTTATATTTTTCTAAGGAGAATAGTATATCACTTTTTACAACGCCACTATAAATGGTGAAACGTTGCTGTGTTCTTATGAATGTTGCTAACTGATATGTTGGTTTTCTTTTAGAAATGCATTGATGCAATTTCTATTGCTCGTTTTCATTTAGTAGCCAACACGGTAAAGGGGGCGTGAAAAAAAAACACATTACAATTCATTTTTCGACTAGTTTTGTCTTTCTTTAATCAGCATTTCAGCTCCATTTTATCGCAAATTCTTAAATTGTCTTTCTCCTTTATTTCTGATTCTCACTGTGCGCTTAGAATGGCTTCAAACTGACAATCTCAAAAGTTGCGATGGGGAGCAGTTGAAATCAAGATGAACGTAATATTAGTCGAAAAATGGAAAAGAAATTAAATGTTCATTTCATTGTATATTAATGTTGAATTAAATAATTGTTGAAAGTTCGATTGCGTTGCTTCTCTTTTCAATGTAAATCTTAGAAAGAGTGATGATGATTCACAATGAGCCGAAAAATGATGACGGATTTCTCTCTTGATCACTATAATTTACAAATAATGAGAATACTTGGACGTTTCAAACATGTTGCCATATTTTCGTAACCTGGGACACAATTTGGTTGCTCTGGATGCTTTTGCCAAGGTTGTGAAGGTCACCAACCACGATTGACTGTGAGATCTGAGGTCGCCTGATACTCTCTGAGTACTACTTGCCAAATTTGCCATTATTGTTTCGAGCACGGCCTCGAAATCCACGGTTTTAGGCCTACTTGACTGATCACCGGTTTTAGGCCTACTTGACTGATCCACGGTTTTAGGCCTACTTGACTGATCCACGGTTTTAGGCCTACTTGACTGATCACCGAAGTTCTTGCAACTTGAACGAACTTTTTTGAACCATCTAGTTATTGTGCTGTGATCAACTGTGCCTTCGCCTTTCGCACAACAAATATCTTTTGATTGCTTTGATTACTTTCGAGGTGTTTTACCCCTGTTCGTACTTGTAAATTAAAATCTTCCAAATTAAACAAAGATGTATATTCATCTATACGACTTTCAAATGCCGGATGTAGTGAAGCAATGTACAACATGTCTGCGCACCAACTAACACGATACTACCAACCATAGCGGGTACCTCTTCCCCGCCTTTAATTGCTTCGGTCACGTAATATACGTGCTTCAAACTAGTACGTACCTAAATTATTGCAAAACTTTTGTTTTTTATATCTCTATTCCTTAGATTTTCCCTAACGGACAATAATAAGCAAATATGTCCATCCTGTGCCATTTTTAGAGAGTTTTTCCTAGATAGTAACATTCATTTGTGTGTTGTTTTACATAAAACAAGGTGAAAACCTGCCCTATTCTAACATTGTAAACGAATGGTACCAGGGTGCGAATACGTAAGTTATCAACAAAAAATGAAGACGAGTTGACAAAGTTCAACATCTCTTCCAATGGGCCAGATGTAACAAGATATACTTGACTAAAGTTAGATTTGCCTACAAAATCCTATGTTACAAATGCATTTAAAATGCTACATACGTATCTCTAAGTTAAAAAGGTTTACTCTGTATATGGTGTGGATATTTTACATAGAGTTTTTAACAAAACTGGATTTCATTAATCATTACTTGGTGCTATCGATTTCTAATGTTATTGTTTTGTTCTTAAGCATATTAATAGCAATTCTATGGATAATTTTATACCAAAAAGATAAAATAAATCTAATCATTTTATATGCGTCTTTATTTGGTTTCATTAGCCTTATTTTGCATAATATTTTCCAACATTAGACCTTAAATACTTGCACTTTGAGGATACATTAAGGTGGTAACAAAAAAGTTTTACAAATTCTTATCAAATATCCCAGCAGACAACATCATTGAACTATATAAGCTAATTTATGCAGAAGCGAAATTAGTCAGAGATAAAATCGATGTTCCTCTAAGGAACCCGAACGGAAATACAAAACCTAGATGGGAAATTAAGTTTGAAGGACAGGTTAAGAAACTGCAACAATAGAGAAATTTCTTAAAAAGAAAAAACACAAAAAGGTATATTGAGATCAGAAGATCAAAACAAAACTGCAGACATATCTGATAATGCAACTTGAAGAGATAAATCAACTGATATTGGCGAAAGAAGGGAAACTCAAAAGATATCGAGACCGAGTCAAACAATACAAACAAAACAGGACGCCAAAATAGCGAAAGAAAATTCTACTAACAAGTTGATGGAGAATGTACAGGAAGAAATCGACAAACTGGAACAAAGGAAGCAAAACAAAAAAGCCAAATGGATAAATAACATAGGGAAAGGATTACAAGGATTCGAACGACCTGAAGTGGATATACACCAAGAATCACTCAGAGAAACACCCAAGAAAATACCAAATAGGAAAACACCAGGACTTGGTGGTTTACTTGTAATCTGGTTACAAAATTCACATCTATCTAAGGCTCTTGAACTAAGTGGATGCGTAGAAGCAGGAATATCAACATGGATGACAAAGAGGAAAACTACCCTGATCCACAAAGATCCCCGAAAGGGAACCATCCCCCACAACTATAGACCGATAAATCGTAACCGCGCAGATTAAGGAGATCTATTACTCGCTTTTATGCCGCGGACAATTTCCCCAAGGAGCAGAAAGGATGCCACAGAGGAACAAGAGGAACAGCTGATTTACTGTACATTGATCAACACATTCTCTAGGAGAGCAAAGTGAGGTGGAAAAATGTAGCCAAAGCGTAGAGTGACAACAAAATGACCAATGATATCGTCTCATAATCCTAGACAGTACACTGTCTGAAATTTCCAAAATATCCGACCGTTATAAAATTCATCACGAAAGTCTTCAAAAACCGGAAAGTGACAGCAGGAGGAACAACTTTTTGCAGAGTTAAAAATCCAGGGAGGCATTTTCCAGTGACATTGGCTTTCTCTCTATTTGCAGTAGCAATGATGCCACTCAATTACTTACTAAGGAAGTGCACTGGGAGCTACAAATTTACCAAATCGCAAGAAAAGATTAATCATTTTTGTACATGAACGGCATCAAGCTGATAGTAAAATTTTTTTAAAAAGAATAGGGGTCTCTTTACAAACGATAAAAAAAAAATACAGCTCGGATATAGGAATGGAAATCGGCATAGAAAAATGTGCCATACTCATAACGAAAAGGGAAAAAAGACAATGGAAGGAATAGAACTGCCAAATCGGGAAATATTCAGAACGCTTGGAAGAAAGGAAAATTACAATATTAGAAACAGGCACCATTAAACAAGCATTAAAATTGATAATGCGTAGCAAGTGTAGAATACGTGGTAATAAAGACGAAATGATTAATCACATAATAAGCAAATGTTGCAAACTAGCTCAAAAGAAGTATACAATTAGACATGACTGGATGTTAAAGGTGATCCACTGAGAAATGTGTAAAAAAAATTAAAATTTATTCATACTACCCAATGGTACATGTGCAAACCAGAGTACGTCCTAAAGAATGAAACGCAAAAATTCTCAGCTGAAGGACCAGACCCAAAAAGAGAAATTGTGGTGTAGTGGACTTTGCCGTCCCAGCGGACTACTGAAGGAAAATCAAAGAAAGCTAAAAAAGTCACAAGTACTTAGAACTTGGTAGAGAACTGAAAAATATGTGGAACATGTAAGTGACGGTGATACCACTTGTGATTGTCCACAAAGGCTTGGAAAGAGGACTGGAGGAGATGGAACTCGGAAGACCAATCGAGACTATCCAGACGACAGTATTATTGAGATTATCCAGAATACTGGGAAGGATCCTGGAAACCTAAGAAGACTTACTGTCACTCATATTCTAGTGAAATACCACCAGCTAACGCTGGTGTAAAGAGCTCACAAAGAGTGAAATAATGATAATAATGAAGCAAGTGCACCAAATTCATATAAAAAGAATACAAGAGTTGGCATGTTTGTGTGAGGAAAGTGATTACTGGAAACTGTGCAATAGACTGACAAGCTAGACTAACAAACCTTCACGAGTGAGTTCAATTCTCATTGGGTGCCCCATCCATACGGCCTTGTGCCACATCTGAGCAAAGCGCTTAATAAATTATTACTACTACTTGTAAATGTTATGTGTACAAACCAGAATCTATCTTAGAAAATGCGATGAATGAAATTCTCTGGTACTTTGATATCCGATTCACAAACCAGAATCTATCTTAGAAAATGTGATGAATGAAATTCTCTGGTACTTTGATATCCGATTCAGACCAGAAAGCCTTACCTAGTGTTAGTAACCAGAAAAATAACTTGTCAACGAGTAGATTTTGTCATTTCAGCAGACCACAGTGTGAAAATAAAGAAACGAAAAGAGAGACTATACCGGGAATTTGGCAGAGAGCTGAAAAAGCTGGAGACTGTGAAAGTGAAGGTGATACCAATCGTAGTTAGAGTCCTTTTAACGATCCTCAAGAACCGGAAAAAGTAACAGGGGGAACTGGATATCAGAGGAAGAATAGAACTTTTCTAAACGACAGGACAATTAAAATAAGTAGAGTTTTGGAGACTTTAGGAGATTTGCTGATCTAGATAGAAAAAAATGTTCAAGCTAGAGATTGAGACAATATAAGTGGGTTTCTCTTATTTCAAGTGTTGATGTCTGGAAAGAATCAGCGGGGGGTGGGTGCTGAATCTAAACTTTAATACCTCTTTAAACAAAGCGTCGACCATATGTGGAGTAAGTTGGCCAGCTTGGCGATTTACATATCATTATGCATGGACGTGCCAAAAAATCATTGAGACTCCTCCCCCAATTTATATAAGTAATGCACGGTGCCCATAGATCAGTACAGATCAGATCAAGGAAGACGAGAGATCGAAAGAGACAGGGAAGGTGCCAATGCAGAACCCACCCGAGAATAGTCCTAGAATTTCGGGCGAAGCCAAGATTAGTCTAGAACTGAGAGTTCGAAGCAAAAGCCGAGACGAACAAATGTTTTTTTTATTAAGATAACCAAGAAACGGTAGTTGCATCCCTTATACCTTCTGTTTGATCTGTCACATTTCCGAACGAACGAATAAGTTTCATAAGACCTTTTTCTTTCTTTTTCTTTTTTTTTTTTTTGTATGTTCTACACACTTCTGTAAATACATATATAGTTAGATAAAAACAATAGCTTTGAGAAATTTGTATGATAAAAAAAAACCCGAAAGCGTTGTTTTCTTTCTTCTGTGTACTTTTGTGAACCGCGACAGGTACAATCTCTCTCCCAGCAACGTTTTTAATTCGGCGTGGATTCCAGCCAAAATTGGATCGACTCCCACAGCGGAAACGATCTGAGGTAGCTAAAACGCCGCCATTCGGATCAAAATACACAACGTGGTGAATGGTAACAGTTATCCCGGATTGGCAAGCAGAGCCAAGGAATTGAACGTCGGTAAAAATTCCCAAGCAGAACTAGACGTATCGGCCAGGATTCGCAACCTCAGAGAGAGAGAGAGACAGAGCGAGAGAGAGAGAGAGTGTGTGTGTGTGTGGGTGTGTGTGTGTGTGTGTGTATGCCCAACGCCTCCGCACGCACAAGCAAGATGCGATACAAGGTCAATTTTAAGCGGAGCTTAACAGGTTTGAATTCAGAATTTTCCTTCTCCTGGACTGTTTGCCATACAAGGTCAAAGAGCACAATCTGCTCTACCATTTACTCATAGATGGAAATAGAAAAACTGGAATCAAGCCTATCCCAAGGATACTAGCGTTATATGAAAATGTGAACAGCCTTATCTAGGATTTGAGCTCGGGGCGTCGTAGTCATTTCCTAAGATACAAACCATTGCACCAGGAACACCTTATATATATGTGTGTGTGTGGCTGTGTGTGGCTGAAAAGTGTGCAAATGATTAAACAAAACAATTCTACACATTCAATAAATTTTATTTCTTTAACTTGAGTGAAAGGTTTGTTGAAATACAATAAAAGTTACAATTACTTTTTTTAGCAAGAAAAGGTAATAATAGTTTGAGCGCATAAATGCTTCGGTATGGTATCAACAAGAAGAAAGTAAAAGCACTTATCATTGTTTCAAATCTAGATAATATATTTTGTGTCTATAAAAGGTATTTGTCCGGGTATGTCACTTTTTGAGAGAAATTGAATCTATGCGCTAATATGTAAGTGTAAATGACCAAGCTGATTATCAGCAGTTGGGAATGAAATATTAGTAGTTGCATCGCTGTTGAAAAAAAAAGAGTAAATAAGAAGATACGCTTTCCCTCTTGAAAAATATTTGGGTGTTGTTAAAAATCTTGAAGGAACAGAAGAAAAATAAAGAAACCAAAGTTGAATAAAAATAGAAATTAAGGTTTATTCATTTTATCACTTTATAAGATTTAGATAAACTCCAAATTCGATGAAACATGGATTGATTTATCAATGAGTCCCATAGCTTAAAAATTTATTTACAACAATCCAGGAGGGAAAAGATATCATGAATTATGTTGAATTTTGATGCTTCAAAATTTGCGAGGCAATTCAAATATTATATTTTTACACACAATTATATGAACATGTAATTAATGTTTCTACTTATCCCTTCTATTGAGTAGGACTTTAGAATACGCTGACTGCACCTCTGCAGAAGGGTAATACCTCTCCAAAGAGGCCGCCTGTTTGGTGAGAGTGGTGACTCGCTTGAGGACAGAATCCTGGGGTCTAAGCGGTCCGTGACCCGGTTGCCAAAGTGGTCACGTAAATTGCAACACTCTACTTTGGCCCTTACTGAGATAGATAAGACATCAGAGAAGCCCGACCAGATCAATCGGCAGGTAATGTCAAGCCTTGACACTTATATGGTTGTCCTCAACGTATTCCTTAAACTGCGTTAGTGAAAAACAAGTATCCAACTTACTTTATTTTTGCTTGAAGACAGTAGCTGTGGGTCAATTGCGTTGAGGGAAATAAGACTTTGTTTAACTTTAACGCGCTTTGATTTTCTAACTGAAAGCTCGAAATTAACAGGAACACGAAATCTAACTCCCAATATGTATATACAGTTCGATGCATTCCATCTCAACCTTGGATTCTATGGTGGGGCAACCAGTCTAAAAGGAAAATGAATCCTAATAAAACCGGTTATACTCCGCTTTAAAATGGACCTCGTGTCGCATCATGCCCTTCACGGAGGAGTTGTGTAAATACATACATTTTTTTTTTTTTTTTACTCTTTTAAAACTACTCGACAACATTTGGGTAAGATGTCAAGACTTGGATAGAAAATACGATGGTTGTCTGAGAAGTTCATAAGTTGACCAAAATACTCTCAGACTAAACTAAATGAGGTTTATTTTTAAACATAGTCTACCTTGTGGTCCTTACACTTCTTCCACCAGTGTTGCGGGCGCTTCAATTCCATTGGTCAAAATCTCAACAACAGCAGATATGACGTCATCATATGAACATTTCATCCAATTAAATTATCATTCAACCCTTGTATATTATTTTTCCAAACAATATGTACAGTACAATCTTTTCTTAAATACTTCCACCAAAATATTCACAAAAGGTAATAGCTAATATCAAAGATAAATCCACCAATCAGAAAATTTATAATATTATCTAATGAAGTTAATATTGTTCAGTAAAAAGCGTCATAGGATTTTTAGAGAAATATTTTCAAAGTGAGTCATGTTTAAAAGATTTATTAAATTAAAAAAAAAACGATAAAAATATCTATTTTCTTTTAGTCCCAGCTTTGTAATAATATTTTGTATTTCCAGCTTAAAGGCAGATCTGTAACTGAAACTTAAAATACGCTGTCTGAATCCCTTCCAGTGAGGTGGTATCCTTCCCAATAGCAATGTCCTGTATATTACACTGTACTACACCTGATAGAAAGACTCCAATTCTGAATATCTGAGGAGAGTGAAATACTCTTTTAATGCCATTACTCCCAAGTCATCTTTGACACAAAGTGGTGCTATCTGTTAGGTTACCATCAATGGGTTATAAAGATGTATTTAAAATTATTTACATTCGATTGAACTGAGTGGAAAAAGCAAATCTTAAGGAATAACAACACAAAAATATAAACATGAACAATAGATAAATGCTATTCCCTATACTCTGTGCTTAAAATAAATCTAGACGGGTTTACATGTCATAAGAATCAACCAATAAATAAACCAATCAACCAAACAGTTTGACTGTAAACAGAGGATTGACCAACAAAATCTTTCCAGTTGTCTTTTCTCGTTTCCCAATGATACCTCCATCGGAAAAATAAAGTCTAAAAATATTAGACTTCGAGCAATCCTTACTACGCTTTTAAACTTGGCTATTTATGATGATTTGGGATTTTAAATACTGTCGAGCATACGGCAAACTGATACTTATATATTAAATACAAAATAAATTCATATACAATATTTGAATAGCACATCTAAAACATTATTTGGAATGAAAACTAACGTTATCATATCAGCCCAGTTGGCTGGTGCTGTACAATACGCTGACTGCATCTCTGCAGAGGAGTAAGACCCTCCTAATGAATGACCTGATATGACACTAAATCATCTCAAGCTGAAGCTCCAGTCCTAGAACTCTGAATAATGTAGAGTATTCATTCATTGCCATTACTCCCTAGTCCACTCTGACCTGGGGTGGTCGTACCTGCTAGAGTCCCATGTATATTTCAAATAGAAATATTTAATCATTTACTATACTTGAAAACATTTAACTGAGTACAAACAAATTTTGCTGGATTTTCTGGTCATGGTAAGTCAATTTATAATCAAACAGTTCTATTTGACCCATAGATAGGACCCTATCAAGTGCTACCACTCCAAGCCACAGTGGATCTGGGAGTGATGGCGACGAAGGGTTACTCCGCATTCTCTAAAGCTCTAGCATTACTGAAGTCTTACCATCGGTTTTCTGTGTCCTATCGCGGACACAAGTTAGAAGTGGGGATCGTACTCCTCTACAGAGATGCAGCCGATGTATTCTACAGCCCAAGCCGATTGGTCTAACTTGAAAGGTGTTTTCTGATTCTCATTAAGAGCACGCATCAAGTAGCCAGGGGAAATCGAACGCCGCAATTCTTTCAGAATTTTTAAGGCTCAGAGGATTGTACTTATCAAATACAAAGTCAACTCTCGATGACATGAAAAAGGAAGCAAGCTTGATTATATATCTAAAAATATAAATATTCAGATAACCAATTATTTCTAGAACATGATTTGCTAGCTGTTAAATTATTGCCATGCCATCTAAAAATCAATGCTGTAATTTGTGGAATTTTAATCATTTTCATGTCTGGGAACTTCGCTTGAAGGTAATGAAACAAAGCAGCTTTGTTGGTACGCGGCGGAGAACCATCTCTGTTACTCAGGCTGGATGTGAACTGTGAAAGGCAATGTGTCAAAATTTCTCCAGGGTCAACTTTTCGAATTCTTGCTACTATAAGAACACTTCTGAGAAGATCTTTATATTTTTTCAAGTAATTTGTTTCCCTCATGCTCTTTTGGTATGTATGCTTTTTCTGAAGATAACTAAAATTTTTCATCTTCATACTTTTTAATGGAGCACTAAATTCAACTTGTTTCCAAATCAGTTGTTGTTGAACAAAATGACGGGAAACACTGCAGCCTTTTTCCGGTACTGTTAAAATATCATCTTTAATTTCAGATGGTGCTTCTTGGCCAGAGGCTAATTTTTATAAGTTCTTTTTCATAATATGTAAAAAGATTTTGCAGCGTCTCAATTGTATGCATGACATTTAGAATGTCTGTTTCCCCCTTCTCATATCGAGACTTACTAAGGTCTTTTTTCTCATGGCAGCCAACTGTTTTTTTCCCACCATTTCAATGCAGCTTCTAGAGATTTCTACCCGCTGGTTAAACAATAAAAGCCAACGATGAAAAGCATTAGAATTATTAAACAATCCAATCTGCCCATCTTTGATCTTACCATCTTTATTCATGGTCTGTTCAATTGTCTGATCCATTGATGTCTGACTGAAGGAGTACTGGTTTTGTTGCTGAACAACAAACTCCCCAGCAGCAAGATGCTCTGCTACAGAATTATGAGTGTCTGAAACAACAAGCATCACATAAATATACACAGGGAGATACCTGACATAGTTCAAAGGATCATATGCAAAATATCAGGGTATCATTTCTGCTGCAGATTGATTTTGAATGGCCTAGTCTACTATCTGTGTAGCGCGAACAAAAATTAAAAACAAATCTGCCATATTCAGGTAACTCATCCAAAATGCAAAAGTTGCAAATTGACTGCATCTCTCCCAAATGAATAATGACAGTTTGCTTTTAAACTCTTTCAAATCACTTGATATGCAAAGGTGTTAGAATCGGGTTTTGGAAAAAGCATAATATAAACTTTTAGACAGGGCAATGAATTCATCTTTTTCTTCTTCACTGTGTCCACGAAAGTAGATAAGATTTTCTTTCTCAAAACTTAAGCTATAATTTTTTTTAACTCTGACACTTCGAATGCAGTGTCTGCCTTTCATGACCCCAAGTAGTGAACCTTATGCCACTGTTCCAACTTCAAGTAGGATGTCAGCGAGCCCTGAGTCTTCGAAGCGCTTTCCAATAATACTGAGAAATGTCAGAAAGGTATGGCATTCACTAACTCTGACAACTGTTCTTTGTATATACATGGCATCATTCCAATGTACTTGCTCGACCTTGGTATAAAATGCATAATCAAATGTCAGCACAATGTAATCAGTTTCAAGTTCGTCAGCAATAGCGACACTTTTAGTAAATACAGGATTCACAGAGCTTAACTAAGATGGGTTACCATTGACCAGAGGCAAATAGAAAATATTGCTTCTTGCTGGTGTTTCTTCCTGCAACAAAAGAATATTAAAATATGTCCAGCTTTGGTTTTCACTTTCACAGTACCTATTGGTCATAGTCATGGCCAAATCTATTATGCTTCTTTTGGTCTCACAAGATAATTTTAAAAAGGCTTTCTGAATACTGAAAATTGAAATTGGTGTTAGGGAAGGACCAGCTATCTTTTCCCCATGATATTCTGGTATATGCGCTTCATTCGGCATCACACAGCGTTTATTACTCCAGATCATTTGAGTTTGGTCATTTTCTATTGTAAACTCTTCAATATGTGATAAGTAATCAGGGGTTAGCCGCTGCACTCTGTTCCCATTTGTAAAACTAATTAATTAAAGAAGGGGGTCGATAAAAAAATGCACTCATATACGCATCCATGTGGAGACGCACCCACACACGTTAGCTCTACATGCAGTTATTGAAATATACTGACACAACACACGGGTGAGTGAGAGACAAAGATAGACAGATAGATTTTATATTTATTCATAACAAAAAGTTTTGCGTTATGTTGTCTGTGAATCGATTATAGCATTTTCTGGGTATTTCAAATATTTGGTCGTTTGCTTCACCAATCTTTTGAAAAGTTGAAAAAAAATTAAACTTACAAGCAACATTACCTTGTTGACAAAGTGGGTCCATTTGAATGCAGAGTCGCAATTTTTTTTCAAATTTTTGTCTTAAACACTGATTATCTTGATATGTATCATTGTCACTTCCGACAATCTTTCTATTTATATCACTCACTGGTTATCGATCAGTCTAACTCATTACCTATCTCACTATCTACAGGTTCGATAAAAAAAAAAACACTTCAGAATTGTCTGTTCGTTCACGGAATTAAACGGCAACACTAAAAATATTGAGAAAGAAATTCCTATGAAGCAAACGTCACTCGGAGACATGTTGTTTATTCTTTTGTTTTTTCTGAGAGATGAACAAAGCAGTTGACTGAGCTTTTTCCTGTTCAAATAAATCAGTGCACATCCATCCGTGAAGAAGACATTTACTTCAATTTAATGTATTGTAATAATTACAGCCTATTAGATATTTCTAAACCGCCAAAGACAAAGTTAAATTGCAAAGTCACTCCGATAATTATCATCATCAAGCATCTATCAGCTGCTAACAATGAAATAATTCATTTTTCGAAAAAAAAAATATCCGGAATTTTCCCTATAAGAAGATGTGAGTTTTTTACTTTATTTTGTGACACTATGAGTTGGATATATGCACATACATGTATACACATACGTGTGTGTGTGTGTGTGTGTGTGTGTGTGCACCCATACATGTGTGCGTGTGTGTATATATATATATATATACGCCCACGCAAATGTGCGTACACACACACATACACTCTTATACACACATATATATGTGGCAAGATGAGTTAGATTCGGCTTGGGTATCAAATTTCGAATGTTAGGAAAACCCATTAACTAGATTAAGGAAATCTAGATAAGAAAATGTTTATACATATGGCCACGGTCGTGGGTAAGTGTTAAGTACTTGTCGGATACTGGTCAAAAACTTAAAAGGGTCTGAATTTAATGTCCCTGTATCGGAGACGGCCAGTCTAGGAAATATTTTTATGTCCAGTTTTTTTAAGATAGAAATGGTCCCCCCAAAAGTTATGGGTTTATTCGTGGGTGTCCCATTAGCCGGAAATAATAATGAAACATTCTGTATATATACACGTGCGTTTTGGGTCCAAGCAGTCAGGCCTAGTTTGGGTTCGAGGAAAGTTGATTAGGCCGGAACAAAGAAACAACGAACAGCGACGTTACCAGCCGGACCAAGTTAGTTAAGATAATCTTTTGCCAGCCGAAACTCAACTTAGAACTAATTATTACACGCTCCCCATCCTCCCTTAACGTTTTAACCACAAAGTTGTATTTTTGTTCTTTGCTCTGTGAACCTGCTTCTCGCCTGATCCGGCCACACATAAGTTCTCGACGTGGACTTAGTAACTTATGCAACGAGTTGCAGAAGCGGGTATTATCACACTGGTGCCGTAGTGAAGGATTGACCTTGGGTTGCACGTTTGTACAATAGAACTTGTGGAGGAAGCAAAGGGAAGGAAAGATCGACTCGGCCGAATAAACACTCAATAGATATGCATAGGTGTATGTGTATATATATGTAGATGAGTGAAGGCTTCGATAATCCGATAGACACGTGTGTATAAAAAGAAAAATAAACAGAAGGAAAAACAAAACGCAACCAAACCAAGACAAAAACTGACAAACAACCAACAAAAAAAACAAACGAGGAAAAAGGAGGAAAAGAAACAATCGAACAGTAAAAAAAGGGGGGGATAGAGAGAGAAAGGAAAGGAAGAAAGAAAAGAGGCACAGACAGATACGCACTTCTTCCCCCACTTAGAGAACGGAAACTTCAACTACTGGCGATTTTTGTAAATTTATATATATTTTTTAATTCAACAAGGAGAACTAAGGAAATGAACACGTAAATGAACATTTTAGAAAAATAAATAAATAAATAAATAAAAAACAAAAAAAACAAAAACAAAACAAAACAAAAAGAAAGAAAGAAAAGAAAGAAGGAAACAGAAAAGAAAATCTATTCCGGTCCCTGCAAGGTAGGCTAAAAAAAATTGTTCTATTGTTTTCTTGGTCATTGTTGTTTTGTAATTAGTGTGTCTCACTGGCATTTAATAGAAATATGGATAGGATAGATACAGATGTCCCATCGCGTCCTATCTTTAAGGTAGACACAAGTGGATCTAAGATCCCTATATTCACGGGAAAAGCCTCTGAGTTTCAGGCCTGGGTAGAAGCTCCGAAGAAAAAGGCTGGAATTTACCAACTTACTCAGACAGAGTTGGTGAATCTGGCTTATGAGTATTCAGACGGGGTGGTATCAGAATACATAGGATTATACTTAGATGATAATCCCAGAAGTAACTAGGAGGATCTTTTAGAATAGCTGACTAACCAGTACATTGATTATACTAGTGCGACTGATGCTGCTAGGGCCTTAATTAAGATTAAGCAAAGGGAGGGAGAAACTCTCTCGGAACTAGCTAGTAGAGTTTTGGGGTTAGCTAAGTTTGCATTCAAAGACGCCGTCCAACGTGAGGGGGAGGCAGTACAAGTGCAGCTAGCTGAGTATTACACGGACGCCATAGAAGATACGTTCGTAAGAGAAGATACAGCAAGGGCGGCCACAACCTCACTGGCGGAGGCGTTTGCGACGACAGGAAAGAGTCTTAGGCTCTATAATAGGCTCACAGCCTTCCAGGGGCGGGGAGAAGAATGGGGATGGTCTGGATAGACGAGAACGAGGTGGGCAGAGACTCCTCCTGTTGCTTGGGACCAAGGAGGGAGTAGCCACCCAGGCTATCGTTGGAGAGACCACTCCCATGACATGGGATGGAGAAGCAACAAAACGCAACCAAACCAAGACAAAAACAACCGGGGTGCTGGGTGTGTGGACAGCTGGGTCACATACGGAGGGAGTGCCCCAGAATGGGATGTACATCAGGGGGAAGGAGGCTTGTTGGAAGGGTTCAAGGAAACGTGGGGGGTACCCAGAAGGAAATAAGGGTGGCCCAAAGTTATGGATTTTTTTGTCAGGACACCGAGATAATTTGTGAAGTAGAGACAGTAAAAAAAAAGGTAAAGGCATTATTAGATACTAGGGCATCCATATCAATGATTAGGCAGAAGGGCTTGTTAGAATTAGGGTTTCGGTTCAAAGATTTAAAACCAGCAGATTTAAGAGTAGTACAGGCTGACGGTCGGGAAATGAAAATATCTGGTATGATATGTCTGCCAGTAATGGTAGAAGTGGTGGTAAATATATAAACATAATATGTAGCAACCACTTTTTGTAGATCAATGATCTTAGGTGGAGATTGGCTGGAAGGAAACAAAGCACACATGAGTTTCAATCCAGTTATGCTGAAATTTGGTGGAAAGGAGATACCACTTGAAAACTGCATGAACAAGGAATCTATAGTGGTAACCATTGAGGACCTTGTTATTCGCCCTCGTACAGCTGTTTCTTGTCAAGGCAGGCTGTCTCCCATAGAAGAACAGCGTAGGGGTACTTTTTAAATAACCCCCATAGATGATCCCACCCGTGAAGAGGGGGAGGTTACGCTATGTGAATCAGTGGTGGAAGTTGGTGGGGAAGGCCAGATTCCGATTATGTTGGTTAACACCACTAACACCACGATAGAAATACCTAAGGACATGGAAGTAGGAAGAGCGGTATCTGCAAGCATAAGGGAGAATGTGGTGAGTCAGATTCTGGAGATGGACTCACATACACAGTAGTTAATGTTGAAGAAATAGTAGTACCCACTGAACATAAGGATAAGATTAGCAAGGTTATAATTGAGAATACGGGACGGAGTAGCCAACTCGGATAAAGTGTTAGGTCAAACCCAGTCAGTTCGGATGAAAATCAACACTGGTGACCATCCACCTATAAGACTAAAACCGTATCGAACCCCACTGCACAAACGGAAGCTTGTAGAGGGGGCAGTTAAAGATATGCTGAATGCAGGCGTTATTGAACGTTCAGTGTCCCCATGGAGTTTTCCAAGAGTAATAGTCAGCAAAAAGGATGGGGGCATAGGTTTTGTGTGGATTTCCGAGCCTTGAATAATATCACAAAACCCCTGGCCTACCCCCTGCCATTGATCGATGACATCCTAGCCCTGCTTGGCAAATCAACCTACTTTTCCACGCTAGATCTGAGATCAGGATACTGGCAGGTGGCCTTGGACGAGGCTGACCGAGAAAAGACCGCCTTTGCATGTCACGTGGGACTTTATCAGTTCAGAGTCCTGCCCTTTGGGTTAGCCAATTCGCCTGGTATTTTTCAACAGCTCATGTCTGTGGTGTTAGTGGGGGTTGGAACAGTTTGCTATGGCCTACCAGGATGACATATTGATCTTTTCAGCCAGTATCGATGAACATCTCAAGCCCCTGAAGACAGTGTTGGCTCAGTTAAGGAAGCAGGGACTGAAGATTAAGTTATCTAAATGTCAGTTAATGAAAAAGGAGACAAAATACCTAGGATTCGTTATTGATGAAAGTGGAGTACACCATGATATAGATAAGGTTGAAGTAATCAGAGCTATGCCCGAACCACGGACTGTTAGGGAAGATAGAGGATTTATAGGGGCGATAGGCTATTATAGGAGATTCATACCAGCGTTTTCAAGGATAGCAACACCACTCATAGCATTAACAAAGAAGTATGCCCGGTTTAGTTGGACAGAGGATTGTCAGCGATCTTTCAATACGCTGAAGGCACAGCTGACAGCCATCCTCCTATTGGCCTACCCGGATTTGAGAAGGCCAATGATTCTGTACACCGATGCCAGTGATCAGTGCATCGGTGCTTGCCTTACTCAGCCATGCCCCGAGAGGGACTGCCCCATACCAGGTGTGCCAGAGGAAGTACCCATTTACTTCTTGTCTCATAAATTGTCTCCTACACAGCAGAGATGGCTCGTAATTGAAAAGGAGGCTTATGCCATAGTTTATGCATTAGAAAAGCTGAACTACTACATGAGTGGTGCTACCTTCGTAATTAAGACTGACCATAAGCCCCTCCAGTATCTGTTCGAGGCAGACTGGACCAATAAAAAGATCCAACAATAGGCACTTAAGTTAAGCAGGTATAACTGCAGAATAGAATACCTGGCCGGTAGGGAAAATACATGTGCTGACTTATTATCACGGATTCCTAAGCAGCTGGAGCGGGAATCAATCAGCGTAATACCAGAAGTGGATGATCGAGCCTATCAGATAAATGCGATCAACTCCCACCAAATAGAAAAGGGGCCAAGCGCTGACGATGTAACCTGTGATGCTTCAAATGCTACAGGACAGCACCATTTAATAGTCGGTGAATACCAGATAGATGAAATTAGGACACTAAAAGAAGCGATAGAGGCGAGGAAAGTAACGGAAGCATGTGCAAGTAGATACCTAGTACAGGATGATCGGTTATACTACATTTCTAATAAGGACGAGGAAGCTAGACCTCGATTGTACGTCCCCCATGCACTACAGAATAAGATACTGGAACAGTGCCATGATGCGATAGGGCACATAGGCATTGATAAGACCTACGAGCTCATTAGTAGGAAATATTACTGGCCCAGTGTGTACAAACAGGTTACGACATATGTGAGTAGCTGCATCACCTGTCAGGCCAGGAGTAGCAGGTGTGAGACAGCCCCTCTTGAGGAGATGGATGTTCCAGCTTATCCATTTGAAAAGGTTAGCTTGGATATCTCTGGTCCATACGGTGAAACCCTGCGGAGAAATGTCTATATTGTTAGTTTTGTTGATTGGCTAACTAATTGGCCAGAGGCATACGCTGTAACAGACAAAAAGGCTCAAACTGTACCGAGCCTGATTTTGACAGAGATATTTCCGCGCTGATTTTGACAGAGATATTTCCGCGCTAACCCTAACCCTTGGAGATAGTGACCGACAATGGAGCTGCAAATGTGAATGAGATAATGAGGGAAACAATGGCAAGCCTCAATATAAAACACATAACTACGTCTCCATATCATCCACAGAGTAATACCAAGGTTTCCACCGGTTCTTGTGTGATATACTGCCTAAATTGACTGAGAATGACAGACATAATTGGGATCTGTACCTGACTCAGGCACTGGCCGCAGTGAGATTCTCGATGTGTGAGACAACAAAGTTCTGACCATACTACATGCTTGTTTGGGCGTGATGTGGTCCTACCAGTAGACAATTTGCTAAAACCTCGGAGGAAATACATGGGTGAGGACCACAACCGTCTCATCATTGAACAACAGCATAAAACTTTCGTAAGGGCTCGGGACAGGATTAGACGTGCACAGAAAAAGAGGAATTACGCCATCAACAAGGATCGCCGAAAAGCAAAGTTAGATGTAGGATACCCAGTATATTACCAGGCTCACAATAGGTAGGGTAAACTAGATTAAAAGTGGAGGCCATACTATAGATAGGATAGTCGAAAAAACGAACCCCATTACTTTCGTAATATGGAACCAACTAGCGGGAAAGGTTAAGAGGGTCCATGCTAATGATTTGAAATTAGCCGAGCTCAGAGAGTGGGAAAATTCACAGGTCGAAAACAACGGAAGGTCAATTAGGCAATCAACGTTAGCTGCACCCACTCGGAGCTGGACTCCGATATCCAGGATTCCGAGATAGAATCACCCCCCATCAAGTATTGCAGAGGATGATCACGATCCAATGGGGGGGGGATTCTATCCTCCTCGACAAGAACTACATAGGTGGATTTCTGAGGATGAGATCCCATCTGCAGAGTTAAAATTAAGGTTAGCCAAATCCCCAGAGAAAAGGGGAACGGACGATGAAGAAGATATGCTTCTGAGTAAAATACAGGCCAGGGTGCGAAGGGAAAAATTACCCGAGGAGGGTGGGGCTCAATTTTGCGCCGAGGAAATAGATGCAGGAGCTCCACCCTCTCAGGGTTCCAACCTTTAGTTGTACATTCCAAGAGGTTGGTTGCGGCTTAGAATAGAAGGAAGTATAACGGGAATGGGGGTTGTGTCACGTGAGTTTTCTCTCTTTATAGTGTGATCATCCCTAGTAACTCTGCATCCTATAACATTACAGAATGGCTGGGGAGAAGATTCCGCTACTACTCATTCTGATGATGCAGTTCGGGCGGTGGTACTGGAGATGGAGTTAGCCCTGTCTCAGGTGTTGTGGGAGGGGGCGGTCGACAGTAACCATAAGAGAAGCGCCCCCTCTGACCGTTATCAGTTGGCCTATGGGTTGCTCAGCTTTCAGGGGATCCATCACCCTACCGCCCTATTATCAGGCGGAAGAGGAATTTGAAACTAGGGACTCTTTCCTCGCTCTCTCAAACGTCTCTTCGAGCAGGTGGGCGGGCCTGTGGGAACTGCTGGCGGAGAAATTGCCCAATTTAACTAAGGCTAAATTACCCCAGCTTCTGGAAAACATAAATAACATTAATCTACACAAGCTGGTGTATAAGTTGGAGACTATGGGAAGGGAAAATCCTGCATGGTACGATCAGCCCACAGGCACCATAGCCTGGTCGTCTCTAGGGGGGTGTTTTAGTCGTAATTATAGTTGTAGGGGTATTGATAATCCGGGGAAGGCAGTGGTTGATAAGGTGCAGGGTGAAAAATATGCCAGAAAAAAGAAATAGTGACCAAGATGGAATATCAGCCAGGATAGCAGGGACCAAGGAAACAAAGGACACTGCACTTTTCCCAAGTATGGACCAATTAGACACTGCATGTTCAGTACAGGCACCACTTGGTGTCATAAAAGTGAATGCCAAAAGAAAAAAAAGAAGAAGAAAGAGAAAAAAAGACAGCAAAACTTGAATTTTGCCATTGAGAGTGAACATTTTTTTTGTCGTATATGTTGTATGTCATGATGTGATGGCTGGCTGAAAGTCAGTTACGGTGAACTTTCAGTAACTCTGAGAGAGTTGTTTTGTTTGTTGCAGGGGGCAGTGAAGACCCCCCAGGTTGGGAGGTAAATTCCACAATGCTTTCCGAAACATTATTCCTGTTACGACACCGATCGAACTGCGGAGATTATTAATGCTCCCACGTCGTAAGAAAAGGGGATATACAAGTCCAAAAATACTCCTGAATTGTTGGATAGGGGTGGTTAAAATTCCCCTGTGTTCTGATTGGTTCGAGGGTGGGGCGAAAAGTTGGAAAATTGAGTAACGTTGGAGGTGAATGGAAAAGTCCTCCTGAAATCATTGGGTAGGGGTGGTTAAAATTCCCGTGTTCTATTGGTTGGAGGGTGGGGCGAAATGTTGGAAAATTGAATGATGTTGGAGGTGAATCGAAAAGTCCTCCTGGAATGAGGAGTCAGGAGACCCCAGAATTGTTCACAGGAGAGCAAAGTGGAAGGGCTGAATCCAACAATATTTTTCTTTTGTGTATGATGGTATTGTAAGGGGTAAGGGATCCCAACTACCCCAGTGCAGTGTTGCTATGATGCTATTTTATTTATTTTTTTAAGGGCCGACCGAACCCCTTTGAAATTTTGTAATTTCGGTTATTACTGCCTGTACATTTTCTTTTTTGTTTGTTTGTTTTATAATTATTTTGTTTTCTCCTCGGCAGAGTTGAGATGCATAGTCTCATGTTGTTTTTGTTGAATCTTGTTGCCCACTACTGTTAAGTAGCGATAATTGTTATAAATCCTCTGGTGATCTGTGTTTGTGACCGGACATTTTTTTTTTTTTTTCATTTTTATTTTACTGTTCTTTATTCAATGTTGCCCGAGCAGGGTCATGATGTGCTGAGTGGAGATGCATAGTGTCTTATTTTTGTTGAATTCTTTGTGCAATTTATGAAATAAATGACAAAAATGGTTGGGGGAGGTGTGTGAAAATAGAGAACTTCTTAAAAGAACCTTCCATGGAAAAGTTGGAGAGGCAGAGAAAAAGCGAGATAGTGAAAATTGGCGAGAAGCTTGAATTAAATGTTCAGAATACTATGAGGAAACATGAACTCGTGAGAAAAATAGCCGTGCACATGGTGGACGAAAATATGTTCGAGGAAGCAGCACTGGAAGAGCTACCAACGGAAATAATAAGAATGACACCAGAACAAATTGAACTGGAGAAAATTAAAATACAAGCCCAGAGAGAAATAAGATGGAACTGGAAAAAGCTAAAATTCAGCAAGAAACAAGGTTGCGAGAAGTCGACTTGGCAATAAGCTGACGCGAAGGAAGCCATGACAGTTTCGAAGTAACGAAGCAAGCGAGGCTAGTCCCAAAATTTGATGAAGTCAATGTGGATGAATACTTCGCGCATTTTGAGCGAACTGCTCTCAATCTCGGGTGGCCAAGAGAATGTTGGTCAATACTACTCCAGACTGTACTGACAGGAAAGGCACAGAGAGCATATGCAACTCTGCCCATAGAAAATTGCGCCGACTATGATTTGGTGAAAGCTGCGGTTCTTAAAAGCTTCGAGTTGGTTCCAGAAGCTTATAGACAGGAATTCAGAACATAGAGAAAAACGGAAAACCAGTCTTATGTGGATTTTCTGCGAGAAAAGGAGAATGCGCTGGATAAATGGTATGACTCTAAGAGGATAGACGGAGACGCTGAAAAACTCCGGCAGCTAATATTAGCTGAAGAATTTTTAAACTGTGTGCCAGAAGAAGTCAGGGTTCACCTAAGTGAAAGGAAAACTGACGTGAATTATGAAATGGCCGCACTAGCAGACGAATACACCCTCACACACCGAAAAACTAAGGAAAAAACGTACACGGGAAGTAGAGTGAAATTTAAAGCAGAGTTAAGCCCAGAAGAAAGACCTAAGGAAGAAAATAGAAGAACCTTCCAAAGTAGCAGCAAAACAGTGGTCTGTTATAAATGTGGAAAGGCTGGACACATAGCCATAAGGTGTCAGCTTGGAAAAGGTCCTGAAAGAAACCAAACCCAGCCGAGAAAACTACAGGGAGCTGTCACGACCGCTAGAGTAGACAAGTCTTATCGACCTTGGTTGAAAAAAGGGGTGATAAGAGGCCCACATGGAGGACCAGTGGAAGTCTCAATTCTGCGAGACACAGGAGCATCTCAGTCGTTACTTCTACGAGAGAAATTACCTAAAGGGGTAATAGAAGCAACACGTGAGACTGTGATGATAGAGGGTATTGGCGGAAAGAGGGTAAAATACCGCTATGTAAAATAACCCTAAAGTCCCAGTGGAAAAATGGACCAATTCAAGTTGGTGTGGTAGATAAGCTACCCATGAAAGGAATTTCCCTCATACTGGGAAATGAAGTAAAAACTAAAAAGTGTCACCCGTGTAAGATGGCGAAAATAAGCGCCAAAAATGAAGAAAGAAAGATGGCGAGAATGAACGCCAAACATGAAGACAACATGGCGGCAGAGCCACGTGCGAAATATAAACGACATAGTCGCTCGCAAAGTGAGAAGGTACTATTTACCAACCCCTCCGCTCGGGCAGGATATGACACAAGGTCAGTTTTTAAGCGGAGTTTAACAGGTTTGAATTCAGAGTTTTCCTTCTCCTAGACTAGTTGCCTCACCAAGGCTGAAGAACCTAGTCCGTCCTACTATTTACCCATAGCTGGAGGGAGAATAAGGGGGTTCATACCTTTCCCAAGAGTATTTGCCCGAAAGTGAACGTAATAGCGCGACTGGAGTACGAACTCGCGTACTACGATTCCGCAGTTCATCGCTTTAACCATTACACCACGAGGACACCGCAAAGTGAGAAGGTGGAAGGTAAAGAAGTGAAGCTTCCACAACTCAGGAAACAAAGAGATAAAGAAACCAGTCTTCGGAGAAAGGATGAAACTCCAAAGAATAATGGAAATAAATTCTCTAACACTTATCGAGAGGATAAGAAGAAAATAAGAGGACCCCCACATATGGCTAAGAAAGAATTTAAGAAGGGCGACGAAGTCCTGCTACTATCCCCGAATAAAGGACCACACTGTGGTGGACGATATATAGGTCCCTATGTAGTAACACAGAGAATAGACAAGAGGACATATAGGATCGATACCCACGAGGGAAACAAGAAAACACAAGTGTATCATGCAAACAAATTAAAGAAATATGTCCGTCAAGAACCTCGTAAAATTAAGAACTCGGAAATACCGAATAAATTCGAGGAAAAATTAAGCTATTTGTCTGTTTCAGAGAGAGAGAGGATTTAGAGAAATTAATAAAAAAAATACCCTGGTTTATTTCTCTAACGTCCTACGAAAATGTAGTAGCGGAATATTCTTTCATAGTGTTGAGGGAAAGAGAGAGAGAGAGAAACTGAGGGAGAGGAATTCTCGTCCCCGATGTTGAAACATGAGAGGGACGAAAAGAAGGTCATCAACAAGTGACGAAGAGGGGAACGAGAGAAAAGAAAAGGAAATTTCTCTCCCTAAAATTTGATAATTAAGATTATAAAGTCGTCAAAACATGACAAAGAAAGAAAAAGGAATTTACCTCCTTAAGGTTGAAACATGAGACGGCCAAAAACGTCGGGGGAGAAAAAGAAAGAAAGGAAGACAAGATTAAAGAAAAGGAAAGGGAGAGAGAGAGAAAGAAAGAGAAAAGGAATTATCTTCCTCTATGGTGAAAATTAGGAAGGACGAAAAAAAGGAAAAGGAAAGAATTCGTTAAAGCGTGAAGAAAAGTAAAGTGGAAAAAAAAGAAAAAGAAAAGGAGAGAGAACAGTGAAATGAATTACCTTTTCTTTTATGTTATTTCTGTTATCCCTTTCTTCTCTTAAGATTGAGGATGTCACGTGGTATCCCACTGAGAAGATAGAAATAAGATTACTACTATCCTCTTGTTTGAATTAACAGTAGCAAGCCATCAGAGAATGACCGTTAGGAACAGATGTTTGTACTCGGTGACCTCCCTCGGGTCGCCTGACACGGGAAGGAAGAAGGTAGAAGCCAAATGATTGGCTGGGACCCTAAAAACGGAAGTGGCACCTTCTTCCCGTCAGCGAAAAAAGGAAAAGAAAAAGTTAGTTGTTGGACAGGGTTTGTGGCAGACGGAACCAAAGCCAAGTACTCCAGGTAAAAGAAGACGAAAAGAATAACTCGGACACGAAGGAGCCATTTCTTCAAGCCAGTACTAAAAATAGCATAGAGTCTATTAGCCCGTAAAAGAGGAAATATTCTCCACAGGAACTTCATCAAAAAAAAAGAAAAAAAAAAGATAAGTAAACTTTGAGACCGTTTCTCCTTATACCCAATTTTATATACCCTCTCTCTTTTTCTCAATTTGAAGAAAAACGAAAGAAAAGAAAAGAAGAAAGACATTTATGTTCATGGACTATTCATTTAAGATGTATGTGACACGTTGAAGGTGTATATCTATGTGTAGTAAAAGTTTGATATATTTTAATGTTCCCACGTGGTCGAAGTTGTTATTTATAGTGTCTGCTACGAAATTTGTTATGTCATATTTCTTTTTCAGCTTCTATTCGCCTTATGATATGCTCGCTTAAAATTGTCCTATGAATTCCTTTAAATTCTTATACGGGGAACCGGAGTTGCCGACTACTACAATATAATATTATTACGTCTAAACCTAGAGGCCCATATCTTCCATTGTTCTAGGGGAGGAAGACTAGCGGCCTTGGTGGGGGGTGTATAGTGTGAAATTTGGAACCCCTTGCTAGCGGCGGTCAGTCTGGCCATAAATTAATCCCCCACATAATATGCCAGTTCTTATGTGTCCGAGAAAAAAACTCTGAACGAGGACTTATTCTACAAGGGATCAAGTGCAAGTCTACTCCGTTGTCACGTGATGTCCCACTGAGACGATTGAAATATGATTACTACTATCCTCCTGTTTGAATTAACCGTGGCAAGTCATCAGAGAATGACCCTTAAGGCATGATAGTAAATTAGGGCAAGCTATCTGTACTCAGTAACCTGACTTGGGTGACATCTAGTAGCCCTAAAAAAATCGCCTGACCAGGGGGAAGAAGAGAGAAGCCAAACGATTGCCTGGGACCCTAAAACGGAAGTGGGGACTCCTTCCCGTCAGTGGAAATAGAAAATAAGAAAGTTAGTTGTTGGACAGGGTTCGTGGCAGACGGAGCCAAAGCCAGTACTCCGGGTAGAAGAAGACAAAAGAATATCTCGGACACGAAGAAGCCATTTTCTTCAAGCCAGTGTTAAAAATAACATAAAGTCTATTAGCCTGTAAAAGAGGAAAGATTCTCCACAGGAATCCATCTAAATAAGATAAGTACCCTTGGGACTGTTTCTCCTTATACCCAATTTTGTATACCCTCTCTCTCACTCTCTCAATTTGAAGGAAAACGAAAGAAAAGAGAAGAAGAAAGACATTTATGTTCATAGACTGTTAATTTATTATATATTTGAGACATTGAAGGTGTATATCTATGTGTAGTGTCACGTGATATCCCACTGAGACGATGGAAGTGGGATGACTGCTATCCTCTCGTTTGAATTAACAGTGGCAAGCCCTCAGAGAATGATCGTTAGGGCATGATGGTAAATTGGGGCAACCTGTCTGTACTCAGTAACCTATTGGGTGACATCTAGTAGCCCTAACAAAATCGCCTGACCAGGGGGGAGGAAGGTAGAAGCCAAACGATTGGCTGGGACCCTAAAACGGGAGTGGGGGACTCCTTCCCGTCAGCGGAAATAGAAAAGAAAAAAGTGAGTTGTTTGGCAAGGTTCGTAGGAGACAGAACCAAAAGCCAAGTACTCCGGGTGAAGAAGACGAAAAAATATCTGCGAGACACGAAGAAGCTATTTTCTTCAAGCCAGTATTAAAAATAGCCTAAAGTCTATTAGCCCGTAAAAGAAGAAAGATTCTCCAGTGGAACCCCGTCGAAAAATAAGATAAGTAACTTTGGGATCATTTCTCCTTATACCCGAATTTTATATACCACTCTCTCTCTCTCAATTTGAAGGAAAAAGGAAAGAACAGAAAAGAAGAAAGACATTTATGTTCATGGACTGTTCATTTATTTTATGTTTTGACACTTTGAAAGTGTATATAATTGTAGTAAAAGATTCGTGTATTTTAATGTTACCACGTGGTCGAAGTTGTTCCTTGCCGTGTCTTCTACGAGTTTGTTACTTTATGCTTCCTTTTCAGCTTCTATTCGCCTTATGTTATCTTGCTTAGAATTGTCCTATTAATTCCTTTAAAATATCACACGCGAAACCGGAGTTGCCGACTGCTACAATATAATATTATTACGACTAAACCTATAGGTCCATATCTTCCATTGTCTAAGGGAGGAAGGAAAGAGACCTGGTGGGTGTGTGGATAGTGTGAAATTTGGAACCCCTTGCCAGCGGTGGTCAGTCTAGCCCTAAATAAATCCCTCACATAATATGCCAGTTCTTATATGCCTGAGAAAAAACTCTGAACGAGGACTTATTCTCTAAGGGATCAAGTGCCAACCTGCCCCGTCTTCACACGTGCAAAAATAAAGTCCCGTTTTGGGATTTTAGTCAATTTGCCGTCACAGTAGTAAAAGATTGATATAGTTTAATGTTCCCACGTGGTCGAAGTGGTTCTTTGCAGTGTCTTCTACGAGTTTTTTTATGTCATATTTCTTTTCCAGCTTCTATTCGCCTTATGTTATCTTGCTTAAAATTGTCCTATTAATTCCTTTAAAATATCACACGGGAAACCGGAATTGCCGACTACTGTAATTAATATTATTACGTCTCTACCTAGGGGTCCATATCTTCCATTGTCTAGGGGAGGAAGACTAGTGGCCTTGGTGGGTGGATGTATAGTGTGAAATTTGGAACCCCTTGCCAGCGGCGGTCAGTCTGGCCATAAATTAATCCCCCACATAATATGCTAGTTCTTATATGCCTGAGAAAGAAACTCTGGACGAGGACTTATTCTACAAGGGATCAAGTGCCAACCTCCCCCGTCTTCACACATGCGAAAATAAAGTCCCGTTTTGGGATTTTAAAGAATTTGCCGTCACAGCTACAATATTTCATGAAAATGACATTTTCTGATTTTTCTAAGTTGCCACCTACATCCATTACATTTAATGTGGTTGACATACATAGGTAATTTGTTAAACAATGAACTGAATATTATTTGAAATTATAAAGATGTGTACATGAATGAAAATGAACTGTTTGAAAACTTCAGACAGTAACCTTCATCAATCAGTCAATCTCAGTTCACAGATGTGCATCATAAGAAAACTTTGATGTGTAGTGATTTAATATAGAAATATTTCTAAATGTAAATATATTATGTATGTCATCAAAATATATTGAGATTGATTTTTAAGTGGATAATTTCATATGATCATTTTGAAAGAAGAATAAATTGAAATAATTAGGTGGTGCATTCAATAAGTTTCCAGACTTTTTTGTACAGACATTTAAAATTGTCGTAGGCTCTTGAAAATTCACTATGTTATTGCTATACAACTTATGAGATGACTGACCAATTCTTATGATTTCAGGTTCAAATGAACAGCTACAGCAAGAATTGGAATACACCCTACTAAAGCCTGATTGCTACAGCTGGTGAATTTTAAAAATGCAATCTGGACGTGAGGACACTTCAGAAGAACGATATGCAATAAAATTCTATTTTATACTTGGAGAAACTACCACAGAAACGTATGGAATGCTTCAGACTGCTTTTGGAGCATCTTGCATGAATTGAGCATCAGTTTTTGAGTGGCATAAGAGATTCAAGGAAGGAAGGGAGTCTGTGAGGGATGATGAGAGGTATGGGAGGAGTAAGGAAGTCAGAACACCTGAGTTGATTGGCCAAAGGGTTAGGGTTACTATGTTGAGGTTTTAAGGGAGTCCAGGAAGAGATTCTGTCAGAAGAGGCCAGCACTCTTCAAATCAGGTCAGTGGCATTTCCACCAGAACAATGCACCAGTCCACAACTCCATCCTTGTCACAGACTATTTGACCAAGATGGGCATTGTTATATAGCAGGATTCAGATCTCTCCTGATTTGCGATTTCATTGAAATAAAAAATTTTAAAAAACACACACACACACGTGGCTGGAGAAGGGTAGCATTCGACCAGATGTTAGCCTGATGGCTGCCGCCGAGAAAATGAATAAAATGCGTCTTTGCGCAAGAGGCTCCACCCAGGGCTTCCGGGCGAGAATGCAAGAAATTAATTCAATTTAACAAAATGCCTCTTTTCAGCCAATCATAAATCTTCCCCCTAAAAAATTCCCAGAATCGACTTGATCCAAAGGGTAGCTATTTAAGAAGCGAAGATCTGCAAAGGCATCAGACTGACCACGAGTGTGGAAGGAAGGAATACGCTACGGCCATTAAGAACTCATCTGAACCCTGACGGATTTAACACGCCACTTGCTGTGAACGACTGCTGACCTGGCTACAACACCACCCCGTCCACGACTACTACTACCATCGAGATCATCTGGTATCCTTACCACCCTCATGGTACGCTAAAATTTTTGTACAGTTGATTCTTCGTTTTATCACCTTGTGTTTCCTTCTGGTTAATATAATTGTTAAAACTTTCAACTTGTGTTTGTCTTTTCCTTGCCATTATATGCTAAATAAAACAGCATCAAGACAGTTCCTCATCATCTCTATAGTCCAGACCTTGTTCCCTGTGACTTTTGCTTATTCTCTAAGCTCAGAGGTTGTTGTTATGAGAAAATTGAGGAGATAAAAGAGGCTGTGACGAAGGTCATTGACACGCTCACACAAGAGGACTTCCATTGGGCCTTCCAGAAGTTGTTGGAACGGTACAACAAGTGCATTGCAGTTGGAGGAGATTACTTCGAAGGGGACTAGAGTTTCATGCGTGTACTGTCAATAAAAGTGGCTATACGAAAAAAGTCTGGAAACTTATTTAATGATCCTCGTAACAGTTAATGTTAACATAAAGAGTAAAAATCTTTGCATGGTTTTTATGATAGTAGTTCTTTGTAGTATTTACAATGAAAACCTTATACATATTTTTTTCTATTATAAATTTATTCCAAAATATATCTGGTTGTGTTATTTTTACTGATGTCTATATTTATGTGTGTATTTGAGTATATATATATATATATATATATATATATATATATATATATATATATATATATATATATATATATATATATATAATTTTAAGATGTTCAAATAATTTTATAGATCCCTTTTTTGAAATTGAATAATGCCTGACTTTAATAGTAGTTATTTTGCAATCAATGCAATAATAGTCCTACATAAAAACTGTGTACTAAAATTTAAAATTTACGAATTTAATTATGCTGTATCTTTAAAGAAATAGGGAATGAAGAATTAATGAAAATAAAGAGCATTTTTTCTTTAACATAAAAAGTTCTTTAGAGATTAAGTTACTAAACCTTCATCTATTGAATAAAATGTAAAACTGCAGTCAGTATTTCTGTTATAAATAAAATTAATTGCTACCATTCATTATTGAATGAAGTAATGTTAAAGAAATCACTTATATTTCTAGGAAACTTGTTTATTGAAAAGAAAAATATTAATTTACCATGCAATAAATTAGAGTATGTTCCATGGAATGAGCATTAACTTAGATAAACCTTGCACAATAATTATATTTCAGTTTCCTGGCATGTATTTATTTGTAATTGATAATTTGAAAGTATTGATAACAGATTATGCGTATATTTTCTAAATCATTATTATGAAATTAATTTTTCTAATTTAATTAGAAATCATGCTGAGTTTTTTAAAAGAATTCAGCTAATGTATTGTTTATAGTATATTCTAATTGAACCAGTAATCCAAAAAATGTCGACAAAGTAAACTAATGATTGGAATGGTTAAAAGATGAGTGTTAAAGTGAGAATAATTAATGATTTCTATGAAAGCAGGAAAAGCAATAGCAAAAATGTTATGGTTGAGAATACCTTTATTGAAAATTGAGGGTACTATTCCTGCTGTATTTTCACTAATCAAAATTATAGGAAAATTAAATAACAGTAAGGATTAAATACTGTTTCAATAAAAATGTTTTATAAAGATTCGAACTAGTCGATTTTTGTGTCTGATTTCAGTTTGTAGAAATATTCTACAATAATTTATGAAACATGTAAAACTATTTCTACATTATTATGTTGAGAATATATGTAAACATCATAGTATTTGAAAATAGAAGTCTTATATTAAACAAGTACTTACAATTCACACTAACTATTGCTTTCCAGTTAACACATTACTCAATAAGTCCCAGGCCTAACTAATAAAACAACTTCTACGTAAAATTCAACATAGTCTTCTTCTTGGGTGATACCTTTTTTGTAGAATGATTTGTCTTTGGCCTCAAAATATGCTTCAGTTTCAGATATCACTTTTTCATTGGAGCCAAATCTCTTTCCCGGAGCATCCTTTTGAGGTCTTGCAAACAGCTAGTAGTTGCTTGGGGCCAGATCTGGAGAATACTCCACCCTGTCGGCTGGGGCTGTAGAATACGCCAACTGCACCTCTGCAGAGGGATAAGACACCACCCTGATGGGGCCACCTGTCGGCTGTGGGTGGCAACCCGTAAGGCACTAAGATGAGACCCTGGTGGTTGAGTAGTCATTGATCTGGCAACAGAGTGGTCAATGGCTTGCAACATGCCACTTTGGCCCTTACTTGGTTTGACGGGCGGTCAGATTGGGCCGATCTGATCAATCAGCCAGTCTTGTCATGCCCTTGCACCTATATGTTTTTCTCCTGAATGTACTATTCAATCTGCATTTGCTGAACAATTCCTAACCCTTTTATTCTATAGGTGCTAGAAGGCGGGGACTAAGAGTCAATTATATTGAGAGTAGAGTTTTGATCACTGTTAAATTTTATGGCACTAAAACCAGAAATTGGCAGTGGCTCGGAATTTTGCTCTTGATATGAGTATACTGGTAATGTATCCTTGTCTCAGCTAGGGTGAATAGGTTTCCTTCCTGGCTTATTCCCAACACAAGTTGGACTCCGTGGTGGGTGGTGGTGGAGCATAGGACCAATGAAAAATATGTACCAATCATGGCTTCTTCTTTCAAAAAATCCAAAAGATATTTATCCGACTCCGACTCAGAAAGTAACTTTCTCAGATTCATCATTATTGAATCATTACAAGATGTAAAATTAGATCAACTGTCACCTTTCTTGATCAAAAAAATAATATCCAGTAGATCCAACCCAAAAACTGTAAAGAAACTCCAAACTGGAAACCTGCTTGTGGAAGTGGAAAGCAAAAAAGATGCTGAAAACCTATTAAAAACGGAGAAATTTCAAATGTCATGCCTATCCACATGCCAAATCAAATACCTCCAATGGCGTTGTGAAAAGTAAAGAACTGTCACTAGCAACACTGTAAAAGATTGAAATGACTTTCAAAAAGCAAGGAATAAAAGAATACAGAAGTGTTACTATTCGCCAAAATGATGAAATCACACAGACCCATACATACATCCTGACTTTTGAGAAACCATCAATACCAAAAGAAATCAGAATTGGCTACACAATAGAAAGCGTAGAGCAGTATATACAAGCTCACCTGAGATGTTTAAAATGTCAAAAATTTGGACACCACAAAGAAATATGCCGAGGACGCCAAGTATGTGACAAATGTGGCGAACATGACCCAGATCATATGGAAAATGAATGCAAGAACATAAAATGAGCAAACTGGCATGAGGAACACCCTACCTTTTCAAGAAGCTGTGCCATTTATAAGAAAAAGAGAAAATGTTTATCAAGCACACAAAAATATACCTTTCCCTGAAGCAAGGAAAATCGTTGAAAACTATATGTGAACCAAAACATATGCTAATGTAGCACAAAAAGTAAATCAACCACCCCAGGATAGCACTTCAATTGATAAATACCAAAAACTAATAGAAAAATTGATAAATTTAAAAGCTAACGAATGGTTAACATTCCAAGAAAACCTTAAAAGAATGCATTCAACTGAAATGAAACAAAGCGAGCCTTGTATAAAAATGAAAGCAAATACTAAAACCAACACAGAAGAAAATCCTAAAACCACTGAACAAACTAAAGAAAAGCAACAAAGGTCACCGGTACGAACTCCAGATATTAACAAAGATATAAATGAAAATAAAACAAAAGATATTACCATTAAAAAACAAAACCCAATTAAAAGAATTACTCAAACACAGCCCACCCCAATAATCACATCAAACAAATTTGCAGAGATCGAAGAAATGGAAATTGAAAATAAAACTTCAACCAACAAATCTCAACCAAAAAAGTCCCAAAAATCTAACCTAAATGAATAAAATAATTCAATGGAATATCAGAGGAGCAAGGGTCAGCTACTCTGAATTGTTACTACTTAATACAAAATACTGCCTCCAAGAAACTCACCTCAAAAACAACACCACCATCAACATGAAAAACTATTATTCATACAACTATATAAAACAGTACACTGATACACCTTGTGGCAGATCATTTGTAATCATTAACAACAACATCCCTCACAGCAAAATTACTCTAAATACAAACATGCAAGCAGTTGCTATATCAGCAACCCTCCACTAAACAATAACAGTGTGTTCAGTATATATTCCCCCAAATGAAGAACCCAAGGACTTGGAGTTGAACAATTTAATAGAACAACTACCAGGGCCCTTCATTATAATGGGGGACTTTCATAGGCATAATGAGATCTGGGGAAGTAAGAAAACCAACAAATAGGGCAAAGTCATAGAATCTTTATTAAATCAACATCAGTTGTGTATGTACAACAACAAATCCAACCCATATCTGCACCCAGCAACAGGCACATATTCTGCAATAGACCTATCAATATGTAACCCTTCCTTGCTTCTAGATTAAAACTGGAAAGTACATGATGACACCTGTGGAAGTGACTATTTACTGATTCTATTAGAAAACAGCACTGATGAATTGAATAAAACAACTCCAAGCTGGAACCTTGGAAATTCTAATTAGGATGGATTTAAAACTTCATGCCTTGGCCAACAAACCCCAGAAGCCATTAAAAACAATGAAGAAAACATCTTATATTTTACGAACACTGTTAAACATAGCTGAAGAACATATACCCAAAAGCTCTACCTCTACAAAATACAATAGGCCATGGTTCAATGAAGAATGTAAAAAAGCTGTCAGATTACGTAGAGCAACTTTTTTAAAAATTTAAATAAACCCAACACAAGAAAATTTTAACACTTATAAAACAGCCCAGCCAAAGCCTGAAAAATCATCAAAGACTCCAAAAGAAATACATGGAGAAATTACGTTGCTAAAATTAATGGTAACACAAAGCCAAAAAAAGTATGGCAGATGATTCGGAAAATAACTGGCAAAAATAACAATACTCCTTCAAAACACCTCACTCACAATAATCTGAAAATCACAGACAAGAAAGATACAGCAAGTCATCTAGCCGAAACTTTCTCACAAAATTCATCTGCTAAAAACCAAAGCAAAAGTTTTCAAATTATCGAAACAAAAGCAGAAGTTAAAAAGAATAAAAGAATCCCTCAACAAGACACACAATACAGCAGTTGGACCCAACAAAATACATTATCAGTTCCTGAAAGAATTACCTGAACCATCCACAAATTTCCTCCTACAAATCTTCAACAGAGGTGACATACCTAAAATATGGAAAGAAACTACAGTTATACCAATACGCAAACCTTTCAAAGACAAGACAAGTGCAAAAAATTACAGACCCATTTCTCTTAGCAGTTGTGTCAGCAAAACATTAGAAAGAATGGTAAATGCCAGATTGATTTGGTATTTAGAAACCAATAAATTAATAACAGAATACCAATCTGGTTTCAGAAGCCAAAGAAGCCCTATAGATTACCTGATTTGATTAGAAACATTAATCGGTGAGGATTCTATTAAAAAAGAACATCTAGCGGCAGTTTTTTTCAATCTCGAAAAAGCATACAACACAACCTGGAAGTACAGCATTGTAAGAGATCTGAAAAACCTAGGATTTGAAGGCAGAATGCCAATATTTATCTAAAACTTCCCTCAAGATAGACAATTTAGAGTAAGAATGAGAGAAGTTTTCTCTGAAGAAAAACAACAAGAAATGGGTATATCTCAAAGCAGTGTATTGTCTGTCATGCAGTTCAATATAAAAATTAATAATATTGTGAAAAACATTAACAGCAGAACAAATTGAGCTTTATATGTGGATGACTTCCTGATCTGCTACAGAGCAAGAGACATGAACCATATAGAAAGAGAACTTCAAATATGCCTTGATAAGCTCCACAAATGGACCACTGGGAATGGATTAAAATTTTCAAAAGAAAAAACTAAATGCATCCACTTCTGCAACCAACGTAAGCTCCACCTAGATCCAGTACTGAAAATTGACCACACCAAAATACCAATTGTTGAACACTACAAATAACTAGGAATCATTTTTGCTCGCAAACTCTCCTTCATTCCATATATTAAATACTTGAGAACAATATGTAACAAAACGATACAATTACTTAGAACTATAAGAAAGTTAGCGACCATAGTCAAGGATGACCCGAAGGCTCCCTTTTCGATAGCTACTACACCAAGGTGTAGGGGAGGGCGCTACTCCTTTCCCTGGATAGCTCCACTTTACCCTTGATCCGTACCTTATAATGCTGAGTGCTAAGCAAGGTGGCATCAAGTTCCATTTTTAAAGTCTTTGGTAAGACTCGACCTGGGATTGAACCCAGGTCTCCCGGGCCATTGGCGAACACTATAACCGCTAGGCCAATGCCCGGTTATTTATAACTATAGCACACACTAACTGGGGAGAAAGCAAAGAAACATTATTAAAATTATATTGCTCATTAATCAGATCAAGACTCAATTATGGCTTCTTTATATATGGGGTAACCAGAAAGACATACTTGAAAGAACTAAGGACTTAGACTAGCCCTTGGAACAAATAGCACTTCTGTTGAAAGCCTATACACAGAAGCAGATGAACCACCCTAAGACGTGAAAAACTGGCTCTCCAATACTCCATAAAGCTGAAATCTTGCCCATCCAATCCAGCATATGACTGTACCTTCAGCCCGAAATACAAGCAACATTTTGAAAGAAAAGAAAAAACAGTAAAACCTTTTGGCCTTCGGACGAAGTCGACCCTACAAGAATAAAAAAAATACCACTAAATAACATACATGAATGCTCTTTTCCACAAACACCACCCTGGATCATTAAAACTCTCAAAGTGATTCTCGAACTGAATGAATATTCCAAAAGTAAAACCCACCCCAGCACTTATCAAGAGAAATTTCACAATATTCTCCAACACCATTCCGATCACCTCTATGTCTTTACGGATGGCTCCAAGGACAACAATAAAACAGCATGTGCTGCTGTTTTAAACAAAATGATTCCTAAGAAAGCTCTTCCGATGGAAAACTCTATCTTCACAGCAGAAGCCCATGCAATAAACCTAGCTCTCAGCATCATCTTGAAGAGTACACATAATAAATTTATATTCTCAGACTCATTCTCTGTCTTGCTATCATTAAGAAATAAAAAATTTCAGAACCCTGTTATCATTAAACTGTTGAGTAGTTTAGACTATGTCAAATAGAAAATAAATACTTATATACTGGACCCTACGTCACATTGGTGTGAGAGGGAATGAAAGAGCAAACTCGACAGCCAAATCAGTCTTAGATCTGACCCCCGATAAATCCAGGATTCCATATACTGACCTGAAACCAACAATTAATAAATTCCTTCACAAAAAATGGCAACAACGATGGAGCAATAACATCCACAATAAACTCTTCCAAATTCAGCCAACTTTGGGAGAGTGGAGACCAGCATTGAAAAAAAATCAAGAAGTCGTTATATCCCAATTGCAAGTCGTTATATCCCAATTGCACATTGGTCATTCAAGGCTTACTCACTCTTTCTAACTGAAACAGGAACCATAACCACAGTGTTTGACCTGTCTGACAACTTGCTCAGTTAAACACATTCTTCTAGAATGCAGAACTTTCGCTGTCATCAGAAAGCGATTTTTCAAAGTGAATAGTTTAACTGATCTGTTTGAGAATGTCAAAATAGATGACGTTCTGTCCTTTTTGAGAGAGACAGGGTTGTACCAAAAAATATGACGAATTAAAACTGGTTAATCAAGTGCAAACAAATGAAATCCTGCTAATAGAAAATTTTACCTACTAAGTATTCGCTAAGAAATCTTTGGTTGAATGTATATACATATAAACAGAATTTGGTGTTAAATAACCTACAAAAGGTTGATATGCCGTAAAAACCAACCAGCCAACCTGGAGAATAGTGTGGGTCCAGAAGCAGTTCGAAGTGCAATTCATGTAGTTTTGCCATCGTTGCAATCAACTTGTGATACGGTGCATTGTCTTGGTGAAAGAGCACTTTTTTCTTTTTCATTTGTGGCCGTTTTTTTGGTGATTTCTTCCTTCAAATGCACCATTAATGCTATATAATATTTGCTGTCGATGGTTCTTCCTTTCTCAAGGTAATTGATGAACAAAATACCTTGGACATCCCCAAATATGGAAGCCAAAATCTTGCCTGCTGATGTTTGCATCTTTGGTCACTTTGAACGGGTTTGATCTGCTGTACAATAATCCTTGTCATAGCAACGGTTAATGTAACGACAACTCTTCGACACTTCACCATTGATGTAACGCTGTAACCTAACCCCACTCAGCCACTGTCCTTCACAATTTCGGCTGTGATTCCAGTGTTACAGGTTAGACCTAATTCTCTGGGGATCCTCTCAACAGCCCATGTGATTGATCCTATTGAGCGGTTATAGGGTCCAAAGATTATCTGCTGGTCTATCTGCAGGACTGTCAGGCTGGAATTGTGTTAGCATCAGAAAAAAATAACCAAGCTGATCCGATTTTTGAAAGGTTTTATTTTTTTATATAGATAATAATACCAACAATACATGAAATAAACACAGTTCATAAAGAAAAAGTAAATAAATTGAAACATCTCTTATAAAACAGTACCTTGAGTATTGGTTATTAGAGAGAGATGGTTTTTTTAACTTTCTGTTTAGCATCCTGTTTAGTGATTTTCGTTTATCAGGCTTTTTAACGGTACACACACCTGCAGAACGCCGATTCATTTTCCGACAGGTTTTCTCGGTGGAAGAAGTCACATCTGCCCAGAGATGATTTCCTCACACCAGGGCTAGGCCATCTCTTACACGTCAACAATAACAATATGGATATGTCACAGCAAAAACTCTCACATCGGCTTGAGGTAAGGCTTATTTATTGAGAATATCTTCAATTCTTGCTAATCACATGATGCCATGCATAATTGATTCATCCATCCTCTAGCATGTGTGCCACCTTCTGACATTGCCCAAAGTACAATTTCATTTTGTAATTTTCTTGTATCATACATTCTGATATAAACAATTCATATAAACATCTATTGAGAATATCGTTTATTTCTAGAATAGAGGGTTTTTTTTTTCTGTAATCAATACGGATTATATTTCCAACTGTAAGTTAATGTGATATTATTTTTTTTTTTTCAATATACCAAAGTCCTCATGGCTAGTCAACTTTCTGGGTCTTTTCAAAAATGCACCTTTTTTCACTTGCCATTTTCTAATTTTACGGCATATCTATCTTTGTTAATACTCTTATTATTGTCCCTATTTTGGGGAAAAATAACCCCTACCACATGCCGCTACCCACTCAGTTGACTGCCGATTTGACTCTGAAGTGAAGTGGTGGATTCATGTTTTATCCATTCTCACGTGTTAAACAAAAACTTATTTTTTGTTGCGTTGAAACAGTTGCAAACAATGCTCTGAATCGTCGTCGTGTCGTTTTTGATCGATTGTGAACACAGCTTTCTTATTGACAAATGTTCATGCAAAATGGTGAATACACTGCTTTCTGTTATCTCAACTCCTCTGTTATCTCACACAACTTCAATTTATGATTGGCCAAAATGAGTTTGTGTAGTTATTTAGTTTTTTCAGAGACAAATGTCGATTTTTTTTTTTTTGAAAATTTGCAACAGTAGCTTCACTTAAATAACTGAAATTTGTAAACTAATAATCTGATAGGGCACAAAATTTGAGACGTGCCATTTGAAGGTGACCACTTTATAAAAATCATAGGGATTTTTTCTTAGTAGCGCCAACTATATGTCAGGCTGGGATTTATGGAGTGATGTGTTAAGTAGATAAAATTCAAAAGGAATTGACAAAACTTCAGATTGTTTGAAGTGTGTGCTGAAATATTTTTGTGACCTGAATAGAATAAATGAGTTTAAAAATTGTTATGTGACTGATTTGAAACTCATTGAATAATTTTATTTTTTTCCAGTGCAATGAATTGTGATAAGAAAACTGCAAAGATAAGGAAATCACAGAAAGGATCACTTGTGAATTAAGGTAGATCAGATTCCTAATAGGTGTTCAATAAAAATACAAAATTAAAGACAAATCTCCAAATACAACGTATAAGAAAGCTTATAATTTTATTATATTCATCTTCAGTGAATTTCTGGAAAATAAATTTAATTAAAACTGACTGATACTGAAAAGGAAAAAGCACAACAAAAAATATATTATTAAAACATATAAATACAAAATTCATTGGACTAACTTTGCCCATTAAAATCCAAATTCAATATTGAAACCTGCTGTAGAACCCTCTCAAAAATTTTCCATTCAGGTAAGAAAGAAACATTTTTACAAGAACAGTTTTTTTAGAAATGCATCTAAAATTTTCATTTGTCTATTATTGAAAAGTTAATATTATAAATAATAGTATCATAAACAGTTAAAGAATATTTTAGTAGAATCAACAAATGAAGACCTTTATGATATGAAAGTTTATATATATATATATATATATATATATATATATATATATATATATATATATATATATATATATATATATATAATTGATACTTGGATATTATAAACATCTTTATTTACTGTTTCTAGTAAAAAATGTTTAACTGGTTATGATAAAGCTGTACTCCTGTAAATCTCACTGAATATATGCATAATTGCAGAAATATTAAGAATTAGTAACAATGTGTATTTTTAATGTTGTTGAAATAAGTGAATGAATAACAATATGCAGAAAAATTAAGATAGATACAAATTAGAATTTTCAAAAAAGTGAATGTCTGTTTGTGAATGATTCAGCTAATCTATTATCAGTAAATTTTTGTGATAAAAACTGAGTTCCCTTTTTAGGTAGTTATATTGATTTAAAATGTGTCAATTTGTAAATGGGGCAAAATTGATAACAATACAGCAGACTACTCATAAACTTGTTTATTATGGACAGAAGTCAATTTTATGTAGAATTCAAACATGGACACAAAATATACTAGTAACTTATTTATTTGATCACGTCTCAGCAAAAACAGTACATCATAATGATTTTTTTTATCATGGTAAGATGTATGATGCTCTAGTTCAGAGAACAAAGCAAGATGACTTCAAATTGCTATTAGAGAATAATTTTGATGTTTAAATCATCCCAATTTCTAATATTAAAGTGATAAATATACTATTGCTCCTTTCTCTATGAAAGTATCATGGAGCTTTGCTACAATGAGAAAAGAAAATGTTTCTAGGTAATCTAGTGTGAATTTCTATGTTATCAAGTGCACAAGACTAACAAGGAAAAATGAAGATTATGCCATGGTAAGCTTCCAATTTAGTAAAGTGTAATTTAGATTTTTGTTATGGATTGAACACTGATCATTGAGAAATACTCCAGGAATAATGTGAGCTTAGATTAACATATACTATAGGTGTGGGAATTCCACTAAAATCTATACAAAAGGTTTATAATGTCACAACATTTAGGATAAAATTTCACTGTGTGATTCACTTTATACTGCAAATGAACCTAACTTTGAATTATTCATATATGTTTGCCTCGTTTGACCTTTTTGAATTTTTTCCTGCTAATTTTTTCCTATTTCACTTTATCACATTTAATGATGTATTATCTCTGATTGCTCTTATTTTATGACTTGTTTTAATGTATTTGTTATATGCCGCAACCAAACATACAAGTCTGGCACAAGACTGTTTTTTAGGTGTGTCTGGACACAGGACGGAAACCCGGCAGTCCCCAAAATGCCTCAGGCCCCATCTGCATACCCCTAAAAAAAGGCACCAGGCGATAAAACCAACCCCTCTGAAGAGGGATAATGCCTGAGGGACAGCCCCCAGGGGCTTGAGGATGCCAGTCATTACTGACTGCCACCTGAGCAAGGACACACTGGTCAGAATGTGACTCACCAACACAGCCAACCAAAATTTGTACCAGTCAAGTAGCATAATGCTCACGGGCGAGCCCAAAGACTGCTGAAATGCTTGGCTATAAATAGAACGAAAGTCGTATCACTCTGCCAGGGCTGCGTGGACAAAGAGTTCATCCATAAAAAAAATCTAAGTGGAAATACAGTCCTTCGTTAACCTGAAATAGGCTTCTGAAGATAATCCTCTTTATTTTGATAGAGTGACTTTCGCAAAGCCAACTCTGTTATTGTTGTAAAAAGAGAGATTTTTTTCTTTCTTTCACTAAGGCAGCCGGTCAAGGCTACAAGAGATTTCATCATTTCCAGATGTAGCTGGGTGTAGTGTTTTTTAGGGATAAGAGCAGTCTGCTTTTTTTACATTTTTGAACAGAGCACGACAACTTCGTCAAATCTCAAATTACATGATGTAATCTTCCCTGAAGAAGGGAAATTCACGTTTGTTGATCAAATTATGTGTAAATTGATGTGGTGAAATCTCAGGTGAAGAGGTGAAATATGGTATTTGCTGAGATCTCATGTGAAGAGTTAAAGGTGAATTCTCACAGTAATTTATTAAATCTCGCGTTACTTGGTGAAATCTCATGTTTGTTGGTAAAATCTTGAGTTATAAATCTAGATTTATTTTGTGATAACCCATCTAAAAGAATTTAGAATAAAATTTACAATATAATAGAATATAAAAACAAAAATTTGCAATATAAAAGAAATTTAGAGTACAAAATTCACCATGAAGAGAATGAAACTAAAGCCAAATTTAGTATTTAACTTGGTATGTTTTTAGGGGGCTTTAGAGTGTAATTTTAAATGGTAAGTTCCACAGCTTTCTAGTTCGGATACTGATCCAAAAAGATAGCACAGACAAAGTTTTTAAAAAGGGATTTTATACACAAGAAACAAGAAAGAAAAGGGTAGAAAAGATGGAAACTTATCTGAGAGAGTGTCTGGGAAACAAAGTTTTTGAATTTTAGTATTTTTTTTTTAGTTTTGTCAAAATGTTTCAGTTTTCATTTAATTTTGATTCTTCTGAAAGGTTGTTTTTTCAACAGAGTTCACAAGATGAATTTTATCTTTCAATTGATTTTAATTGAGTCTTTTTAATTTTCATTTAATTTCAATTGAGTTATATTTTCAGCAGAATTCTCTGGTCGAATTTTCTTTCAGTTGTTTAACTTTGTAGAATTTCAGTAGTTTGATTTTAGTTTCATTTCTTGGGAAGCTTCTTGCCTGTTAGAATACTTATTGGCTATTTAAGAAGCGAGTGACGAAACCTTTCTGCTATTTTACCCTGCCTTAACAGTCTGGTCCCCAATTTTGTACTGAGATTCCAGTAGGATTTTTCAGCAAGTAGTATGAGGTAGCTTTTTGGTGTCGAATCATCTGGGATTACCTCTTCCTTTTCCACTCTGGTCAAAATTAAGTGCCACACTTGGTCGGTTGGTTTCTTTGTTAGAAATAAATTATTATACATTTTAGGTTGTGTTAGCTTGTGTAAATTTATGAAACCTTATCTTACTGAAATCTTCTTGGGGTTGTTGGTGAAATCTTGAGTGAATTACTCCGTGATTCTTGCAAATATTTTTAAAGTCTAACATTACTTGGGAGAATCTGGTGTACACTGTGCTTTTCTTTCTGGTTTTTTTACTCTGAATAAGCTATTGTCATGTATACAAACTTTCCTATAACCGAACCTTGCCTTTTCAATTCACCATTTCTTCAGAATACATTTACATTTTGTTTAAAGTTTTATTTGTCTTCTCAGTGCTCTTTGAATACTTTCTGATAACTCCACAGTCAAATATGCTTCTTGCATTTCCTCTGAACTTGTGAGATACTTTATCACTTCACGAATATTTCTATTTTCCAGTAAAGGGGGTTTGTTGAAGATATTAAATGGTAAATTTGGTCCTCCTAATTCTTCAATAATTCACTTTTTATAACTTTTTCTTTTATCTCACCTTCATCATTTATCTTCAGTTCTATTTAAACAGTAGTAAATATCCTAGTCAGGGCATTTGTCATGATTTTGTTCTTCGTCTGTGGATGTGATGATAAAGCCAACAGTTTTCAGTTAGTTGTTAAGTGAGCTGAAATCTTTGAGTGGAAATTAAAGTCAAATTGGAAAGTTCAAGCCAGTACACCAACGACCAACACAAAAAGACCCAAATGTAAACAAAATAGATTCATGTCTTGTCACAAGTTTGAGAAAATGAAAATGGTGAATTTGGACATGTGTGAGTGATGCAATAACTAAGCAAGATGACATAACACTACAGATACCTTGAATTTAGATATATTGGTAAATTTTGAAAAAGTTGTCAGTTGGGTCAGTTGGCGTTCAGAGAGTTCAGTTTGGTGGGGGCTCTTTGTGTTTCTGTTCATAGACCCTAACAGATCTCCAGATCTCTCTCTCTCTCTCTCTCTCTCTCTCTCTCTCTCTCTCTCTCTCTCTCTCTCTCTCTCTCTCTCTCTCTCTCTCTCTCTCTCTCTCTCTCTCTCTTGCTACTGTATGCAGTCTGAACATCAAACAATAGATTGTTAATTGTTAACAGAGAGTGCTTCTTGTTTTTGAGTAGCCAACACTCAGGCAACTTTGTTCCAATAGATTACTCTGACTATCAAAAAAAGTTCCAGATGAATTGTGTCATTCTCTATCAGTGAATTTTTCACACACAGCATGAGCACAGACAGATTTGATAAACAGACTATCTGGAAATGCATTTGGTGCCTTTACTATGATTCGAATAAAGTAAAAGTACTATGACAACTATAGTACCCTATTTGGCACTGTTACTAGGATAAGACCAATCATTATTATTACATACAGTACAAGTGCTGTCATGCACAATGATATTACATTTGGCGCTGGTATCGGCGTTGATAGTAATGACAGCAATATTGTTACAGTGGTGCTGTGCCAAGATATTGCTACATTTAGTACTGTACCGAAATGATAGCATTACAAATGGTAACTGACCCTAGAACATAATATCACATTGGTACTGGACCAAGCGATAATGTTATAATTGGTGCAAGGCCAAACCATAGTACTATAGTTGGTGCTGTGCCCAAGATAAGTGCCCAGATAGTAGAAACTGTAGTGTTACATTTGGTAACTGAAAATCCACAGCACAGCCAGACACAGCATCAGTGGAATCTCACCATCAAATTATTTAGTGTCATATCCACGACACTCGTTGGGGGGGTATTACACCCCCGCAGAGGTGCAGTCAGTATATTCTACAGCCCCAGTCAACTCGACCAACCTGTAGTCAAGATTGAACCTCTAGATAATTTCACTTAGAAGTTCTTAAACTAAATACCTATATCCGTTACGCCATGTGCCCTACAGGATAATTTAAAGAAAAATATTCTCATTTAAAAAAAAAAAAAAGCCACAAACATTGAGCAATGAAGGGTGCCTCTGGTAGTGTAATGGTTAGCTAACTAGACAAGCAAAACTTCACAAGTGAATTCGGGTCTCATTAGGTGCCCCATACATACGGCCTTTTTCCACATCTAAGCAAAAAACTTAGCAAATTAAATATTGAGTAACCAATCAGAATTTTTATCAGTGATGTAAAAATTATTTTGGGCAATGAGTTTCTCGAATGTATACATCTCTTATTTTTAAATTCAGGGGAAGTAACTCTGACACCGAATGAATTACCTTCCTTGAAAACTCATATGGTTTGCTTGAGGACGACATTAAAAATACCTCCCGTATGTGAAAAAAAAAAAAATTCACTATAAAAGTACATGATTTTGACGATAAAAATCCGTTGCCAGTGAAATTATTTCACATGCATTTTTATTGAATAGGACAAAAATCTTTACTACAAAAATGCATTAGGAACTATTTTTGTTATAAAAAAGAAATGATTTTATTACAATAATCCCTTTACAATGATTTTTATTACAAAGATAAAGTGGATGATAAAAATAGGTATGCATTGATATGGGTTTAATGATAAAAAAAAGTCATTGTAAATAATATCTATATTGTAGAAATGTATTTCATTCTATGAATTATGTTGAAAGTGACTTTTGCTATTCAAATACATTAATCAGGTTTTTGGGAGTGGGTGGTTCTAAAATTTAAATTGATTTTTTATAATGAAAATTTAATCACAATATTTTCAAAAACTATTCTTTTCTGATTGATACTCAATTCAAGGAAATTCCTTATAACAAGATGGAGTAAGTAAATCATTGGGGATTCATTTATGAACAGTACCATCCTCAAATTATTAATGTTAGAATAGATATCTTTTTGTATATTTTTTTACCACAAACATTGAGAAACCAATCAGAATTTTCATCATTTCAGGTAAAACAGGAAAAAAAAAGTTTCCATACCACCTAACGATTTAAGGGAAGTAGCTTTGTTACACCAAATGAATTATCTCTTAAAAACTCATAGAAATTGCAAATTTTGTTTGAAGACTATATTAAAAGGTATATCCATTCATAAGATCTGTAGATAAGATAATGCTTTCTATTCCTACCTCCATCCTGAAACCTTAACCATAGATCTAAATTCTGAATCCAACCTAAAACCTATCCAAGTTAGATATACATTTATCAATTGAATTACCATGATAGAAAATTCTGCAAGCACTGCATGCAAAATACAGATCCACCTGACAGCTGTTTTGATCTTATCAAGTCTCATCAGCAGTGTATACCATGACCCCACCCCACTGGGAATCAAACCAGCAACCACACAATGTAGAACCAAACTCTACCACTGAGCTACAGATCCACATCACGTAATGCCAAATCAACCAGTCATGGTAAATGTATGGCCAATTAACATGATGTGTTATGTCGTTACATCCGTACTCTTACAGTAGACATGGTCACTTCCAGGGCTACAGCTTCCCAAGTGGATTGGAGATACGCATCTATGTAATCATAACCTCATGGACAAAGAAATAGATATATATTTTTTATTTTTTCAGAGAGTCATTTCATTACAATTCTCACCTTTCTGTTGATATGGGTAGGGAGGAAAATTAAACAAAGACTGAAAATTACACAAATAAACACCCTCAAAGATTTCCCACATCTCCAAGATATTCAATTTTCTGTCATCTAAAAGCAGGAAGGAATGAATGCTAACACTTAAAATGGGGAACTAAAAAAATGAAAATAGGGGAAATTCACTTTCAAACACAAGTTGACCTTTGTCACAAAATGAAAAGCTAAAATCGATTCTAACTTACCTGGACTGGGTCCACTCAACTTTTCAAAAGCCCAAGATCCTTTTCTAGGTCATTAAGTTCCACATTGAATACTGAATTAGCTCATCTTACTTGACACAAACACACAACACTCACCTTTAGCTGAAATCCGACACTGAATCTCTTTCTCTCAATCCCAATCTTCACTTTTAGCTGATGTCTAAAGAATTGGATTAGGAGCTGAAGTGAAAAAGACTCACCTCTGTGAATTCCTTTCCTCCCCAACACATCATTATCTATATCATGATTCTCATAATTCCAAGTAAGCACTGAAAGTTTCATCCTATCAGCAGTACCATATTGTTGCAAACACAAGAGGCTTACAGGAGTGAAAACAGATCCCACAACCTACCATGGGAACCCTAGGAACCCAAACAAACCAGAACAGAGCTCTTTCTAGACTGTATAGAATGGTAAATAGGAGAGGAAGCCCTAAAAGATGGTAAAGAATGGGGAAAGGGAAGATTTGCAAAAGACACATCATGACCATCCCCTTTAAAGAAAGGTTTATGTATGACCAGCTTAGATGCAACCACAACTTTTTCCACTCCAACCAATTCATCTTCAACTAAAGTTTGGGACCAAGTCAGGTGCATGAAAATAACTGTAAACTGACAAACTTCTTACAGTTAATCTTAGTAGCCTATCACCGTTTCATACAATCTAATATTTTTGCTTTGTCAATCTTGCCATTGCTCTTCACAAACAAACTGACATTATCAGGTAGAATACTTTGCCAAGATGAATGAGTTAGCTAAACCTTACAAAGGACTGGATTCACCCTCAATTTATGCAGAAAAAGTTCCCACACAGGAATATGAAGCAAGGGCAATAATGAACACCCTTTATAAGATGCGCAAGACAAGACAAAAGAGTCTAGGTTTATTCTATTCCCTCCACTAATAGCCAAAAGTTATGCATACAAGATACAGCTGTGAAAGTTCAGCTAGAATTCAGCCACAATCTCCAGAAAACAATGGTCAACCATATCAAAGGCTTTGGACTGATCAATGGATCAGTGTACCAAATCAAAACAGTTTTGAACAATCCTGCTCTTTATAGCACAAGTGTGCTCAGGAGCAATCAGATTACACAAGACATCTGCAAATGGTTTGCCAAGATCTTTGCTAAAATCTTCAGGGTTCAACATTGCTGAAGACTAGACCCCTGCCTCATTCAGTTGATGTAGATAATAGCTAGCAAGAGTACAAATATAAACAGCCGCAAGTGTACTTTGTAGGGAATCTCATTGGTACCTGGAGGTTTGGCCATTCCAACCTTCTTTAATACTTTCCAAATGTCTTCTGTCATGGGCTCCTTGCACCCAGCCACTTTGATTCCTTCAAGACAAGGGGAAGTTGACCAAATTAGAATCAAGTTCAAACCAAGTTCCCTAGAGAAAAGTGCCAGTAATATGATCGAAATTTCTCGTGTCTTTATATGTGGTTTAGCGTCATCCATCAAGTGATATGTCGATAAACAGCATTGCCACATTCCTATGTGGCTATATTCATTGCCATTCTTTTAAGCCTAGACTTAACTAGTAGGGCTTGGTCTTTCTTATGGAGGAAGGTCAGCTCCACCTCAACCAAGTTTCTATACCATCTTTCGATTGGAATGTCCACTCTAATATAGATGATAGTGTCCTTCTCATTGCAAATGGCAAGGTCAAATCTTTGAATTTCCAGTGGTCAGTCAACCTATGTTCTGTGCAAGCTAAACTATAAAAGCTTAGGCTACCGAAAATTTTTATATCAAATTCATCTAATTAGAACTCTATCAATGTAGCTAAAAAGCTGCCTCAAGTTCAAACCATTCCAAGTCTATACTACATTATTTGGATGCTCATTTCAAAATTTATTGACAAGATCGAGCTTGTCTATAATTTTGAGAAAGTATTTTGCACCTAAGTGCTAATGTCCTGGCTAGACCCCTCCCCAGTCTATCTTGGGATCAAAGACAACATTCCAATCACCCACTAAAACTTTCCTAGAATTTAGCAGTTTCATATAGATAGCAAAATATATCACCCATACCATAAATGCATGTCCTCACAAAAACAAGTGAAGTGAAATGAACTACTAGATTTTACTGAATTATACTAATAAAGCCTTGGTGAATTACAGGTTTGGATCTTTGGTAGTAGAGTTCCTACTCTATATCCATTTACTTAGTGTTCCAGTGGTTAACATTTACTGTATTTGATAGTGTTTAAAATGCACCTTAATTTCAGCAGGGCAAATCAAGAAAAAGGAAATTATTAATAATAAACATGATGAAATTAACATAATGAATATTATCAATGATAACACTTTTAATTTGCATAATAGCCTTTTAAATAATGACAATAGGTATGGGAAAGTTACTCTAAAGTCTAAGCTAATAGAAGTTGCAAGGTAGCTAATTTCAGCCAACTACTGCAAATTTTTAATCTACATATGGCATATAAGATGCAGGAAAATTTTAAAAGATATTTTTAGTAAAAAAGTGCACTTTACATGCCATCAAATATGGTAAGTAAATGTTATGAAGGTAAGCAGTGTCAAAATTCATCTTTTACCAAATAAAATAGCATATAAAGATAATCCAATGTTTTTAGGAACAAGCTTCTTCCTTCTATCTTTCATTTCTCCTCTGTCCTTCAGACGATACTTTCTTTTTTCTGTTTGTTCATTATGTCTATCAATATGTTTGCTTGACACCTGACCATCAAAAGCAGTCACCGACTGATTCTGCCATTAACTTATGTAACCATTTTCACTACCCACAATTCTTTGTTTCCCCCCACCCCACCCATAACTCTGAGTAAGGCAGTTTGACGGAGGCACCTTGACTACCATGTGCAATTGCTCATTATGTAACCCCATGCTGAGATCCTTGCAGATGCCAGTCAAGGTGTACAAAACCTGAAACTGTGTCACAAGAGAAAACAAAGAACTGGATTCGCTCACAGATGGGAGTGTATGTCAATTTAAAACAATTTTTTAGTTCTTCTCCCAACCCCACATGTGCAGTGCAAATTCTAACTTGCCACAACATGGATCCTAGTGTCACTTTGTCCTAGCTGGATCCATCTAACCAACTGACTGCACCTGTGTGAGTATACATACACACACACACACACACACACACATATATATATATATATATATATATATATATATATATATATATATATGGGAGTAAATCTTTCCCTACTTCCTGACCTAGGCCACCCATAGATTTGATATAAAAATATAGCCAGACTGTATTTCACCAGAACACCCTTAATAAAAAGAAAAAAAAAAGAATGTAAAATTGAATTCTCAAGTTGCAGTTTGGGCAGTCTTCTCAACCTTATCTGACCATCTCCATTTAGACTGGGAGAAGTGAATGAGTAGTCACCACACAAACACTCATCGGTGCCCAAAACACACATACTCAACATATGCTTAAACTTATGTAGATACATAACTATGCACATATGTACCCACAAATATGTACCTACACTAACTCATGTGTACTGTGATATTCATATACATGCACACACATCCATCCACAACACATACTCAACATAAGCTAACACATATGCTCACAAATATGCTTGTGTGTGTGTGTGTGTGTGTGTGTGTGTGTGTGTGTGTGTGTGTGTGTGTGTGTGTGTGTGTGTGTGTGTGTGTGTGTGTGTGTATATACACACAGCCCCATGGTCAAGTAACATATCTAGCTATATACTACGAAAGGTCCATTCTGTAACTACAGGTAACATCCATTACAAATGATCGAGAATTTTATTTTCTTTCATTAAAAAAAGCTCCCCACATATATTTAAGACCACTTTCACATGATGTAATCATGTGCCCATGCTTGGTGTGTGTTTCTTTGGGATTTTGGTATTGATATCAATACATTTCCATCTAAGTTTTCAAGGCTTATCTTCATCAGATGAATGCACTTTATGTCCACAATATGTTGGGGCATCCTATGAACCATAAATTTGGTGATTGCACACAAATCACAATTCTTATTCACCATTGTATTGGATATGCATTTGGTAGTTTCACCAGAACTTTTTAACGAATTTGTACTGCTGTGGCCCACTCCCTCTTTATTATTTGATGATTTATCTCTCAGATGTCTTCACTAGTAAGTAGAGACCTTTGGGGCACTGTCTCTTTCATCTGTTCAACCTTGGTTTGGTTGGTTGGGTTTTATGGCATATCAACCTTTGTAGGTTATTTAACACAAATCCATTTTTATGAAAATAGTTCTATTTCAAACCATTCAGTTTAGCAGAAGTACATAGTTTAAATGTAAGTACAGTTTAATTGTGAAAAATATTTCTATTTCAAGCTATTTGGTTTAGTCAAGCAGTTCTAATTAAGTCTAGTATAAGTACAGATTTTGTTTACACACAGTTAAATGTCAAAATAGTTATATATCAAAGAATTCAGTTTAGTGTAAGTATAGTTTCAATGTCAAAAAACATATCCATTTCAAATAATTCAGTTTAGCATAAACACACAGTTTAAATGTAAGTATGATTTAATTGTCAAAAACATTTCTATTTCAAGCTATTTAGTTTAGTTGAACAATTCAGTTTAGCATAAGTATGCTGTTAGTTCTATTTAATCCATAACAGGTGCTACCACTCCAGGCTAGAGTGGACCTGGGAGCAATGGCAATGAAGGGGTGCTCCACATTCCCCAAAGCCCCAGTAGCACTGGAACCTCACCATGATATTGTTTAGAGTCATAATTAGGACACTCATTGGGGAGATCTTTCCTCCTTTGCAGAGGTATTCTACAGTCCCAATCAATGTTCAACCTTTGGTGCTATATCGTACTAAAGCATTGCTTCCACAGGATATATCCCTCTTTTCGCTGCTATAGCCTTTTTGGTCCGATACTTTCAATCCACAATCCCATTTCCACCTGGCCTGTATACAGCCCTGAAATATCTTCTAATATTCCACTTCTCTAGCCTGATTTGGAGGAATTCTGATTGAAACACTATGTCCATCATAACCTCTTCTACTTGTCCTTGTTCAAGAAATACTTCAAGCTCTTCTAAAACTACAGCCACTGTCTCCACTCACGACTCCTTTCATACTGTAAGTCGTCCAGGTCCACAGTCAGCCATTGTTAAGTGTGTCCCTCCACGATAGTGAATTATGTTGATGGCCAACTTTGTCTAGTTCCAATTTCACCAGGGAGAAGGGGTTGTGCTCACTGGGGTCAGGATCAATCACCTGGCATCTAACACAGCTTTTAACCTCTCTTTAGGCCTATGGGGCAACTTTTCATATCAGATACAATGTTCTGTCCACTCCCATATGGGGCATACAGTACAATTCCTTCAGTTCTGTGCTTCCTATACATCACACTGCAACTGCTGCCTCTTCTTGGACAGTCAGCCAACTCTTTTTATCCGTATCAGTGAATCTGCTTTATTTCTTTCTGCAGGCATCAACACTGCACTCAGCTTCAAAACCAAACTTGGTCAATAGTTCTTCCAGTATTCAGTTAGTGCAGTTTGATGCAGCATATATCATTAATTTTCCATGGTGAGAAACAGATCATGTTTCTCATGATCCCAGCTGCAACTCAAATGGTGATTTTGATAAAATAGTTGAAGGTATTGATCTTTCTAAGAAAAAGGGATAAGGAGTCAACTAAATTAGCCACATTTTATTTAGTTTCTATTTTCTTTTAGAGGTCTTATGTTTATTTTTTCCTCCCAGTCCACTCCCTTATTGTAAATATCTCGCATTAATTTTTTTTTGTTTTTCTATTGGGTTTTAAGTAGAGTAAATCATAGAAAGTTTGGAGGTATTTTGGTGTAAGTAGGTTGCAAAATATTGTAAAAAAGAAAAATGTTTTCAGACAATGTCAGTTCTTCCTTTAAAATTTTTAATTTCAGGGTGATGTCAAAGAGGAGTTCTTCTTTTAAAAAAAAAAATTTACGCTACTAGCAGAGGTAATTCTATGCCTAGAGGTTAAGGAAGTGTACAGTTTAATGATAATCAAGTATTCTTATCCAATACACATATTTAGCAAACAGATCTATTTGATCTTTATATGGAACCCTAATAGGTACCACCATTCCAGCTCAGTAGACCTGGGTGTAATGACAATAAAGGGGTGCCTCACACCACATTTTGAAGGGAAGGCTTTACCTTTGACAAACAATTAAGTTCCAAGTAAGAGTGAATGAAGGTATCTTAAAGTGTGTGTGTGTAACCTACTTATAATATGCATCTTTATGCAAATACTTAAGAACTAAAAAGATTTTCTTTTTCATTCTTAAAACCAATCTATTTTAAGGGATAATGTACCATTTTAGTGAAGCCATTCACTATTTATATTAAATAAAAAAGATCACATGCCAACAGCTATCATTTACAAAACCGAGTGTAACATAAGGAAATAAATAAATACCCCTGTGGAAAACTTTGGAGTCTTTCACATGTCAAGCTGAGAGCTCAATAAAAGCTTACTAAAGAAACATGCATCTAATCAGTATAATTTAAAGGTAATATGCATTCAAACTAGGTCCGGGCACATATGCCAGCATATAGCTTGAACTAGACCATGAGGTCTAGTGCTATACAAGGGGTCTGAAAAGTAGCTCGCCCACCTGAAGGTTGCCCAGCCGAAGCTGGGGGCCTATTCAGCCCCGAGTCTACTCTTAGTTTCGATCGCCCATCCGGCGCGAATGCCAGACGGCCCAGCCAAAAGGCCGAGAAGCGATGGTATTAACCCTAACCCTAATCCCACCAACCGGACGAGTATGGCACAAGGCCTTTTTTAGGGTGGGGCCTGGCGCAGGGCCGTAGCCCACACGTGCCCGGCATTTCCAAAAATGCCTCAGACTCCGTTGACATTCTCCTTAAAAGGGGCGCCTCAGGCGCCGGGCGATAAACCCAACCCCTCCGAAGAGGGTTAAAGCCTGGGGGGACGGCCCCCTGAGGCCAGAGGTACATCCAGTGACAAGACCCTAACCCGACCTGAACCGCCCATCGCATTACGGCCAGCCGAATGTGTCTCATCAACTGGATACAACGCCTCTCGAAAGGCCGAGAAGCGATAATATTTGTCACTGCCTCCCACCAGACAGGACTTGACACAAGGTCAAAAGCCCGAAGGCCGATTAAAGTGGGGATGAAGGGGAGGGGAAGGTCGGGAACGAGCCGAGACTCGAACCCTTCTAGTCATTGACCCACTAAGTTCAATGTGGATCTAATGAGTCAAGCCGTATCATGGACCTAAATCTAGGTCCGGGCACGTATACCAGAATATAGCTTGAACTAGACCGTGAGGTCTAGTGCTATACAAGGCGTGCATAAGGATCTGAAAAGCAGCTCGCCCACCCGAAGGTTGCCAAACCGAAACTGGGGGCCTATTTGGCCCCGAGTCTGCTCTTGGTTTCGATCGCCCATCCGGCACGAATGCCAGACGGCCCAGCCAAAAGGCCAAGACACAATAAAAATCACTGATTTCACGTCCATATTTCACAGGTAGGCGGTTTAAGAAAACTTACGATTAACACAAAAACCTAATTATGAAAATCTACTGCAAAAGATTTTCACATTTCATCAAAAACATTTTTACTATCTATTTGAAAAAACTTCCAAGTCATTCACTTTTAAATCAATGTATCCAAACATTAAAAAGATACTAAAAATAAACCAAGTTGCGTGTTTGCTGCGTATTGTACATATGGCAGCATTCAAAATAGTCCCAGCCGACAACGCCGCGGCCTTACAAGTATAGGACTTTACACTCCTATAAATAATTTTGGGCGGTATGCCACTTGTTCCCACAAAGATGGCGGGTGCTCAATATTCAGTCTCGGGAAACCATTGGCCAGGAGAACCACGTGACATGTCTAAAACCACGTCCGCGCGTAAATTCAAGTCCTGCGTTTTTGAGCAACCTACAAGACACGTATTTTCTATAAATACGTCATCTTCAAACACCCTTGTTCTCTTTTACCAAATTTCTTCGCAGCGGCAACACACCACCTTCAGCGTGAATCAACAGGAGAGAAAAGCAACACCATGGATGGGCCTCGCAGACATTCATATACAATGACTATGAGACGCTTTCCAGTCTCAGAGAAACTGCACGTTTCTAATCATTAAAAAAAGACATTTTAACATGTAATTCTTTTGTAGCTTAGTTGTGTTAGACACACACACATATACACACACTATTATTTTGTTAGTAGAGTTAGTAATTTTTTTTATGTATCAATGTAAGTTTTATTGTTGTAGAATATAAATTTGTTTTTGTTCGTCGCCTTGTTTTAAATGTTCATTTTGTCCGCCCCGTTTTACAACCTTTACTCGTTTCATATCTTTTACTCATTTGTTTCATTGGCTTCCTTCATTTAATACTTTATCCATGTGCTTATAATATGCCTATTCAACCTTTTATTCTAAACATTCTATATACCAAACTTCAACATAAACCTGTGGGGAAACTCTAAATACTAAAACCTTATTCAATATACATAAAATCAACGTAAAATAGTCGGGTACCATATAAATACCAAATACAGGTTTGGTCTCCTACACAAGTCTTGACATTTATCCACCCCACAAAAAAAAAAAAAAAAAAAACAACCACCGTAATAAATTATTCGTGTTCAAATAATTCATGGATAAATTACCGCCAAAATATTTACCTAAAAAAGAAAAAAAAGGGGATTATTTTTCTGGTTTATTCCATCTTCCGGCTCAAGAAAAAAGGTCAAGGTCAAGTTTTGTTTTCTTTCCCTTTAACTACCGACGAAAAAAAAAAACAAAAAAAAACAACAAAAAACAATCAATAAAGCAAAGATTAATAAATATAATGTCATTAAATCAAACACTAACTTGGACTACAACATTCAAAATCGGATTTTAATAAAATTTCGGTTGAATAATGTTTCATTTTCGAGATGATAAAAATAGTGAAAAATTAAAACTTCTTCTTCTTTTGTGAATCAATTCGCTGTGTTAAATATAAATTATGATTTGTTTAAAGATCCGAAAATCGAACAGTTAAAAGGACAAAGGAGCTTGAGTCTTTTGGTGGGAGGTTTTCTTCCCTTCGCCTGAGCAAGAGACTAAGTAATGAAAAGAGGTCATTTTTAAAGAGAGCACATCATCTTGTGACGAATATATTAAGTTTTAATTTTGTTTGAAAGGAAGAAAAAGTTTCATAAAATATACTTCTGAAATTTAGTTTTTAATTCAATCTGTAATCTCAGTACAATATGTCATTGAGATTGCAGATTGAATAATAAATAATTTACTTCGATTAAGTAGTATTTCTATGATTGATCATCACATCTATTTCAGAAAACATGATTTAAAACAAAAAATTTAACTTGTCTTAAAAAGTTAACTTTATTAACATTTTTATTTAATATAGAAAAATTAAATAACCTAATTTTTCAAAATTAAATCCCTTTGTTCAGTTTTATTGCGATCAATTTTGTACTTTAAGCAACAGCCTTATGGCTAATCTAAATAAAGACGTTTTCAGCTTACATGAATGGAAACCCCTCGCTTAAAAACACCTTTTAAAAAAATCTAATATAAATTTCAGAGTTTTATTACAATTCATGACTGAAAGATGATTTAATTAGATAAACAAAGTTCAACAAGATACTAAATGAAGATTAAATTTATAACATTAAATTTTCATACTATTAACAAAAAGTTAGTAGAAACGGATCAGCAGCAAAGTTTATTTCAAGTTGAAAACAGATTGCTTAAGGAATTTTGTTCCCTAAGTATGTTCATTAAACACTTGTTTCTGAAAGGGATTAAATAAGTGAAATTGAATCATTATAGGTTTGTTTAATATTTTTTTTTTTTATTATTGTTAGTAAATTAATATACCAGTTGGCTAAATAAATATCAATTCATTTGTTATACGTATTTTTATTTTATTTTATTTTTTATATGTAGAACTGTTGCTCGATTAACATTAAATAGTTCTGATTCTATAGATATGATCCAGTGTCTGCGGTTATTTAATCTAAAATAAAATGGCTATTCTGACTTCCCAACATATTGCTTTTGGCAGCCTATTCTCTGTGGGGTTAAGGAGACTGGAAATACATCAGTGTGAAAATGTACGAATATGAAAAAGCAACAGATCTTCAGAGGATGATTTTGCCAACGTTAAAAAAACCAAATTTTAACGACCGGAAATAACTAACTATAAATAAAACCATCCTCTGAAGACCCTTTTTAAAAAAATTATATCAGTAACATTTAACTAATATGATAGGGCTAGGATTAATGTATAAATGCTACAGCCTTTTCTTCAAAGAAGACCCCCCCCACAAAAAAAAAACGTTACAGAATTTCCCATTTCATACAAATATTTAAAAATAAAAATAATCTTCCCCATCGGAAGAAAAAGAAAAAAATAAATAAATAAAATTCGACCAGTCTGGTTTGGTTTTATGGCATATCAACTATGCCTAATCATGTTTATCGATATATATTAAATATATATGATTTATAAACACATTTTGTTGATAATATTTTTAAACGAACCAGAGATCATTTTTTTTCTTGCACATGGTTAAATGATTTCAAGTATTGCTATATAACAGTCACAATTTAACATCAGTCATTTGTTTGCACACATTTAAAAAGATATACATGATATGGAAGATAAGTTTGTCGATAATTTCATTTTTAAATGAGAACAAAATTGTTTACGCACTAGTATTGCTATCGTTTCTAGATAATCGAATGGTTTCAATTATTTCTACCTAACACTTCTAATTCTATTCAATAATTATCATTTGTTTGCACCCAGCGAAGTGGTTATAATTATTCTGTTCAACATTAATCATTCGTTTGCACGCAGTTAAATGATCAAGCAGTTCTATTTGACACATAGATAGGACCCTATCAGGATTTACCACTCTGGGCCAGAATGGAAGCAATGACAAAAAAGTACTCTGCATTTCACAAAAATCCAGTATTACTGGAGCCTGACCATCAGACTGTTTAGTGTAAAATCTATGACACGCGTTGTGGCGAGTTGAGTCTTAAACACTTTGCAGAGATGCAGGGTTAATTTGAGTAAACACCTGTCATCTGCCAATATTTCACATGTGTTTGAAAACTGGAAAAGGGAAAAATGATCAGAGAGTTATATCAAAAGGGTACACATTTTTAGATTAATAAGTCTCAATATAAAATTACCACAGAGGAAATAATTTCAGATAGGTTGGGTGACCTCCAGATTAAATTTCATTCATTTAAAATTCAGCTTTGGAAAGAAATGGGGGTGTTTAAATTTTACCTACATCAGTAAGCCTGATTAAATCCTATTTTTAGTTTTTTCTTTATTTAGTTATTTTTCTTTTTTTTACCGGTGTAGGTTAGGGTTAGGGTTGGGGTTGGGGTTAGGGTTGGGGTTAGGGTTAGGGTTGGGGTTGGGGTTAGGGTTAGGGTTGGGGTTGGGGTTAGGGTTAGGGTTGGGGTTGGGGTTAGGGTTAGGGTTGGGGTTAGGGTTGGGGTTAGGGTTGGGGTTAGGGTTGGGGTTAGGGTTGGGGTTGGGGTTAGGGTTGGGGTTAGGGTTAGGGTTGGGGTTAGGGTTGGGGTTGGGGTTAGGGTTAGGGTTAGGGTTAGGGTTAGGGTTAGGGTTAGGGTTAGGGTTAGGGTTAGGGTTAGGGTTAGGGTTAGGGTTAGGGTTAGGGTTAGGGTTAGGGTTAGGGTTAGGGTTAGGGTTAGGGTTAGGGTTAGGGTTAGGGTTAGGGTTAGGGTTAGGGTTAGGGTTAGGGTTAGGGTTAGGGTTAGGGTTAGGGTTAGGGTTAGGGTTAGGGTTAGGGTTAGGGTTAGGGTTAGGGTTAGGGTTAGGGTTAGGGTTAGGGTTAGGGTTAGGGTTAGGGTTAGGGTTAGGGTTAGGGTTAGGGTTAGGGTTAGGGTTAGGGTTAGGGTTAGGGTTAGGGTTAGGGTTAGGGTTAGGGTTAGGGTTAGGGTTAGGGTTAGGGTTAGGGTTAGGGTTAGGGTTAGGGTTAGGGTTAGGGTTAGGGTTAGGGTTAGGGTTAGGGTTAGGGTTAGGGTTAGGGTTAGGGTTAGGGTTAGGGTTAGGGTTAGGGTTAGGGTTAGGGTTAGGGTTAGGGTTAGGGTTAGGGTTAGGGTTAGGGTTAGGGTTAGGGTTAGGGTTAGGGTTAGGGTTAGGGTTAGGGTTAGGGTTAGGGTTAGGGTTAGGGTTAGGGTTAGGGTTAGGGTTAGGGTTAGGGTTAGGGTTAGGGTTAGGGTTAGGGTTAGGGTTAGGGTTAGGGTTAGGGTTAGGGTTAGGGTTAGGGTTAGGGTTAGGGTTAGGGTTAGGGTTAGGGTTAGGGTTAGGGTTAGGGTTAGGGTTAGGGTTAGGGTTAGGGTTAGGGTTAGGGTTAGGGTTAGGGTTAGGGTTAGGGTTAGGGTTAGGGTTAGGGTTAGGGTTAGGGTTAGGGTTAGGGTTAGGGTTAGGGTTAGGGTTAGGGTTAGGGTTAGGGTTAGGGTTAGGGTTAGGGTTAGGGTTAGGGTTAGGGTTAGGGTTAGGGTTAGGGTTAGGGTTAGGGTTAGGGTTAGGGTTAGGGTTAGGGTTAGGGTTAGGGTTAGGGTTAGGGTTAGGGTTAGGGTTAGGGTTAGGGTTAGGGTTAGGGTTAGGGTTAGGGTTAGGGTTAGGGTTAGGGTTAGGGTTAGGGTTAGGGTTAGGGTTAGGGTTAGGGTTAGGGTTAGGGTTAGGGTTAGGGTTAGGGTTAGGGTTAGGGTTAGGGTTAGGGGTTAGGGTTAGGGTTAGGGTTAGGGTTAGGGTTAGGGTTAGGGTTAGGGTTAGGGTTAGGGTTAGGGTTAGGGTTA